>CM024519.1:53943787-54339408 GCA_014182375.1 Eucalyptus virginea
CTCCATAGATAAGATCATAGTTTGATCAGTTCCTTTTTTTAATCCTCGGAGACAACTTTTGAAAGCTATGCAATGGCCATAGATACATAGAACCTCATACACAAATGGCCTGGCCTTATTTTAGTTGGCATGCCACGTGATAGTCCAATTGTACTGTAATATATACATATTTACTAATATGATCATTAAATTGTACAATCTCATTGGGTAAGTCTTGAGAGGGATCTTGAGTGACTAGGGTTGGCGAACCTCATTTGGGCCTCAGCATAGGAAGTCGTCTCTCGTGCGGCCACCGATGAAACCCCTACTCACCTTTTTCTAGAATGTGTAGGTGAAGGATGGAAATCGTTCAAAAGAGCACAAGGACCAAACCTGGAACAAAACCGAAGTTTTTGAAGATTCAAAGTGGACCGTCGACCCAGGCCTAAAAGTCTCTACAACCCCGAGTCTCCTCTCGTGCCGCGACCCACGTGAAACGAAGGATTCTCCCACCAAACCTTAACTCGTTCGAAGGTCCCCATTATTGTTCCGAGTCGAGTTGGCGTTCGCTGTTGTGTTGGTAACTTGGTAGGCTCCATGTCGGATTCATGTTTCGCTCATCCATCCTTCCCGAGAAATGCGGGAAAAGTGTCAACAAATTCCTAAATCTATTACATTGGTACCAATTCGGTTCTAAACCTTTTTTTAACGGTGTTAATTTAATTCTAAAATTTTTTAGCTAGTAACAATTTAATTCTAAACCCTTTGATTTAGTGTCAATTTAGTTTTTTCGGCTAATTTTAGCTAGATTTTATTGACGTGAACGCCGACTAGCTTATGTGGCACCACGTACGCCCTCGTTTCCAGCCAAATCACCTCCCAAATCAATCGCTCCATCCCTTTCCTTTCCTCATGGTTGGATTTGAGAAAAGTAGATTTCAGAGGAAAGCTTTGATAGGTTGTAGCGTTGAAATTAAACAAATGGATTATTGTCTGTCTTGACATTTCAACGGATGTAAACCATTCGCGACACACACCTATGCATCTCTCTTTTCGTAAATTCATACTTACCACATAATTCTCTTACGCAAGCATCGATGCGATGTTTTCCATAAATCAGTCTCAACACGTGTTAAAATAATTAAATATAAAATCACGCATTCATAGTTATCAGTAGTTTTTCAAAATCATATACCGTGCATTGTCCCTTTTGCCTCAACTCCGTTTATCGTGGACTACCTCCTGTTTTCTGACTTGTAGCTAAATCGATGACGGTGGATAGTGTGAGTTCGTAGGATGCCATCCGCAGCATACTTTCAAATGCTGGTTCATGTCGCGATGCTCATAAGAACCTTGTTGACTTTCGAACAGTATCATTGTCTTTAAGTATAGATTTACCAGAAAACTGACTTCCAAACGCCACGTGCAACGTCTTCCCGGAAGTAAAATCGGATAGCGCTTGCTTTCAAATGGGGCGATCGTCTTTTGATACTGATCTACCCGAAAGCAAATTCGATGGTACTAGCTTTCACACGTGCTATCATGTATCTGTATAGTCTGATTGGAACGCGTTCAAATGGTGCTTTTGCATCTTGGGTCCATCTCCTCAAAAGCTAATTTGACAGCACTTGCTTTCGAAAAATTTCCCGACACCCATCTGAAATTTGTCTCCTCTTACCAACTTGAGTTTAGGAGATATCGAAGAAGTAACAACCCTTCTTTCGTATTAGAGATCGAAGTTCATGTTGAACCTCGAGATGCAGGAGCCAATTCGAAGATTGGTTTGACCTTATAACATAGTAAGTAGGAGAAATTGATCCGTAATTTGGACCCGTTTTGAAATTTCGGGTCATTTTGATTCTTCCGATTGGAGGGTAACCTGAACCGCAAAGTTTGCACCACACACACATATATGTACGTATAATGTTTGTACTAATACCTATCAGTTTGAGGACAATATAGCAAGTTATAGAAATGTCATTTTAGAATGCAAAATAATCGAGAATGAGCTTAAAATAACTCATCTGTCATTTTGGAACTTATGTATCTTTTTACAAACGGGTTTACTTTTGGTAAATAAACCAATTTATTAACTCATCTGTTCCTCTACTCATCACACTATCTTTCAAAACTTCTATTTTCTCCTTGTGTGACATTCTCTCTTTTCTTTTCCCTTATTTTTGAATGAACTTTAGTCTTAACAATATCGTTTGGCCAAAAGAAGTCCAAAAACGATTATGATGGACTAGCTTTACTTTGTTACTACTTCAGGGAATTCACTCCGATCACGCCTATAATTTGGGATTTTGAACATGATTGCATCCATTTTTAATTTTAGGTCCGTTCGTTTCGCGGAAAATATCATGTTTCCGAAAAACATTTTTCCTGAAGTCATTTTTCGGGAAAATGGACTATATTTTCAGTGTTCGCTGCCAAAACCTAAAATTTGAGTGGAAAAATATTTTTCGCCGTTCGTTAGCTCATTTAATTGTTTGGGAAAAATTATCAAAAATTGAATTTTAATATTTTTAATGGACCAAAAAATTAATTTTTTTTTTTTTATATTTTTTAAAAATGAATTTTTAATTATTTATATTTTAAAAAATCGAAATTTTTATTATTTTTTATTTTTCTTTTCCTTCCTCCTTCCTCCGCCACCGCCTCCTTCCTCCTCCTTCCGCCGCCGCCGCCTCCTTCCTTCCTGCCTGTCGATGGCCGGCCGCCCGGTGGCCGACCAAGACCCAGTGGCGGATCCAGCAAGCTCGGGCGAGGCCCGAGCCCCTTGACTCGCCGGATCTGCCGAGCCGCGAGCTCCGCCCGAGCCGGTGAGAGCTCCACCTCGCCGGCCCGAGGCGAGGCGGGCGAGGTCGCCGGCCGCGGCCGGTTGTCGGACGCCGCCAAAGAAGAAGATGAAAAGGAAAGAAAGAAAAGAAAAAAAAGAAAAGAAAAGAAATTAAAAACTCGATTTAATAAAAAAAGAAAAGAAAAATAAAAAGAAAGCATAAAAATAAAACGAAAATGTATTAATAAAAAGAAATAAGAGGGAAGAAGTCATGGAAAATGTTTTCCACTTTTCAAAAGTGGAAAACGTTTTCCTTACTTTAAAGGTTGTTTTTTCCAATGATGAAAAATATTTTCCTTAACTAGTTCATTTTCCATGAAACGAATATCGAAAAATCCGGAAAATATTTTCCCGGAAGTCATTTTCCGCGAAATGAACAGACTCTTAGTTTTAAGTGTACATGTGGGAGATGTCCATAATTTATAACTCATTAATCGGAGGTACAAAATATCCTATAACCAGGGATGGAGGCAAATATAACCATATTAAAATTAATCGATGAAAGTATATATTTAAATAAACATGATATGGATTTTTTATTGGGTTAATACATTGAAAAACCACAAACTGGTACACTTGTAACAAATTTACCCCAAATTATTTTTTTTTACCATAAAAAACCCCAAACTGGTACACTTGTGACAAATTTACCTCGACTGACCATAAAAAACCATAAATTGGTACATTTATGACAAGTTTACCTCAAACTAATTTATTCATCCACAAAAAAACAAAAACTGGTAAATTTGTGACAAATATACCCTCCACTAACTTGAATTAATACCACAAAAAAATCACAAAAATTCTAAATTATGACAAACGAAGTGTAAAATCCCAAATTGATATACCAGTCAATTGTTACGTGTCATTTAACTTAATAATTTGACAGTAAAATTTAACGAAAACTAACAGAGGGTAAATTTGTCATAAGTGTACAGGTTTGAGGTAAATTTGTCAAAGATATCTGGTTTGGAGTTTTTGGTGGAAAAAAAAAATAATTTGGGGTAAATTTGTCGCGAGATGTCTCAGGTTGGGATTTTTTTGAGCGTATTAATCCTTTTTTATTTCACATTTTCAGAAGTAATTATAACTTTTCCCCAAAAAGGAAAGTCTTATTTGAGTTTTTAGGTGGAGTCCATGTATTCCATCCCCCTAACTTGTCATTGGTGTGCAATTTCAAGCATAGCTTCAATATGTGCGATTTCGCCCGTGTGCGCCCAATTAATTAGTTATGTCCCATCAAGACCCAAAAAAAAAACAAAGTTTGATCCTTCCTTTCTTTCACTAAGACAACATTGGAAAGCTACGTAACGGGGATAGATTTTCCAGAACTTCATATAAGATGGTGTTATGTCGGAATATGACGTGACAATCGAATACGACATTATAAGTCATCCGTGTTTACCAACATAGCTATAAAGTCGCACGCCCACTTCGGGGCCTAGGGCCGGTGGCTCTTGCACGGCCCATTGATGGAAAGAAACCTACCCGCCCCTTCCTCGAACGTAATCCGGATTCAAAGATTCAAACGAAACGTCGACCGGGCCTACTCTCCACCCTCGACCAGAGAGCCTCATGTCCCGCCGCGGTCCATGCGACCTCCTCTCGCCACCCTACTCCCCCCTTCCAAATTGCCCGAATTGTGTACGACGCGAAGCCGCACCGAACGATTGCTTTTTTCCCGGATCGAGCCAAGAGCAAACCCAAGAAAAAAGTCTTTTCAATTTAAGGCCCCATCGTGGCGTGAGTTCGAGTTGGCGTTCGCTGGCGTCGTCGTTGTTGGTAGCTCGGTAGACTCCACGTCGGATTCCGCCCCCCCGTTCCGTTCCCTTCCCCCCCTTCCTACACGTCAATGCTTCCCCGCGAGAAACGCGACCGCTAGAGGAAAAGCGCGAAGCCGACCCACCGACCGCGAATTCATCCATCCCCACCGTCTTTCCTCTCCTCCCCCCCGAAAAATCGATCGCTCGATCCCCCTTTCCTTATCCCGATCTCCGATTCCGACGGTTCTAGCGGGTCTCGATTCCGTGCACTGCCCTTCGTCGTTCGCAGCTGGGCGATTCCTTTCCCGTGCGCTTAGTGTAGACCTCGCTTTTTTTTTCTTTTTTTTTTCGAGAGAAATGGACGAGTTCGGCGTCCTGACGGAGCGGTACGGCCTGAAGCCCCAAGGGAAGTCGGCCCCGATGGCCGCCTCCAAGCGTCCCGACGGGATCGGCGCCACCCGGGGCCGGAGCTCCGGCGCTCCCTCCGCCGCCGCCGGCCGATCCTCCTCCCGCGCCTCCGCGTCGTCCTGGAATTCCGGCTCCGGCGACGGGGCTTTCGCCGATGGCTTCGGCGAGTTCCCTCAATCGAGCGGCGGTAGCAAGGCTCAAGGTTTCGGCAATTTGGACGACTTCGGCGATCTGTTCGGTGGATCTAAGAAGCCCTCGAAATCGCCGGCCGGCGATAGCGGCGGCTTCGATTACGACTCGCTTTTCAATTCGGGCGCGGGGCCTTCGTCTAGCTACGATAATGACGATATATTCGGCGGGATGCCCGGCGTGAAGAGCTCGGCCTCTGTTGTCGGTGGCGGCAGTGGCGTTTTTGGTTCGTTTGCTTCTCCTCCAAGGCAGAGCTCTCCGGTCGACGATTTATTAGGTGGATTTCAAAATGATGATCATGACGATATCTTTGGCGGCATTGCCGCGAAATCGGGGAAGACCGATAGTAGCGCATCCGTGGCTGGGCATGGTGCTGCGGAATCTGATGATCTGATACCTGGGTTTGGTGGAAGTAGCCCTCCAGCTGATGGGTGTGTATGTGCATATTTGGAAATTTTGATCCTTTTACATACCGAATGACCTTTATCCTGTTCTGTGGGGCTTCGATTTTGCCGGATTTGCAAATTCACCAATCACGCGAAATGCATCTTACCCTGCATGACATTGAAAAATCTCTAGTAGGACCTTCTGATATGAGTAGGCTTCATGTAACACGATAGGACATTTGCGGACAGTTCGTTTGGCATCTATAAGGATGACATGGTACTACTTGTTCATGATAAACTTTCAGGACATTTTAGTTGTTTCTAGTGTCTTTTAAGACTTATTTTATAGCTTAATTCTGATTCCTTGCCTTGTTTTGAATTCAAGAATGCCTGCTTATTGAAAAGTTTTTTTTGTTTTTTTTGGGTGTTGCCTTATTGAGAATTTGACTAAACATATTTTCTCACTTTCTCCCTGTATGATTGAGCATCTCTTTCTGTGTAGATCATGTTATTCTTTTAGTTATGCTTATTTTACTCTCTCAGTTGAAACTCATTTCCTGAAATTGCCTGGCTAGCTATATAGTTGTGTACAAGCACTGCCAGAGCTGTAGGGGATTTCACGTGTTCATTATCACTGTAGAGCTCAAGCATGTATTTTCCCTTCATTTCTGTTAATTTTATCCTAAAAAGGAAATTAGATAGAAAATTAGGCATCCCAGAAAATGCTAAAACTAACTCTCAATGCAGACACAAATTCTTTAATTTCATTTTTCACCCGATGGTAAATGTGCATGAATCACTCTATGCGCGAAATATCTGTTTTAATCATCAAGATGCCCAGAAGAGTAATTCTTAGCTGTAAGAAAGTGCAAAGATGACGGATTCATCCGTATGACCTGGCTTGTTGCCATTGCTTTTTAGATCTTAATCTTGTTTGCGGCATTTACTTTCTACTCGGTTTTTTCGGTATTGTTGGCATTGTTGGGAGTGCCGTACCTTATGCATTGACTCATACGATAAAGCAGATAATATCCTTTTGATGGACGTACTTTCCCTGTCAATATACATTTTGTAGCATTGACTTACAATTGAGATCGGCCAATTATTTTTTATGATAAAAGAGGAGCCTCTAGTTGTTTCATTTTATTCCCCTTTTCATGTAATGGCCATGCATGTTTAGATAACATTGATGATAATGTCTAGGATCCTAAGGATGCCATGGTGTCATTGCCTTCCTTTTTCGATATTTAAAGGATCTCATTTTCTTAGGTTCTCATTTATTAAAAGCATAGTGGCTTGTTAGTCTTCTACCATAGAGTGTGTCTCTTCTGAGAGCACTTAATCTTGGAAGTGGCTCCATCTGTCATTTCTGCTATTTTAAGAATTTGATTATTGTCTCAACAGCAGTTATAGATTGTCTTAAAAACAAAGGGTATCTTGTATAGTGTAATCTACATTCTCATAAATTCACCATTGATTTATTGCATCCTGTCAGATAGATAATATGTCCAAATCTCCTTCGTCGGATTCTTTATCCCGTTCTAATGCTGTGTGCTTCTCCTTCCTTAAAAACTTCTGAAAATTCATTAATTCTTCTATGGTAATTTCTGACCACAAAAATTTAAGTAGTTTTGCTATGCAATAACTATTTTCAATTTTGGCAGTCAGAGAAGGCAGCCCCAAAAATCCAATGTTTATTCAGCTGAGTCAAGCTCTAATTTGCCAGAAGACCCTTTTGTAGTATTAGAATCGACTTCCAAGCCAGTGCATGCCTCCTCGGAAATCTTTTCGGATCCATTAGAAGAAAGCGGTCAGTTTGGTAATTTCCAAAGGGCAAATAAAGTTGGAGATAAAGGTAAGTGATTTCTCTTTATTCTTACAGAAGCTTTTCAATTGTTCTTTTTGACATATCATTAGGATGAACTTTTAACTCAAGCATTTACTGTGATGTAGTGAAGAGCCCTAGTGTGTCATCACTAGATGAGCTTGAGGACTTTGCTATGGGCCAGACACGGGGAAATACTGACACACAGTCAGATTTCTTTTCTGTTGGAAAGGGATCTGGCCAGGCGTGGGGAAATACTGATACGCAGTCAGATTTCCTTTCTGTTGGAAAGGGATCTGGGGCTGGGAAAAAGGCTAGAGGCCCTGATGTGTCTTCAATAGATGAGCTTGAGGAATTTGCGATGGGTAGGGTGCAAAGAAATGTTGATATTCAGTCAGATATTCTTTCCGGTGGAAAGAGTTCTGTGTCTGGGAAAAATGCTGGTGGATATAAAGAAGGTTCAAGGGATGCATTTGAAAATAAGCACAAGGCTGCGGATGATCTAGAATCTTTCTTTAGTGTGGGTTCGCGGTCAAGCAGTGTACCTAAATCTAGGTCAACAAGTTCGGTAAGAACCAAAAGTTCTATCTTTATTTTTAATGCAGTTGAATTGTCGTTTTAGTCCCCAATACTTCTCATGTGCAGACAAAAAGCAAAGAAGCTTCCAAAACACCACCAAAGCCGACTTTTGAGGTCCGGTCCAGCATGAAGAAGGCCTCATCAGCAATGAATTTCATGGATGACTTTTCTTTAATGTTTGGAGGTGTTTAATGCTACAGTTCGTTTCCTTCAAAGTAGTGGGAGATTTCTTTGTGAATCTCCCTTTGCTGCCTATTTATTAAAACATAAAGTTTTTATTGTCCTTCCAACAGCTGCTTCATTTGCTGGAGAATTTGAGGAAATTGAAGGGGAAAGCGAAGAAAGAAGAAGGGCAAGACTGGGTCGTCATGAGAGAACCCAGGAACGAGTGGTCAGTATTTCTCTTTTTCATTGTGGCAACTTTGTCTGGTTAAGCTTAGGATAGTGACTAGTGAGAGATATCCTGCTTTTGTTGTACTCTTGAATAAGTAAATCCCAGTTATAAGGTAAAAGTAGAAATGATAGAAAAGTACTGAGGAATGAAAGATGAGCAAACGATTTACATTCCCTTTTGGTTTTCAAACTGTGTTGCTTTTGGATTATTGGTGTACCTTGGGATTTTTAAACTTATGATATGTTTAAATCATGGTGAGATATAGAATTCAGTTGTAGCTGAAAGAATGGTACTAACGTACTTTTTTTTTTAAAAATAAAAAAATAAACTCAGGCAAAAGCAGTTGCCGAGATGAACCAGCGGGACTCTCAAACTCAGCAGGAGCAAGAAGAGAGGCGTGTGAGTACTTACATCAGAATTGATGCTTACTTTTTCCATTCAAATACTCTGTTCAATTGTTCTCTCCATTTTCTAGTTCAAAAATATTTTCCTGCTCTTCCTGGGAAACAAGTATCTTTCATTGTTTTACTTTGATTTAATTAAGCTATTATGTACTTGCACAGAGAATTGCTGAGAATCTTGATATGAAGATAAAGAGCTGGGCTGCAGGGAAAGAAGGCAATCTGCGTGCACTATTATCATCATTACAGCAAGTGGGTCTTCTTGTAGAAATCCATTCTCTTGCTTCTTCCTTTATATTCTCGTTGTTGCGATTGACTCGTCTTTTGGGGATGCAACTATTATTTTGTTTGAAATATGTCATTTCAGCTAGCATATTGCGTTACAAAATTGTTCATCACATTTGATAGTGTGAATCATCAAGTTTTGTTGGGAAATAATAAGTAATTCTGCATTATCTCTCTAATGTCTAAATGGCACATTTCAAGTTATGTTTGAGTACTGAAGTATGGGTACCTCTCTGTTGAAGGTCAGTCAGGACTTTGGATTACTGGTGTGGTCTTCAGAGAGTGCAACTTCGTTTCACACTTCCATCTTTTGACAAGGCTTGATAATTTCATGTTTTAAGATCTTGGAATTTGTTCGGTATCATGCTTCCTATATGTGACAAATGCTGAAAATTCTCATTAGCAGCAAGAGATTGGCGAGGGTTTAGTGGAAGCCTTGGGAAGCTGAAGTTTCTTAAGATTAACTGTGAATTAATTTTTTAGTTTAATGTGTTAAAGAGATTACTCCTTTACTGATAAAACATTTCATTTAGGTTAGAGGCTAGCTTTTTATAACAACATTGTCTTGACAGCAGGAGTTTCCTCAGGTGTTGTCGAACAGATTTTAAAATCCACAACTGCCTACTTACAGGGAAAGATGCATGAAACATCCAGGAGTCTAAAGCATGTTAGTGTATCTAGGACCTTTGGGACTCTAGAAAAAGTTCCTGATTATATTCGCTTGAATAATTGGTTTAAAGGGTCTTGATCACCTTGAATCAAAGTCAGGTTTCGTGTTGCGTAATCCCTTAGTTATTTTAGTGACAATGTGCCTGTAACTCTTATCAATTGTAATGTAAGCTTGGGAGGTATATTCATTTTGAGATCCATACAAGCTTTCTAGTCCATTATGCTGCTTAAAGTAGTCTCCATTTTTATTTTTATTTTTTTTCATTTTACGAATCAACCGGAAGTGCTGCGCAAAGATATCATGTTTAGTGATTTACCAATGTTACAAGACTTGCTTACTAACCGATGCAAAAATTTAGGTAATCATCGTCTAGAAAGTCTGAAACTATAAGCAGGAAAGTTAATTGATAGACAGAGTAATGCCTGTAGTTCCGCAACTTTGTGAAAATAAACGTGTGATCTGCACATGGATAAAGTAAGGTGCTTAGTGTTTTGGGTTGTATACTCATGCTCAAGTCCAGGTCGATGTTGCATTTTGGTCACTGCTGAGTTTCTGCAGTACAAGGACAACTTTTTTCATTGAAATTTTTAATCTTGGGATATTTATGAATCGGTGGAAATGAGATAGGGCTGAATTTGTCTCTCACTCAGGTCATGCATCTGAGGGGAGATTAACTCTGCAGGACATTGGATTGAATGTGGAAGTACTGGTTATGAGATGAATATTTGTTTATTTCGTTTGGAAAAGTCCTGTAATATGATTCAGAGTGATTCTGGAGTCATGTAGCTTGTGGTTTCTTTTGTATTTGAATCAGCTATTTTGTGACATATCTAATCTCTGTTCTCCATGGAGTGATGCAGGTGCTTTGGCCTGAATCTGGGTGGGAACCAGTTTCACTAACTGATTTGATAACTTCTACCTCAGTCAAGCAAGTATACAGAAAGGCTACATTACGTGTCCATCCTGACAAGGTTCAACAGAAGGGGGCCAATCTTCAGCAGAAGTATACTGCTGAAAAGGTGTTTGATATACTTAAGGTACTCCGCTGTTCTAAGCATATTGCCAATGCTGTTTTGGTTGAAGCTCATCTTCGTGACTCTCTTTGTCAGTTGGTACATGTACCTTGTACTTGCTGGATTTCAGGCGAGAAAATGCCTGGAAATGGATCCATGTGTGAATATCATGAATGGTATCTAGTGATTCTTGCTTGAAAGCTCATATAATTACCGATTTTGATATCTAATGCTAATATTCAACTACAGAAATAACTCTAGACCTCAACTATGCTTGCTCCCAGTGAAGAATGATTGCCCAGGGAGCCTCGATCAATTTGACTACATAAATTAAATTTTTAATGATATAAATAGCTTAGTGCTATTTCTGTCTAGACACCTGCCTCTCAGGCCTCTCTTGGTCTACCATCTGTCTTCTTCAAACTGTTTGCCATTGCTTACTTTTAGTAAGACCTATTTTCTAGAAGTGTGCAGTAGCAGGAAGCCCATGCCATGTAGGATTTCTTAATTTGATCTGTCTCAGTTGTATTTTAACAAACTCGGTCAACCTTATTTTGTGTGCAACCAACCAGTTCGACAAAGAAGTCTGCATGATCATAAAGTCTCATATATATTAGCAAAGTGTTTGGTTCAGACTTCAGAGTTTAGATGTAGTTAAACCTGTAGTTTGACTGCAAAATTTGTAATCACACACTGATCCAGGCTTTTTTCTTTTTTTTTGTGGCAAAAAATAAAAGCCCAATTTGAAATAATAAGTGTATTCTTCGTTTTGATGAAAATCTGAACTTTCTATTAGAATTAATTTACCAAGAGATAGGCCTGTATCTTCAAGTACCCTTTTTCGAAAAGAGGGGGGTGTCAGAGGATGTTCTACAATTACAAATTCCTATGTTAGCTTGTTGACATGGCTTCTCCACCTTCTCAAAATCTACAAATTTTGTTTTCACAGGAAGCATGGAAAAAGTTTGAGACTGAAGAACTCCGATAGTTTATTGAGGTTGAAATTGTAAATTGCACGTCAGCATTATGTGGCATTCACTTTTGCAAGCTGAGCTGCACCTGCCATATCTATACTGCTTGAACTGAAGATCTTTCATGCCGCAGGTTCTGTATGGAAGGTAAAGTAGACGATGGTGTAAATTTGTTCGTTTGTTGACATGGGTCTTGCGAGGTTCCGTCATACTTGCCTCTCAAATGTAGTTGACCTCATACCATTCCTGTGGATAATTAGCCTTCTACATTCCTTCTCCGTGATATATTTATTTTGGTATATCAGCCGTAGCTCTTTTGCTTAAGGTAAGGCATGTTATGTCAAAACATGCTTCCAGAATAATGTTTCGTATTTTGTCTTTGGCATGTCCATCGCCGATTTGGTGCCAACTCCTTGTTTCTGGGCTTGACCTTCTTTTGGTTCATTGTATCATTGATTTATACAAGAAACGCTATTGCCTCAGCCATTTCGGCTGTGGCCACAGCTTTTGAATAGAAGACGAAGATGTGTTCTCGCTTTGTATCCTGTGATTCGATCTGATTTACGATTGAGAAGACCTTTTGGAACAATAACCAGGCCTTGTATTTTAAGAGACACATGCATGGGCTTGTATTGTACATCCAGATTAACAGAACAGTGACTCAACAGTTCCATATCATCTTAATTCTTCCATTTGCAGATGGATGTTGGAATTAAGATGCTGAGGGGATAGTCATTCTATACTTTGAATGACTTGCCTTTGTTTTGGCAAGGGAAAAGGAACCCTTGTCTGTGACTGGACCGCTCATTGCTATTTCTTTATTGTTATTATTATCATTTTGAGATACATGTATAAAAAATCTTAAAACTTCTTATTAAAGTACAATTGAGTCATAAATTTTTTTAAAAATATGATAAAATTTTAAAACATGTTAAATTGGTGGAATCAAGTCTTTTTGTGAATAGTCTAATTTGGTAACGAAAAATGTTAATGTAAGTTTTATTATTATTTTCGCCCTTCTTTATGGCGTAAAGGTTAACTAAGGCACCTAAACGGCATCGATGTGATCTAAATTCTAATTTTTTTGGCAAATCCTAATTAAATTAGTTTAAAAAAATTCCAAAAGTTTTATCCAAAAAAAGATAAGTTGAAAAAAAAAGGCTAGAAGTTTTAGAAATTAAAAAGAAAAGAAAAGAAAAAAAAACTACCGTTAAAAGGAGGGCTTGCCTATGGGCCGTTGCCTCGTCACTAGAAAGGATCCGCAGGGTGTCGGCACTACCTAGAATGGTAATTGAGGTTTTGGGGAGGGTTTGCAACCATTTGTCAACTAACAAATGAGGGCTTGCTAGCCCCATCCAAATTAGTATCAATGTAATAAATTTACAACATTTTTAATACTTCCAATCATAAGTAACTTGACTCACCTAGACATCTCTTTTTTATCGCATCATTTGTTTTTCTCATATTTCTTTCCCTTTTCCCTTTGTTCTCCTGGATGGGTAATATGATTGCATGCCAGTTTCCTAGGCCTACGTCACTTTTTAAGCGATATATAAGCCGAAACGATTGAAGTAGTCTATTTCAAGAAGCTTTAGAACTCAACTTTCTTATTAACATTTAGGATTAAAGTGCTGGTGTCACACATGAATGCTAAGATATCTAGGGTGTAGTTGGTATTATTTCTATTAATGGGTACAATTTTTTTTTTTCAGAAATAATTCTTTTCTATTTCTATTCTTATTTCCTAGAACGATTTTGTAGTAAAATAACGCATTTGATAGTTATACAAAATTTCTATTCTTAGAAAAAGATCAGGAATGCATTTGATATAACCTACAAGTTTTCTTTCTTTTAATTTTTTAATAGTTTTTTTAAGATTTTCTTTTCTTTTCTTTTTTTCCCTCTCCTCTTCTTCTTCCTCCTCTAGCTAGTTGCTAGGTGGCAGTGGTGAGCGGCGAGGTTCCAGCCATTGATTAGAAGAGGAAGAAGAAGAAAAGGAAAAAAGAAAAGAGAAAGAAACTTATTTCTAAAAATTTTTCTTGTAAAAAAAAAAGTGACTTTTTTCTATTTCTTATTTTTGTTCCAAATCTATTCCTTAGCTATTTTTCTATTATGGGGAATAGAAAAATTGGAACGTTGTCATATAGACCTCTAGTGTACTTATCCAGTATCTCTCATGCATGAGAATAGAAGAAATTATGTTTCCTGATATATTGTTATTACATCTGATCGTCACTCCTTTTACACTCGAGCAAAGTGAATGGCAAATTTGCAAGGAGGAAATTAGGTGTGTCCATGCCTACCTTGATACGTTCTTTGAGCCGTGTTGGCTGGGCCAAAGCGGTTAAACCTATGATTAGGTCTAGTTCGAACAAACGAAAACATTTAGCATCAAGAGAACACAATGGTCACTAATATTAAATTAACTAATAGTTGAACTTGACGAGGCTCATATGAAACCTGACTGACAAATGTCAATAGCTCCATATACTCAATGCATATAATAATTTCTCACAAAATTTCCGAGGATGGTGCCGATTTTGCACAATCAAAGGGTCCAACATAAATACATGGAGGTATCATGGCATGCATGCGATATAAACTGTCCTAGTCCTCCTAGATTGTCGAATTTCTGGCACAACACGATTAAATATGCTGAGTTCCACGTGATGCCTAATTGAATCTATGGTCTCGTTATAATGACGTGAGTCCTCTCAATCATTCCATAGGGGGGTCACATATATAGTCATTCCTTTCTCACCTGGATTAAATGAGCACAAGATGGGTCCAAAACTTTTTTTTCGTAGCCACTTAACTCTAAACTTAATGACGAACCATTGAATTTTAGTCCAATTTCCATCTAACGTGACTTTATCTTAGTTCATCTTTCGGCCAAATTAGATTTGGGATGGATTGCCCGTCAAAACAGACAGAATGGTCAGGATTGAAAGTGGAATTAAATTTAAGCTAAGCTAAACATAATAGTTGAAAGTTCAGCGACCCGTTTGAAGATAAAAGGACATAATTTCATGACCACAAAACTAGTAATTCTGTCTCTAATTCGCAGAACGTCATGCCTCTCGATGTGAGTTTCTTTCTTTTCAGCAAGTAATTGATTATCTCAACCAATAAGTCGCATTTGAGGCTCTCTTTTTTTTTTTTTTTGTTTTTTTTTTGCAGAAAATGAATAATGTGGAAAATATTTTCCTAAAAAAGATCATTTGTAATAATTAGTTAATAGAAAATATTTTCATTATCAATAATAATTTTTTATGTATATATTTTTGTGGACAGTAAAAATACAAACGATTTTTTTATGAAAATATTTTTCAAATAATATATTTCCGAAAAATAAACCCATCGTTAATCTTTGCACAAATTCCATACAGAGTATCGGGCTTGTGGCCATCAGGTCTGGCCCTCATTTCATGCTTACTTCTTATGTTTAGATGGAGTCCATTGTCATGGGCCGATCATTTGAGATTGATATTGTGCAGTGACTTAGGCTTGCTTGGATCGATGGAGCGCCTAAGCCAAGCTTTTTTAGGATCGATTGCTCGGTCGCTCACTCGGATTGTAGAGAGAGAAGCTTTGGGAGAAAAAAAGGGAGCTTTGTATTGAAACGGCTAAGATGATTATAATGAATGGGATAGCATCCTTTATTATTCTAGAGGCATTCTCGTTACAATGTTAATAGACTTTTGATCTGGAGAATGAGATCATATCTCCTGGCTTACAATTATTGATATTTATGCCGAGAAAACTCTAGAATCCTGCGAAATTACCATTTGGCCCATTCCTGAGAATGTTTCAAAAACCCAAGGCGTTCTTGGGCGGTCTTCTTGGATCATGCACAATCCCTTGGCATGGAAACTGAGACCATGACACTATGCTCACTATTGTTAGCTTTTCCCCTAGACTACAAATTCCCGACTATAATGGGTCGATCAATTTTACCTATGTCAACGGCCATCACACAACTGCCAACTTTGATTTTCCAATTAATGCAATTTAGTCATTCCCTAATTTAGCTTTGACTAGTTGGACTGGATTTTACTAAATTGAGGGGAAAAAAAGAGAGGGAGCGTCCTTTACATTCCGATCTATATAAATAGTATAACTTGGTGAATGAGATTATATTCGTAACCGAGCACGTACACGAGGCACTGCTGACGTATCTCGCCAATTATCAATTAAATGCCTTGATTGTGAAAGACCAATCAAAACAAGCACCGTTCTGAATGCACGAGAAAGTTCATGCATGTATGTCGGAAGTTAAATACAAAAACAACAAATTAATGCTTCCACGTCCCATCATTCATGCCACGTTAGAGAAAAGGATAAATACCGAATGCTCCGTGCGATTTTGCAAGAAATAGAATAAAAAGTGTACCTAACTCCGAGGGGTAAGCGTAATGTCAAGTGACAGCTTCTTTTTTCTTTTTCTTTTTTCAATTTCTTTTTATTGGCTGGCGTTGAAATAAGGTGGGGACATGAAGTTTTTGGGGGGTCCATGTCGAATCAAACGACAAATCCAATGCTTTTGTTTTGGGTGCGGGGCTGTATCCACCCGTTATATTTGGTTCTTTTTTTTCTTTTTTTTTTTGAGCAAGCATTATATTTGATTCTTTAAGTAGGGTTGATTGAGACTCCATTTAATATAGGTTAATCTTGGCAAGAAATAAGATCTATGTCATGATAACCCTTCTTTAAAACATTTGGTAGTACTCTTGAGTTCAAATCAAAATAATAAATTAGAGCACGGAGCCATCTACTTAAAGATGACAGACTAATAGATATTTCAATCAGCTATGAAAGATGTAATTCATTTTGATTTGTTTTATTGAGAAGGTCTATGGTTGGACTTTGTATGTATAGCCCTGTGTTCATGTGGTCAATGCATTTGATTTTTTCGTACACGATTTGGTTCAATTCACATACCATCTAGAAATTCGCGGAACTATTCTTACTTTATTCGCATTTCGGCATTGGTTTTGGGAGCCACCCACCTTGATCAGGACATAACCACTCCAAGGTCCACAATCGTTTCTTTATCTTCATTTAGTGACGTCCATTTTAAATTATTCCGTACAGATTATTTATATCCAGAAGATTATGTACGTGGAGCAATATTGAGAAAGACCATGGAGTTTGTCTTCGTATTCATATCCTATGGCTCTACGCCATTTTCATGTAAGATTAATAATAGAACTTATTAAAAGTTCTATTTTACTATGCATGACATTTTCTTTCATAATTCTTGAAATTTAGATCACATATTTTAAATTTTAGTGGAAAAAACTTATTTTTTTCTTCTATTTTATTTTTTGCGTTTGATTAATGGGAAGCAAACGACATGCGGTAAGTGTGACTTTCTTTCTTGTTTCGTATGGGTGGAGATGCTTCTAGGTCTAGCTTATGTATCTGTCAATTTTTCCGAGGTATTTGTCATTTCATGGGAGCCTTCCATAGTAAGTTTCTTCATTAAAATCTTCTTTTTCTTCAGTGAAAGAATATTGACGAGTTCAAAGCTTTGAGCCCCATTGATGGAGCGAGATGGCCGGTTTTGTTGACTCCCGGATAGTGATTTGAGAACCCCATTGTTTTCTTTTGTGATGCGTTTTAAATCTTAGTGTATTAGAAGAAACACAACGTGTTGCAGTAAAAAATTGAAATTTTACTCCATAATGAATGTAATATATTTCTGTGGAGGTGGAAAAAAAATCACATGAATTGTCTTCCAAATTGGCTCCACTTTTGGTGACGAAATGTCACAAACTTCGTCACCACTAGCAAACCCCCAAGCCACGGAGAGATTCAGCGACCAAATATCAAACTTTGGTCCCTAGATGAAGCTGCTTGCTTCCAAATTTTCTTAATGGGACGCTAGATGATATGCATTTATGAATTTAAAAGAGGAAATTATGAAGCATTAGTTTTAGTACCACTAATTATCAAAGAAGTGCTAAATGGCGCTAGTAGTTTTCAGAATATCCACATTAAAAAAAAAAAAAACTCAGTTCAGAATAGGCCAAGTGACGAAAGACTAAATACAACTCGCACTTAGCTTGCTTCAAATTACGGTGGTAATAGATGTTGAGGCAGACTCCAACCCGAAAAGGAATTATGTGATAGCTTTATCTCTATCGTGTCTAGGAGATATTCTCCTGCTTGGCCAATAGAGGTGGTTGTCATGCTCTATCATGAACAGGATGAATCGCCATATTTGAAGTGACGTATCTACTTAGAGCTCGCATTATTTTACGTGGTATCAGGTTCGTTCGGAAAAATCAGTATGGTTGGTGAAACTAATAAAATCCAATTGATGAAGTTGATATTTGAGCTTGACTCAAATATGCAAGGCTTTAGAAAAGGAAAAATGTTTGTGTAGAGCACATGACCAAATACAATCATAGATTGTTATCGAAAACATATAGCCATGTTAATAACATGATCTTTGTAATGCACAACCATATCTTTTGTCTTGTTTTTGTTTTTTTTTGTTTTTTATTTATTTATTTATATGGATAGAACTAAGATGACTCAATATTGGGGAGCTTGTGGAGATTTTGAAGATGGTAAAACTCGTCTCTTGTGCTTCTCGTGCGCCAATCCTTTCTCTGGTAAACAAATTTCCAACAAATTCAAATGTCTCGATATTCTTTTCACGCTAACGCAAACGTGGCCACTCTCTCAAACCTAATAAAAAATGAGTAACATGATCGCATAATGAGTCTCCTGGGCAACATATATCGGTTAGAGATAAAGTCCAGTGATAGCGCCAGCTGAAGTGACGGATGCATCTATCATACGAACGTTGGTCGTGAGTCAATCATCTTTTGAATTCGTCAATCAAAGTGGCCTTATGCGCATTTGCTGATGGAAAAATTTGCTAGTCGTTAATTGGCGCTATCCTTAAACTAAACCTGCCAGAGCTAAAGGTTTAAGTTTTCTTTTTTCTTCCTTTTCTTTTGGCTCATTGTGGATACAAGTTCCTTTCGATCATGGGAATTTCTCTTGCGTGTTTGGAAGGCATCTGCTGAGTTGGAAACCAATCAATCTCTACACGCCATCTTCCTCCCAAGCTGTTTTTTCCCCCTTTCTTTTTACAATTTATCGTCTAGGACCCCAGTAAATAATTTTCCAACAAATTCAAATATCTCAATAATCTTATCACGCTAATGCAGACCTGGGCATTATCTCAAACCTAATCAAATGGGAAACACGAACGGATAATGTATCTCCTAACTTTAGCTGGACGGTTGGCTGGGTCCACCATCATGTGGGGCCAGGATAAAGCAAATAAATGAAAATAAAAAGAAAAGGAGGCCAAAAAGTCAAAAGGAAAAAAAAGAGTGTGTGGCTGCTTCGTGCAAGATGTGAGGAGAGAGATGAGTAGAGAGAGAACCTCACCCGAAGGGAGAGCACCGAAACGGGGGAGAAGAAAACAAAAGAGGGCTGCAACTCTGGGTCTGATTCAAAGGCCAAATGTCGATGAAATTGGTTCAAATTTAAGTATGTTGTTCATGAGATTAAGAGTTACAAGTTAATTAGTTAGTTCATTGAGAACTTTCTCCAAATTCTTTAATTGGAGTTATGATTTTCTTGATCTATTTATATTAATCTACTTTTGTGGTAAGGAAATATGGTTGTAATGTAGATGTTGAGCCTATAGTGCCTGACTAGATAATAATACTTTGTGCTTAGTTATTAATGAAAATTTTTGGGTAGATCAAGGTTTTTCCCGCATTGATTTTCCATGTTATATTATTGGTGGTGTTATTGGCTTTGTCTTCTTATCAATTTGGTGTTATATTGCCTATTCCAAGGTTATACTGGCTAGTTGTTATTGGGTTATATTAATTTTAGTTAATTTAGTTTTGAGGGAGAAAGTAATCTTGGGTTGAGTTTAGTTGGTGCTGAATTGTTGCCTGTTTCTCCCCAACATGATAGTTATTTTTTGATATGTTGTCAATTCTTTTGTGAAACCGTCCCCTCTTACTTTGTTGTTATGCAATCAAGTTCTTTGATTACACCCTAGTAACACGCCAAATTATTGACATGACATTGAGGATGAGCAGAAATTGCTAACGTTAGAGAACAAAATAATTTACACGATCAAGCTCCAAAGACCCGTGCACCGGGGTTGCCGTGATGCCCAGCCATGTTCATGGAATGGAGGTGTTTAAATTTCTCATTACTTAAAACCTTAATTATTAAATACACTTTGTGGACAAGATTTCAAAGCTTACACATCCAATGATTTTAATGTGGATTGATTGATTATAAACAGACGCATTGAATTCAATCGACAGAATGAGTGCGTTCGTTTTGGGGGCAGCACCGAGGCAGCTTCCCAATCGCGAGTGAGTACGTGTTCACTTGACGTGCGCGCTTATCTTTCGTCTGTCCCCGCTTTTGCTGCTCTTTGATTCTTTGACAAAAAGGCGTACGAGAATTGCGACGGGCAATCCAAGGCTGAAAATTCAGGAACCTTTATTGAATTATAATGATATCTAAAATTTTACCTGCCTAATAAACACAACGTACCCATGCTTGTCCTCATAGATGGAATTAAAAGGGAAGAAAGATAATGATCTCATATTTCAATCCACTTTTTTTCCCCTTTTAATCCTTTGATGTCTGATATCAATTTCCATTTTTTTAAAAAAATTGACAATGACTTAAGTGAGTGTACATACGCATTACTTAACCTAACTTGTCCCTAGCACTGCAATGCTAAAATTGTCATTGATGTTACTCAGTTTGGACAGTTTGATGAATGCGAGCCATGAGAGAACCGTGTTTTGAAGGACTAGCTACCGAAGTGGAAGAGTTTGTTACCACACATATGAATACGCACACCCAAATTCGACTCAATTGATTTGCATTCGAGAAGTAGCTAGAAAAATTTAAGATTTATTTCACGATCGTCAAGGATAATATAAATATATTGTGACGTGAAATAGCATGACTCAGCTGAAAATCGTTGCTTCCACCAGAAATACTAGAAATTGGGTTGGCATTGATTGTCCAAGACCAGAACTCAACGACCAATCATACCCGGTTTACCTTGTCTAGAAATGTCCCAACCTGCGGCCCTTATTGGACAAACCGTCCCAACGCGCATGATACGGACCCTTGACTTCATTAACTCCCACTTCACTTTATTCTTTCGTACAGATAATGTATAAACTTTATCTAGGGTTCTCTTTTCAAAGCTGTTGGACTGACCCGAAGATCTCGCACTCATTTTTCTCAAGCAAAGTTTCTCTCGAAGCAAAGCGGTTTGGGTTTCTTTAGTAGAATTGCTTTTTTGGAGCTATTCGCATGATATCTATTTCCAATTTTGAAGTATTATTGCCAAACTTATTATGTTGGCACCCATGTATTTATCCAAGATAAGACAATTTTTGAAAAAGCACTTCAAAACAATCTACTGATTTATTTGACGTTGTTAGAGTTATTTTGTAAGGTGCTCCACTTTCATCTATTCACGGCAAGTAGTTGATAAGTGCTTTCTAATAATGCGCATTGTCTTGCAATAACTATTTTACATATGGTTTACCATGGAAGTGCATTTTGATTAACTTCTTGTCATATAAATTTACATAATATAAAACATAAATAACACGTTACACAATGTGCTGTCTAATAAGCATGGCCGATGATTGCCATCAATTATCATCGATCATATAACATTTGGCCAGGTGGCCATCACCATCACGATCACATGCGGAAAGCTATTGCTCAATGGGAGTGGGTGACGGCGAGTCACGACAAATAATTAACGACTAATGACATATAGTTTGTCAAAAATGTCCACTTGACGTCTTCAGTGAACGAACACACATGCCCGTCCATGAAACAAGTCGAGAGGAATTAATGTCGTGAAGATCAATATGAATCCAATAAGTCACACATGACCCAATTTCAATTTGTCCTTGTGTTATGTGCCCTCAAATTAGATTTCCTCAAATGCGCACCGAACATAAATTCTTCAATGCAAGGCCATGAAAGAACCGAAAGGGGTGCTGGCGATTGAAGACCGATGACCCCCCAAATATCTCAAGATTTAGCGCAACTTTTTCAAATTTATATCGTGCTCCATGAAGACTTTGCTGTAAGAGTATGTTTTTGTAAGGTTTAGAGATGTAATTGAACTTATGTTAATTAATTTAGTTGTTCGGCCTCTAGCCTTATCATCTTAACACTCGGCCCAACTCTTACTTCAATTTTGGCCACCAATAATATTCAAATAGATCATTAAAGCGAGTAGTATTTATTGCCTGTCCATAACTATAGTGTGCAGGTTTGATTATGAATTGCGAATGAAAATTATTGTTTCTTGTATTTGCTATGTCCTGAGCATATTTTTTTATCGGTCATCTCCCTTTTCTATGATGCTGTGCTTACTTTATAGGAGGGATTCTATCAAAATAGCAAGACGAATGAAAGATCAAGAGCCTCCATTGTCGACGGGCGTTGTGCAAAATGCCAAACGCCTGTCCAATCGATCCCCTGGGAGCCCCCCCGCCTTGTTGACCGTCCAACCCCAGCGTGGTAGAAAATTAGGGTCGCAGAGTTAGGTTTAGGCTTGGCGCAGAAGAAGACAACATCCCTCCTTTCTTCAAGTGCGTTCACTTTGAAGGGAATAGATTAATGGGTAGTCACTTGATGCTTCGAAGGATGCGTTCGCGAGTTGGAAAGTTAGAAAGAAGTCTTAAGTTAATCACACATATTTCTTATATAGTTAATGATTTAAGTTGTAGTGGATAGAAATCATCTTTCGAAATCATGACTTGTACACATCACAACAGCAAGTTCGATTGCTATTGTGAAAACATCATTTTTGTATCGAGAGTGAGTCGATATTTGTAAAAGAAATCCGTTCTTATTATGAGATGAAATGCTCAATATATTCTTTTTATGAAAGATGTTGCTATGGTTGCCAATTTAGTTTATATTTCTTTTCCTTTATATAATTAAGCAGGATGGGTAAAATTGTTCGTTGTAATTTTGACCAATAATTCTTTTCTTTTTTCGTTCTGCCAAAGTAATCCTATTTTACTAAAATCTAACACAAATTTTCCCTATATCCTACTTTCAAGCGCATCTGAAATAATATATTTTTCTTACGAAGATGAGCTTGGCAATTTTTTAATTAACTCTAATACACATTGTTTTATTCTCAAACTCTCGAACACAACCTTCGAAATTTCCACCCAACACATTAAAAATCCTCAAACACGTTCAATCTCACCCCGTTACTAAGATCACGAGTCGATTCTGGGCCACTTGCTAAGAGTTTAATATTCATACAGCCTTACTGAATTCAACCTTCGTAGGCGATTCCTTATGTTCCTTAGCGGGACGATGATGTAACTGCAGTTCATCTTGTCCTCATGTGCTTGGAGATTTGTGCAAAAGTTGTGCTCCTCAAAATCAAAAGACAAGGTCGATCACTTAAAATACTTTCTGTAATTATGGCAGGGGCACTAAACTCAGAAAGTCTGGTACTCTCATTTTCTAAGCAAGTTAAGACAACTAGTTTTGGATGTTCGCTATATTTTGTTGGCAAGAGCAAATTCTTGTAGCTAGATTGTTGTTTCAAATGTTTTAGCCGAGGATGCGTCCGAGACTCGTACGATGAGGGGATACAAGTCCCACACATGTATCCCCATGTTGACTATATACTTTCAATTTAGACAGGAACTCAGCTACAGTATGACGTAAGACGTGACTTAATTGATCATGATGGGTTTCAAGTTTGCAAAAGGTGCTATCAGGATCGGATTGATTATAAACTTCTTATTCTTATCGTCCAATACACACAAATCCTATTACGGTTAACCAATTTTCTTGGGAAAATTGGCATCATAAGCTCTCATTGGTGGGGTTTCCCCAAATCCCATTAAAATAAGATTCCTTAAATACGAAGAAAAGAAAAGAAACAACAGACGGAGATAAATAATGCTAGAGCATATTAAATAACAAAACATAGGTAATTTCGTGTTATAACATGTCGAATTGTGTTTAGTTCAAGGTTGGATTTGGGCTTCTCTTGGTAAGTTCATATTGAATTTGAATAGCATTTTCGTGGCTTTTCAAATTGAGAACTAATCTTCAATTCATGTTCATTCTTCCCGCTACATCACATTGTAATTTTTTTTTTCTGTTTGATGTCCTATCTTGGTACGGGAAAGCAAGTCGCATGAATACTTCACAGTGAAACAACAACATAGTATGTTTGGGGGTTAGTATAGTCAGCGCAAAGTATATCCACGTTGATTACGCACTCACTTAGCTATTTAAGCTATAAATGTCTAAAACTCGAAAGGAGATCATACACAAAAGCAGCCAGTGGTCATGTGTGCATTTGAGAAAAAAAGAAAAAAAAGAACTTCCAAAAAGCAAAATTAATTAAAAGTAAAAGAGAGAAAGAAGAAGAGACCCAAAACCCATCCCACCAGCCAGCCCTCCCCCAAAACAAACCGTCTCTCCTCCTCCTCGCCATCTCAAGTCTATATAAACGACCTCGATCTCCGCAGAATCGTCTTCCATACCAAATTCATCATAGAGATATCTCTCAGGACTCTGCGTATGTGTGCGTGTCTCTCGCTTTTACAGTGCTGTTTCCCAGCTTCCCACACCCCACCATCATAACGATATTTCTGAGCAACTTACTAAATCTGGGTTCATTTGGTCTTTGGTGACAGGAAAATGAGCCAGAACAGAGTTTCTTTCGAGGTTTCGCCTGACCTGCCCCGAGATGACGATGGCCGCCACCGGCGAACTGGTGAGCAAGACACAAGCACCTGAAAACTCTTCTTTTTTTTTTTGACATTTTCGCGCAACAAAGCCTCGTTCGAAAATGCTTTACCCAATTCCCTTCTTCTTTTCCCTTCAATATGCGGAAGGCACTTTTGAGTTTTGAACACTCGACTTTCTTGTTGTGAAGTTATTACACACATTCTATTCATCTTCTGCGTTTCTATCCTCAAATAAATTTTCGGGCCTTTTTCTTTTTTGGATCAGGCATCGTTCTGGTAATAGCTAGAAACACAATAAGGTAACCCTACCCGGAGAGGTAAATCTGCAAATTTTCCATCGTCTCCTCTCCAGAAACAGTCCCGGTCCGTCTCCGTCCTTCCTCCACCAAAGTTGACGATTCTTCCAACTCTGTAGGAGCACCCTCTCGTCGATATTGCCACCGCCCACACACCTCTCCTCCTCCATTGGACCCGTCCCCTCGCTTCTCCAATTCTTGATTCGGAACGCTGCAGTCGCTGTTGCCATCGTCGGCGGAAACGGCGAACCCTGAGCGGTCTTTGTGGATTGAGATTGGGGTCTTGAAAGAGGAAGATGGGAATGGGAGATTGTGGTGGATGATTTCGAGAGGAGGCGATCGAGTTCGTGGAATCGGAGGATGGAAGCGGGGAGCACAAGTGACCTCTAGCATTCTTCTTCTTCTCCTTCTTCTCCTGGGGCGTACCAGTGAGCCATAGCATTCTTCTTCTTCTCCTTCTTCTCCTGGGGCGTACCAGTGAGCCCTAACATCTTCTTCTACTACTACTGTTTGCCGTTTGCTGTTTCTGGTCTTCTTCCGGGGCGCAGAAGTAAGCCCTAGCATTCTCCTCCTCCTTCTAGGGCGCACAAGTTAGCCCTAGCCTCCTCCTCCTCCTCCTCCTGTTTCTGGTCAATTCCAAATCTCCTTCCGTGTGACCCTTTTTTGGGGTTAAAGCTTAGGCATAGGTTTTTCACCATGCTGCATTAGATTCTGCGTTTTGCCTTCCTCTTTTTAATAAGCTGAAGCATATGAAATTGAGTCGTCTGTTGTTTTGGTTGAAAAGTGGGGGCAAATCCCGAACAGCGTTTTCGGTGTGGGTTTCTAGTGGTTCGGGTCCGTCGGGTCATGATACCCGACTTGAGAAGAGAGGTTACTTTTTCTGCAGCTGATTTGAGAGTTGGGTTTCCTGTTTTGGGTTCAAATCAGGTACCTGGTGGACGGCCAGTGCTCATATAATCACGGCTGTTATCGGGCCCGGAATTCTGTCTCTGCCATGGGCCACGGCACAGCTCGGGTGGATGGCCGGGCCAGCGGTGATTTTCACGTTCGCCTTTGTCACTTACCGCACCTCTGCCCTCTTAGCCACTTGCTACCGCTCCGGCGACCCCGTTAAAGGAGAGCGAAACTACAGCTACATGGCTGCTGTCTATTCCCACCTTGGTAATAGATCATAAAAAAATAATAATATCTCGGTCCACCCAAAAAATCTTTTCGGCTAAAGATGCTCCTTCTCATTTC
This sequence comes from Eucalyptus virginea, assembly GCA_014182375.1. NCBI lineage: Eukaryota > Viridiplantae > Streptophyta > Magnoliopsida > Myrtales > Myrtaceae > Eucalyptus > Eucalyptus virginea. The sequence continues at coordinate 53,969,801 of CM024519.1, forward strand.
ATTGTATAAATTAAAATTTCTCATTTTCTTCTCTTCTTTCGAATATTGGCAGGTGGGCTACAAGAGACGTTATGTGGACTGGCTCTGCACCTGAATTTTTTTGGGGTTGCCATTGCGTTCACCATTGCAGCCTCCATAAGCATGACGTGAGTGGTGAATTTGATTATACTCGGAACTCAAGAAAAGTAACAAAGAAAATGAAAAGAATAATGGGATTGCTAAAGTTATTAATTGGGTGCGCAATAACTCATGTTAATTTTGGTTTTACTATATATTTAACCGAACAGGGCGATTACTAGATCAAACTGCTTTCACAAGAATGGTGATGATAGCCCTTGCCACGTGAGCAGTAATCCGTACATGATCGCCTTCGGGGTCATTGAAATTGTTCTATCCCAAATCCCTAACTTTGACCAGCTTTGGGGGCTCTCCATCGTGGCTGCCATCATGTCGTTCATTTACTCGACCATCGGACTCACCCTTGGCATCACAAAACTCGCAGGTTGCTAGCACATTTTCATGCTATCCTTTCTTTGCGTATGAACATGTTATGTGGTGATTAAATTAAACTAGATAGATTGAGTAGAATAAGGCCAGACACTAGCCCTCACATCTTGTCTTTCTTGAATATCTATCTATCAGAAAATGGCAAATTTGGAGGAAGCCTCACGGGAATAAGCATTGGCACTGTTACTCAGACGCAAAAGATATGGAGGAGCTTCCAGGCTCTTGGTAACATAGCTTTTGCCTATTCATGCTCCATCATAATCTTCGACATTCAGGTAAGGTTATGCAACGCCCCCATACCTAGTTGTATAAAAAAACCCCTTAAAATTTCGAAAAATTACCCTTGGTTGTCGTAATTAGTATGATGCATTGAAAATAGGACACGTTAGATCCCCACCACCGGAGTCTAAGACGATGAAGAAGGCCACGTTGGTCAGTTTGACAGTCATTACTCTCTTCTACTTGCTCTGTGGCTGCATAGTCTATGGCGCGTTCGGTGACGCGTCACCCGGGCACCTTCTCGCGGGTTTCGGGTTCTTCAACCCTTATTGGCTCATCGACGTAGCAAATGCCGCCGTTGTGATCCACCTCGTCGGTGCCTACCAAGTCTACTCCCAACCCATCTTCGCCTTCATCGAGAAACACGCCATGAGAGACAGCCAATTCATCAACAGGGTGATCCCGATCCGGGTCCCTGGTTTCCCAACCTACAATCTATATGTGTCTCGATTGATTTGGCGAACCATGTTCGTGATTACAACCACCGTGATCTCGATGCTGCTTCCGTTCTTCAACGAAGTGATCGGACTGCTCGGTGCTCTGGGATTCTGGCCTTTGACTGTTTATTTGCCGATCGAGATGTACATCGCCCAAATGAATATCCCCAAGTGGAGCTCCAAATGGCTATGCCTCCAGATCCTCAATGTAGCTTGCCTCAGCATCAGTGTTGCTGCTGCCACGGGCTCGATCGCCGGGGTGGTGGTTCATCTCAAGTCTTACAAGCCTTTCGAGACTGGCTACTAAAATGACCGACCCAATTTTGGATATGGGATCACGGTTAATGTAACACAAGGCTGAACTTTATACTTTGGTTAAATAAGAGTCGCCTGCTTTCGGGAAAACAAGAGTCCCCCAAACAAATATCTGCATTGTCAACGTCTGATGATGAATGAAAAACACAATAATGAAATCACCTATATCATGTATATTTTGCATGACTTTAGTTTGATATAATGAGGGAAGCAAATGAAATATTTCAACCCTATTATATGATGAACGGCAAGCCAAATTCTTAGATGGAAAAAACAATTCAGTTGCCATCAATTATTTTTACACGGAGCTCTTCAAATTGTTGACTCATCTGTAGAAGAAAAGAAAATGAATGCGGAATCAATTTGGAAACTTTTTAAGCCAGGTAGAGCGCTGCAAAAAGGAACGAGATTCGATGGGCATGCTACCATAATACAACTCACACATATCTGGCTTCGAACTATGATTTTTTTTTTGGTAAAGATTCGAACTATGATGTTGATTCTTTCTAATTTGAAAAAAAAAAAAAAATTGAGTCGAAGCTTTATCGAATTAATATCATCAATCATCAATTAGCTCCTCTCGATGGAATATAGCTGAAAACCTCAGGTGTTGAGGTTTTTTTTTTTTTTTTTTGATACCCAGAGAACCCTGTTAGCCGTTCGTCGCCTTGTAGCGGTACATAGTCGCCAAGTAAACCCTGGAGTGATGCTAGCGGAGGACCTACCATCCCGACATCACGCTTAAGTCGCCGATGCTTCCCCTGGGTTTTGACCCCTCGACCTTTCCCCCAAGGTTGAGGTGTTGAGGTTTGAGATCACTTAAGTGGAAAAAGCTGATCTTTTGTCTCATTTACTTTATCTTTTCCGAGCAAGCATGCTAACCTGTGAACTTGCATCCCATCTTGCTCAAAAAAAAAAACTTGCATCCCATCCACGAGTTTCAACACATATCCGTTTGTACGTGTCCAATGGAATTGATCGTAATTGACATCGATGACGATTGCTTAATATCGTGGAGAGCCTTCCATTGCAAGTTTCTTCATTAGGAATTATTTTTCAATGAAAGAATATTGGTAAGTTTGAACTTTGCAAATTGGCCACGTTGACGAGGTCAAATTGGTCTGCAAGGATGGGATAAATCACGTGAATGGCCTTCCAAATCGGTCCCACTTCTAGCGACGAAATTTCAAACCCTTTGTCGCCGAAACCAAACCACCAAGCCACGAGATGCTAGATGTACCGATATTTTCCAAAATAACCACTCGAAACAGTTGTCCAAAGGAGGCCAAGTGACCAAAGAATAAATACGGCTCCTGCTTAGCTAGCGAATTATAATAATACGTAGACATCAATCACCGTTATTGAAGCTGGATACTTTTACCATATGATTTATTGGTAAGAAGTGAAAATATTTATAATTGAATTGGCAAAATTAAAAAGTTTATAAAAAAATTGACGAAAATACAATATATTTATAACTTTTTGAATAATTTTCCCACGTAGAGGTAGAGCCTAGACAAATGAGGGTAGAAGGACAATTGTTGCTCTGACCTATAGTTATGGACAAGCTATAGATATACATGGCATTCAAGCGAATTTTTCCCGAACATAAGTTGCTTATTTTTTAGATAAGGGCAGAGGCCCAACCAATGTATTATGGCAAAATTTTTCATGGAACACGAAGGCACAGATCATCTCATGGGTGACCCTATTGGATTCATATTGATTCTCGACGACCCTAATTCCTCTCAGCTCTTTTCATGGGCGGGCATGTGTGTTGACTTCTGAGCATGGGGTGGTGGTGGTGTCCGCCACCTGGCCAAATGTTACCCATGTTATGTAATTTGATAATGATAATGCCAATCGTCGGCCGAGCTTATTAAAATACCCCCAAAAAGACAAAAAATCCCTTGGAAACTCGTTGCGCAAGTTTTTCGAACAGCGTGTTATGTGAATTCATATCATCGCAAGTGCTTGACAAGGACTTACTAATAACGTGCATTGTCTCGCAATAACTAATTCCCATATGGTTTATAATAAAAGTGCATTTTATAATTCTATCTATGTGAAACGGACCAGTAGATTTGAGGTGCTTTTCAAAAGGTTGTTTTTCCTTGAATAATCACATGGTAGCTGACATAATAAGTTTGGCAATATCAGTCTTGGCTTAGCGTGTCGCAATTCTTGGACGTTCTCGTCAAAGAGCCAGCAAAAGGGATTGGGAAGCTGCGTCGATGCTGTCCCGCTAAACAGGAGAAGAGTAGACGCATGTGATCTGTCGATCGGATCTGTTTCCTTCCATGGAATTATTAATAATCAATCAATCCACATCAAACTTTATTTCTGATATGCATGGATTAACCAGGAAACCCAACAACTCGGCAAAAAAAAAAAAAACAAAATCCAAAACAAAGTCAAAAAGCTGTCCCTGGAAATTTTCACCACTTCATCCCGAAAAACACAAATTGGATCTTTTATGAATTTTTATATATCTATTTCGAAAGACAGGCCTGTCAAGTTTCCAATTGCGTGGTCCTTTCTTGCTTCAAATTAAGAAAAAAAAAATTGACTTTTTTTATTTACGGTTTAGGCGGGCCTTTTTTTTTTCTATTTCTTGCCTTCAGTGTTTTTTTGTATCCTCAAATCATTTCACTGATCAGATTGATGAGATCAAGTATTCTTGTAGATGATGGGTCGTGGAAGCACTAATCTTTAGGTTTTAATTTTCTGTTTTTTCACTTCCGGCAAAAATGAACAGAGAGAGTAACATGAACTCATTGAGGATGATGCCCCTTCCGTTGGTTTATGCGCAGAAAAAAGTTGCTTTCCTTCACGGTCAAAGTATTTATTGATGATTGGGGAAATTGTAGCATTTCCCCGTTGTGTACTTGCTTGCCTGGTTGGTTGCGAAGATAATCTCATTCGTCGGATATACCGCGGGAGGAAGGCTCCCAGGAAAATGACATACTTACGCGTCGGCCCTAGATATAGGCAAAAATGATGGATTCTTTATAGTCGGGCCTTCGCAATTTGGGGGAAAAAGATATGACAAATACCTAGCAGAAATGACAAAGAAACTTACGATGGAAGGCTCCCATGAAATGACAGTAATTTTAAATTGCCAGATACATAAGCTAGACCCAAAAGCATCCGTATCTATATGAAACAAGAAATAAAGCTATAGTTACCACATGTTGGACTTGGACAGGTCCTTAAACTGTTCCGTTTATCGGAATCAACCCCAAACGTAAAATAGGGTAATGATAAACCGTTGGGGGCCATATAATCAGAAATGGGAAAGCCCTCGGGCTGGATTCCCGCGATGAGGCCGCTGGATGAAACAACCCAGACGCCTTATAGGAAAATGAAACAAGAAAGAAAGCTACACTTACCACATGTCGTTTGCTTATCATTAATCTATAATCTATATTTCGAGAATTATGAAAAGAAAATTGTCATACATAGTAAATTAGAACTTTTAATAAGTTCTATTATTAATCTTACGTGAAAATGGCGTAAGGCCATAGAATATTGATACAATGATAAACTCCATCGTCTCTCTCAATATTTCTCCACATCATAATTTCTCGATCAAGTCTCTTTGGGTTGATTCTATGGTGCCTCCTGAATCTTTTCACTATTGGATCTAAAAACAAACATCATAACCATCTAGATTGAGATTCATTATACTTCAATCTAACGGTAAAAGATTATAATGATGCAATGTCTCCTAAAACTATAGAAATTTTATTTATCATAGAAGAAGTGAAATTGCATAGGGTGGACCAATACATAGAATAACAATGTCCACATAACATAAGATATTTAGTTACTCTACTTGATTGCATTATGCCTCTTTTGTTGTTAAATTTTTGCCCGCTTTCACAATGGCATAAACTGGTGTAGCAATGGAAAATAAAATATACATCAACCACATACCATTTTCGTCTCAATATTTTTTACCAAATTATCGAGAAGAATCTCAAAGCTATGTCTTACCATCACTACTACTTTCATTTATCGTCTTATCCTCATTTTACTACAACTATGGTACATTGAGCACTATTTTATTTCTTAGCGGTTGGCATACTAGGACTATCAGAGTACATTGAGCATCTCTTTTATGATTAGTGGTACTAAAACTAATGCACTTTATAGAGGTAATTTCATAATAATTTTTTTTTTAAAAGTTATTTTCTAAAGTTTAGTCAGATCCTAAAATTATGTTAACTTAAAAAAAAAAAAAAGTTACAAACTGTACTGTACTTGTACGCAAATGCATCGACGAATTTTACCCACTCCCAAGAAAAAGAAGCATCGAATATGGAATATTCCCAACATTTTCGTACGTGCCGGGTCTTAAGGGCGATCTCGTCACACGTCACCATGCACACGTCACCAACCCGCCGTCCCATGACGTCATCTATCTGCTTTATCCTTGCCCATACAATGGACGTTGTCCAATCTTTTGACTAACCTGACCCACTCTTGGCCATTAAGTTTTTGCACAAGACTTATTTTATTTTGGGCAAGAAAAAATTATTAATAAAAGGAAATAAATAAAGAACACTAGGCAGAGGCGGGAAGGCAGCGGGCTCCTCAACAAAAGCAGCGAAGCAAGCCCCTATTAGTGAAAGCTTGAAAGCTGTAGCACGCTACCAGCACGCATCCTTCAGCTGGCTTCAAAGTGCTAGTTGGTATGAGTCGATATCGAGATGCCAAACAACTCCATCGATAAGAGCTCCTAGGAGTCATCAGCTTGGACGGCTATGAAGGGAAAAGGCATTTTAGCCCAAAATCTTTGACTCGGACGATTTGAATTAAGATATCCTAATATCATAGGATTTTTCACCATTTCTTAAGTTCTATTTATTATTGATTTGGACGTTTTTCTATTCGATTTATCATTTATTTTTTACTAGTGTTAAGAAGGCATCTTCATCTAAAAAGAATCCAATTGGATTCCTCACTGATCATTAAGATTTCTTCACTCGGTCAAATAAGGACATGCCCGGCACCCCATCATCCAAATGGATAGGACTTGGTATTCTATCAGGTAGCCAAGCATCCACGAGAGCCGCGAAAGTGAATAAATCCTATGATAAAAGTATATAGCTTCAATAATGGTGATTGATGTCTATGTGCCATTGTAATTTAATAAAGCTTTTGCCTAATCCCTTTTTCGGGTTGGAATCTGCCTCGATATCTATTCACAATCGTAGTTTGAAGGTATCTAGTCTCTTGTCGCTTAGCCTGATCCTATGCTGGACAGCTTACCACGCCAATAGGGCGGGCATGGACGCGTAATTTTTTTTTTGGGCAGGAGCCTTCTTATGTCGGCTTATTTGGGCCCGCTCAAGCCCGGTCTTTTTTGTGAAATAAAATTTGATATTTGTTAAGTCACAGGCCAGCTCGGGCAAGGATTTGTAGGTCGAGTACCTGGTTTGGATCGATCAAGTTTCGGTTGCACCCCTTCTTAAACTTGTTTACGCCTTGCTTGGGGGTTAAGGTTGTAATTGAGGTCAAGAAATTTTGGTGGGCCTTGAGGCATGACTGAAGCCTACATGGGCTTTTTCTTATTAACCCAGATAGGATGAACAGATTTGCAAGTAATCAAAACCAAGCTGCATTACTGGCCCAAAAGGTATCTAGCTGGATTTGCTAAAGAATCGATTCTGCCATAACAAAACGGGGTTGCTCCTTAGCAAGACCTTAAAAGGCTATGACCACCAGGAAATGCTGGGTATAGCCAGGTAAGGGGCTAGAAAAAGATTCATTCCCCATGAGGGGCCCGCCAAGGACCCCTTCTTAGAAGGGGGTTCCTTGCCCCTCGGCTGGAGTTTGACATAGGTCCAATACTCAAGCTCAGCTCAACTCGAAATATTCAAGGCTCGATACTTAGATTGGAGTTAATTTTTCAAGTTTGAGCTCCAATTAAATTATTTTTCAATGAACTCAAATTATCATACTTTAATCTGAATTGAATATTTTACGTGGATAATCCACGTGTAACAATTTTTTTTATCCATGGTTCAAGCGTATTGGATTGGAAGCTAAATCACCAAATTCCATTAAACATCTTTATATAGTTTAGAGTTTATATTATACATGTACTAAAAGTTCATGACCACGTTAAAATAAACTAAAAGTTCACGACTGATATTGCATATTAGGTAAAAGTTCAGCGATCGTATTGAACAAATCAAAATTCTAAGAATGACATTTCGCATTAAACTATACTTCAAGGGTTTTTTGTGTCATTTTCCCTTATATTTATTTACACTTGTATTAATTTTACACTGTACAGGATGGATTCCTAGATAGAAAGAGCCTTCATATGCTTAAATGGACGGTTGGGTATCAAGCAAAGGGCCAAGTTAGCCAATTAGCGTACCTTCGTAAACTAGTCACAAGATATTACGGCAATGTTCGAATATAGCGAGACAATAAAATTAATTAGGCATCAAATGGTACTCGCAGTATTTGATCGCGTCGCACCAAAGTTTCAACAGTCTAGATGGACTTAGAAAGACAATGCATGCCATGATGCTTCTTCGTGTTCATGGTTGGACCCTTTGATTATACATAATAGGGATGGTCCCCCATAATGTTATGAGAAATTATGACCAGCACTAAGGGAATGTAGATACGCGACTTGTCAAGTTTGGGTTACATGAATAACCACGGGATTTTCTTGAGGCTTGATGTCATTTTTAATTCAAATTAGATCTAATCATGAGTTCGATAGTTTGTTCGATACAATAAGACTCGAAGCACATATCAGATGTATAATTGAAGCCCGTATGAGATTCTCTCATTTGCACAACACGACACAGTTCGTCAAATACATAGGATTTAAAAAAGCACCAGAAAAAAAAGGAAAAAAAAAAAAAACCAAATGAAGATAAATACCATGGAAGATATACGTGTATTTACAGCAGAAGGCTCCCGTGAAACCACATATGCTTTAGAGATTTTGCATAATAGGATTGAAGTCCGCCGCAAAACCTTACGATTGTAGTTTCAAGTTAGCTAAGTGCAAGCTGTATTTAGTCTTTTGGTCACTAGCCCTGCTCTAAACAAGTTTTGTTTCACTGAAAATTTCATAATAAAAAAAATATTTTCATGAAAATCATTTCAAGAAAAAGTCATTTTTCATTTGTTTAGTGGTTAAATAGCAAAGAAAATTCTCAATTCAATATTTCTTTTGGGCTCTTTCATTGTTAATTCTTAGCCCACTTTCGATAACATACATTGGGTGGGTTTGTGATGATAATGAAAATTTGTGTATTAATGGAATTAGAGCGATAACCACTTTCGATAATAACATAGGCTTGTATTGTACATCCAGATTAACAGAACAGTGACTAAACAGTTCCATATCATCTTAATTCTTCCATTTGCAGATGGATGTTGGAATTAAGATGCTGAGGGGATGGTCATTCTATACTTTGAATGACTTGCCTTTGTTTTGGCAAGGGAAACGGAACCCTTGTCTGTGAGTGGACCGCTCATTGCTATTTCTTTATTGTTATTATTATCATTTTGTGATAAGTGTATCAAAAATCTTAAAACTTCTTATTGAAGTGCAATTGAGTCATAAATTATTAAAAAAAAAACGATAAAATTCTAAAATATGTCAAAATTGGTGGAATCAAGTCTTTTTGCGAATAGTCTAATTTGGTAATGGAAAATGTTAATGTAAGTTTTATTATTATTTTCACCCTTCTATATGGCGTAAAAGTTAACTAAAGCACCTAAACGACATCGATGTGATCTAAATTCTAATTTTTTTTGGCAAATCCTATTTAAATTAGTTTAAAAAAATTCCAAAAGTTTCATCCAAAAAAAGACAAGTTGAAAAAAAAAAGGCTAAAATTTTAAAAAATTAAAAAGAAAAGAAAAGAAAAAAAACTACCAGTAAGAGGAGGGCTTGCCTATGGGCCGTTGCCTCGTCACTAGAAAGGATCCGCGGGGTGTCGGCACTACCTAGAATGGTAATTGAGGTTTTGGGGAGGGTTTGCAACCATTGTCAACTAACAAGTGAGGGCTTGCTAGCCCTATCCAGGAAGAGGGCGACGACGGTCTCTCAAATTAGTATCAATGTAATAAATTTATAACATTTTTTATACTTCCAATCATAAGTAACTTGACTCACCTAGACATCTCTTTTTTATTGCATCATTTGTTTTTCCCATATTTCTTTCCCTTTTTCCTTTGTTTTCCTGCATGGGTAATATGATTGCACGCCAGTTTCCTAGGCCTACGTCACTTTTTAAGCGATATATAAGCCGAAACGATTGAATTAGTCTATTTCAAGAAGTTTTAGAACTCAACTTTCTTATGAACATTTAGGATTAAAGTGGTGGTGTCACACATGAATGCTAAGATATCTAGGGTGTATTTGGTAATATTTCTACTAATGGGAACAATTTCTTTTCATAAATAATTCTTTTCTATTTCTAATCCTATTTCCCGGAACAATTTTTTTGTAAAATAATGCGTTTGATAGTTATACAAAATTTCTATTCCCAGAATAGAAAAAGATCAGGAATGCATTTGATATGACTTAGATATGACTTATAAGTTTTCTTATGACATAAAATTTCTTTTAATTTTGTAATAATTTTTTTGAGATTTCTTTTTTCTTTTCTTTTTTCTTCCTCCTCTAGCCGGTCGCTAGGTGGCAGTGGTGAGCGGCGAGGCTCCAGCCATCGATTAGAAGAGGAAGAAGAAGAAAAGGAAAAAAAAAAAAAGAAAAGAAAAAGAGAAAGACACTTATTTCTAAAAAAATTCTTGTAAAGAAAAATTAACTTTTTTCTATTTCTTATTTTTGTTCTAAATCTATTCCTTAACCATTTTTTTAATATTATTATTATGGGGAATAGAAGAATTAACTGACATTCTTTATCAAAAAAAAAAAGAATTAACTGATATTACCAAAAAGATTTCTATTCTTTTTCTATTCTGCAAAACAAAAGAATAGAAAAATTGAAACATTGTTATGCAAACCCCTAGTGTACTTATCCCGTATCTCTCATGCATGAGAATGGAAGAAATTATGTTTTCTGATATATTGTTATTACATCTGAGTTACTCCCTTTACGCTCGAGCAAAGTGAATGGCAAATTTGTAAGGAGGAAATCAGGTGAGTCCATGCCTGCCTCGATATGTTCTTCGAGCCGTGTTGGTTGGGCCAAAGCGGTTAAACCTATGATTAGGTCTAGTTCGAACGAACGAAAACATTTAGCATCAAGAGAACGCAATGGTCACCAATATTAAATTAACTAATAATTGAACTTGACGAGGCTCATATGAAACCTGACTGACAAATGTCAATAGCTCCATATACTCAGCGCATATAATAATTTCTCACAAAATTTCCGGGGATGGTGCCGATTTTGCACAATCAAAGGGTCCAACATAAATACATGGAGGTATCATGGCATGCATGCGATGTAAAATGTCCTAGTCCTCCTAGATTGTCGAATTTCTGGCACAACACGATTAAATATGCTGAGTTCCACGTGATGCCTAATTGAATTTATGGTCTCGTTATAATGACGCGAGTCCTCTCAATCATTCCATAAGGGTGTCACATATATAGTCATTCCTTTCTCACCCGGATTAAATGAGCACAAGATGCGTCCAAAACTTTTTTTCGTAGCCACTTTAACTCTAAACTTAATGACAAACCATTGAATTTTAGTCCAATTTTTATCTAATGTGACTTTATCTTGGTTCATCTTTTGGCCAAATTAGATTTGGGATGGATTGCTCGTCAAAACAGATGGAATCGTCGTGATTGAAAGGAGAATTAAATTTAAGCAAGCTAAACAGAATAATTGGAAGTTCAGTGACCTGATTGAAGATAAAGATATTAATTTCATGACTGCAAGACTAATGAATTTATCTCTAATTTGTAGAACGTCATGCCTCATGACGTATTTTTTTTTTTCTGTTGAGATGGCATGAAGATTACATAAATAGAAAGTTTTCTTTTTTGTTTTCCTTTTCATGGGGGAATTGATGATCTCAACCCATAAGTTTCATTTGAAGCTCCGTTTATTTCGCGAAAAATGAATAATTTAAAAAATATTTTCCTAAAAATGATTGCTCATGACAATTAGTTAATGGAAAATATTTTCATTATCGATAGCAATTTTTGTGTAAATGTTTTCTTGGATGATAAAAAATTTGATCATTTATTTTTTTTATAAGTAATCCAAATGATCTTTTATGAAAAAACCTTCTAAATTATATATTTTTGCGAAAGAAACGCATCCATTTTTACTCAAATTCCATGAAGACTATTGGGCCTGTGGGCAACAGGCCTGGCTTTCATTTCATGCTTACTTATTATGTTTAGATGGAGGCCATGATCACCGTTGTCAGCTTTTCCCCAAAATTGCAGAGGCCCGACTATAATGGGCTGTTCAATTTTGCCAATTTCAAGGGCCGACGCAGAACCGCCAACTTTGATTTCCCATTTGATGCAATGGTCATTTCCTAATTTAGCTTTTACTAGCATTTTATAAAATTGAGAAGGAGAAGAAAGAAAGAGAAAAAGAGAGCGTCCTTTACCTTCCGATTTGCATAATTAGAAAGAGGGAGTGCTTGTACATCCGGCGAATGAGATTATATTCGTAACTGAGCAAGTACACAAGGGGGAATGCTAATATATCTCGCCAATTATCAATAAATGCTTTGACTGCAAAAGAAAGTAATAAAGTTCGACCAAAAACCAATCAAAATGAGCATCATTCTCAATGCACAACTTCTTGGTATGCTCTTTATTCATGTTTGATGGAAGTAAATTACAAATCCTTAAAACTAACACTTCCGCGTCCCATCATTCATGTCATGTTAGTGAATATGATAATTAGCATAAGGAAGACTCGAATACATCAATCTTTATCACTAAAAAAAATAGCGAACACTCCATGTGTATTTTACAAGAAATAGAAAAAAAAGCATACCTAACTCTAATGGATGAAGTAAAATTTGAAGTGACAGCTTTTTCTCAATTATTTCTTTTTGGCTGGCGTTTTGACAAGGTGGGGACATAAACTTTTTGGGGGTCCCATGGTTAAGGAAAAAGGGGGGCCAAGAGAATCGATTTGATCGACGGATACGATGATCTTGTTTTTGGGAGCAGCATCCTCGCAGCTTCGCTATCCCCGAGTGAGGCTCGTCAAGGTTATGCGGCGCATCAACCGGACAAGACCTAAAGACTTTGTGCTTTCCCGGTGCTTGTTGGATTACGTACTAAGACGGCCAGTTTGTTACTAGCTAGACGAAACCACAAATTAAAATCATCAAGATCATACGGCAAATTAAGTTCTCTCCCCAAGAAAAGGCCACGCTTGAGCGGGGCCAAATGACCCTATACAGGCAGGCTCCTTTCCAAAAAGGAAATTACTCATTGACGCCTATTTTGATATGTGCTTTGAGCCTTTATTGGCTGAAATCTAGTTTGAACGAGCAATGAGATCAAGTATTAAGACAACTCCGTGGTCACTTATTTAACCCAACTAATTATCAAACTTGATGAGTCTTGTATCAAATCCAATCGACAAATTCCTGTAGCTGCATGTGTCATGTGCATGTAATGGTTGCTCACAAAAATATGGGGATGGTCCCAATTTTGCATGATCAAAAGGGTCCAACTATGGGCAAAAACAAGTATCATGAAATGCATCCGGTGTAAGCTTTCTTAATCCAATTAGATCATTGCAATACTCTCTCACAAGAAGTTTAGGATGGTCAGCAATACAAGGTACACTAATTGGCTAACTTGGCAAGTTCCTTTTTGTACCTTCGCTTGATGCAAAACCGTCCATTTGCGCATATGTTGAGTGCTCTCTCTATACAGAGAACCGGCCTTCTTGGTAGAAGAGACGAGCAATTAGACCAGGAAACGGGATGAACAAGGAAAAGAAACAGAAGAGAACCACGATAGAGACCTGTAATTGACTTGCATTCCAGGAGCAGTCAAATGAGGATGAATCGACGTGTCCGCCGCACCGCTACTGTTGGTGACGTGGAGGTGTATATTAAATATTGGTCGGCATGTTAACTTTTGACTTCTTTTTCCTTTGATAGAAGCGTAGAGAAATTTTTTTACGTACAATCCCAGATATTCAGGGGCTATTTTTACTTTATTCGCTTTCGGGGTGGGTGGTTTTCAAGCATTGACTTCCAAGGAGACAATCATTTCTTTATCTTCATTAATTGCCCTCCATTTTTTAATTCTTCCGTACAGGTTGGGTTTATATCCAGAAGAATATGTACATGGAGCAATATTGAGAAGGAGAATGGAGTTTATCTTCGCATCCATATTCTATGGCTTTGCGCCATTTTCCTTGTAAGATTAATAATATAATTTATTCGAAGTTCTAATTTACTATGTTTAACATTTTTTTTTCATTATTCTGGATATATAGATTAGATATTATAAAGTTTAGTGAGAGAATTAAAAAATTACTTTTTTTTGCATTTGATTAATGGAAAGCAAACGACATGGGGTAGGTGTAACTTTCTTTTGTTGTTTCGTATAGGCAGGGATTCTCCAAGGTATTTGTCGTTTCATGGAAGACTTCGATAGTAAGTTTCTTCATTAGAAACTTTCCTTTTTCAATGAAAGGATATTGGTGAGTTTAAAGTTGGCCACATTGACGAGTTCAAAGCTCCGAGCCACATTGATGGAGCGAGCATGGCCCGGTTTGTTGACTCCGGGATAGTGAATTGAGAACCCCCACTTTGGTTTTGTGATGCTTTTTAAAATTTAGGGTATTAGAAGAACCACAACGTGTTGTACTAAAAAATTGAGACGTTACTCCATAATGAATGTAATATATTTCTGTGAAGATGGAAAACAATCACATAAAATTGCCTTCCAAATTGGTTTCACTTCTAGCGACGAAATGTCACAAACTTCATCATCACAAGCAAACCCCCAAGCCACCGAGAGATTCAGCGACCAAATATCAAACTTTTGTCCCTACATGAAACTGCTTGCTTCCAAATTTTCTTAAAAGGGTCGCTAGAAGATATGCATTTACAAAAAGGGTTAATACCTAAAAAACCCAAAACTGGTACATCTGTGACAAATTTACCCCAAACTATTTTTTTGACCATGAAAAACCCCAAACTAGTACACTTGTGACAAATTTATCTTGACTGACCATAAAAAACCATAAACTGGTAAATTTATGACAAATTTACCCTAAACTAATTTATTCGACCATAAAAAACCCCGAACTAATAAATTTGTGACAAATATACCACTCGCTAAATTGGATTAATACCACAAAAAAATCACAAAAATTGTAAACTGTGACAAACGGATCATAAAATCCCAAATTGGTATACCAATTAATTGTTACGTGTCATTTAACTTAATAATTTGACAATAAAATTTAACGAAAATTAACAGAGGGTAAATTTATCACAAGTGTACCAGTTTGGGGTAAATTTGTCAAAAGTATATTAGTTTGGGGTTTTTGGTGGTCAAAAAAATAGTTTGGCGTAAAATTGTCACAGGTGTACCAGTTTGGGGTTTTTTAGGGTATTAGCCCTTACGAAAAAGGTGCATTTGTCCTAGTACCACTAATTATCAAAGAAGTGTAAGTACTTTCCAAGGATATCCACATTAAAAAAAAAAAAAATTCGTTTAGAGTAGGCCAAGTGACGAAAGACTAAATACAACTTGCACTTAGCTTGCTTCAAACTACGATCGTACCAGATGTTGGGGTAAATTCCACCCCGAAACATACTTATGCGAAAGCTTTATCTCCATGGTGTCTAGGAGATATTCCCCTACTCGACCAAAAGAGGTGGTTGGCAGCTCTATCAAGAACGGGATGAATCGCCATAATTCATGTGACGCATCCACTTAGAGCTCGCATTTTCTTAACTGGCATCAGTCTCGTTCGAAAAAATCAGTATAGTTGATGAAACAAATAAAATCCAATTAATAAAGTTGATATTTGAGCTCGACTCAAATATGCAAGACTCTAGAAAATGAAAAATGTTTGTGTAGAGCACATGACCATATACAAACATAGATTTTTATCGAAAACATATAGCCATGTTATTTAACACAATCTTTGTAATGTACAATATATGTTTTGTCTTTTTATATGGATAGACTTAAGTTAACCCTATATTAGGGAGGCTGTGGAGATTTTCAAACTTATGCTGCTCGTGCGCCAATCGTTTGTCTGGCAAACAAATTTCCAACAAATTCAGAATTCTCAAACCTAATGCAAACGAACTACTAGATTTGTCCTAGTGGCTACCATTCTAATATAAAAATGGGAATTGGGGGATTCGAATCTCCAGTTTTCTAAGGAGATTGGGGTGAGGGCGATTTAGTTTCAAGTGTGAGTTTCGACTCCGGAGATAGGACAAAAATTTGAGAATGAGAATTAAAGTAGGGATAGAGTAGAATCGATAAAAAAAAAAAGAAAAAACTTAATGCAAACGTGGCCACTCTCTCAAACCTAATCAAATGAGTAACATGATGTCATGATCGCATAATGTATCTCCTAGGCTAATCGGTTAGAGGTACAGTCCAATGATAGCGCCAACTGAAGTGACGGATGCATCGCATCATGCGAATTGTCGAAATTGTCCCAGTTAATTACTTTTTGAATTCGTCAATCAAAGTGGCCCTCTGCGTATTTATTTACGGAAAATTTGCTAGTCGTTAATTGGTGCAATCGTTTGACTAAATCAACTAGAGATAAAGGTTCGAGTTTTTTTTTTTTTTTCCATTCGTCTCATTGTGGATTCTTTTTAATCATGGGAATCTCCCTGCGTGTTTGGAGGCCTCGGCTGAGTTGGAGAAAGAAAAATGGGTTTATCTACTTGGGGCCTCTCTCTCTCTCTCTCTCTCTCTCCTTTAGGACAAGAAAACAAATCAAATGTCCTCAATCTCTTCACGCCATCTTCCTCCCAAGTGCTTATTATTATTTTAACTTACGTTGCACAAATGACATGGAGATAGCCCATGCTTCTCAAACACTCTTTCGGCGCTTCAAAACTTTGTATCCACAAGTAGCCCAACAACAGAGTATATATTCATATGTGCCCAAGAGTGGAACAAGTCAAAAGTTCAACTCAAGCTCTAGAATTGACTTTTCAAACTTAGCCCTTATCTCCAACGTGCAGTAGGCTTCTGTTAATTCTTTCATTGACCCATGTTGACCGAGTTCAAGAAATCCAACTCAAAAGTGCTCTCTCTCTCTCTTTAGTAGGAACACGAGACTCAGCCAACGCAAAAGTAGTTCTTCACAGAGGAGTAGATAAGGGAGAACGTATTCTCGTTACGCGCTCCCCAAGACTTTGCGCGACTTGAGATGTAGCACCACCCCAGCGATCGAGCCCACTGCAGCGGCGATACTGATGATGAGGCAAGCTCCATTGAGGATCTGGAGGCATATCCATTTGGTGCTCCACCTGGGGATCCTCATTCGGACGATGCACATCTCGACCGGGAAATAAACCATCAAAGGCCAGAACCCCAGAGCACCGACCAGTCCAATCACGTCGTCGAAGAACGGAAGCAGCATCGAGATCAAAGTGGTTACAATCACGAACATTGTTCGGCAAATCAGCCGGAAGCCAAATAGCCAGCACTTTCCGAAACGCCGGACCGGGATTTTGCTCTCCCGGGTGACTACTCGGCTGCCTCCAAACTTTCTGTCGGCGTATGTCTCCACGGAGGCGAAGAGAGGTTGGGCGAACATTTGGTAGGCGCAGGCGAGGTGGATCACAATGGCGAGATTCGCTATTTCAACGAGCCAATAAGCGTTGAAGAACCCGAAACCCGCGAGGAGGTTCTCCGGTGCTGAGTCCCCAAATGCGGCGTAGCCCATGCAGCCGAAGAGCATGTATAATAAAGTTATGACCGCCGCACTGACCAACATGGCCTTCTTCATCGTCCTGGCCTCTTGGGGTGGGGATCCAATGGTATCCTGTTTTGAACGCACATCACAATTATCAATTAATTACCCCAGCCAATGATTAGAGCAATTAGGGATATTTTTCAAAAGTCTAGGGGTAGTTTCTTTCATACAACTAATATCTGGGATCATATGATTTTACCTGAATTTCGATGAGGTTGGTGAAGTATGAGTAAGCAAAAGCAATGGCACCTAGAGCCCGGAAGTAGTTCCATATCTTCTGGGTCTCAATGACAGTGTCAATGCTCGATCCAGTAATACTTCCTTTGAATTTGTGATTTTCTAAGAGAGATTTGAGAAAGACATGATATGAGGAGAAAGACATGATATGAGGGCTAGTGTTAGGCTTGTTTCTACTCAATCTTTTTAGTTTATTTTAATCATCACATAACTTGTTTATATACAAAAGAAGTGATAGCGTGAAACCTCGCTAGCTACCTTTGACTTTTTTAATGCTGAGGACAATTCCAATGATCAAATAAGTCAACGACATGATAAAGTTCACAATGGTGAGCCCCCGCAACTTGTCAAAATTTGGGACTTGGGATAGAACAATCTCGATGGCCCCGAATATTATCATGCGCCGATCGCTAATCATGTTGCAAGCACTTTTGTCACTTCTTGTGTGGAAGCAGACTGATTCAATGACTGTCCTGTTTGCTCAAACATTCAGCAAAACCAAATTTTACATAAAATTCATGTGCCCAAATTAACAACTTTAGCAGTAAATTTTCTTTTCAATTTATTTGGTATATGTAATTCACTACTCACATTATGCTCATGGAAGCTGCAATAGTGTACACGATGGGAACCCCTAAAAACTGCAGGTACTGAGCCAGTATACATGACTTCTCTTTTTTCCAATCTGCCAATATTAAAAAAACAGAAGACAAATGAGAGAATTCAATCAACCAAATCAAATGAAAGGGAGCATCTTAATGCGAAAAGATATGGTCGGTAAAACAATATTTTTTATCTTATCTTTTCTTTTCTTTTTTGGGTAAGGATTTTATCTTTTCTTTTTGTTTGTATTATTACCAAGAATGTTCCGGACAGCACTTTCGTAAGTGACGTTTCGTTCTCCAAGGACGGGGTCGCCGGAGCGGTAACAATCGGCCAAGAGGGAAGACGTGTAGCAAGTGACGAAGGAGAACAGGAAAATCGCCGCCGGCCCGGCAATCCACCCGAGCTGCGCCGTGGCCCATGCCAGCGACAGCACTCCTGACCCAATCACAGCTGTGATTATGTGAGCTCTGGCCGTCCACACGGTCCCTGGATTGAACCCAAAACAGAAAATCCATCTCTGGTATCAGCAATAGTTGCAGAACGAGTCACCTCTCTTCTTAAGCACGCAGGAAATCAACTCATGTTTCTTTTGAGCTAGTGAGCAGTCAAATTATGTTTTTGGGGGCCTTTCTAGAGGGATCGAACCCAAGTCTACCTATGACCACTGGGCTGACTGTCGACTGGTTTTGGTCGATTACACATCACGCCAATAATGCTTATTCCTTCTTATTCTTTCCTTTTTTTCGGTCGGGACACCACCGAGTGCATGCAAATAATTGAATCCCGTCCAGCTAAACATCTTTGGAATCTAGTTGCTTCCTGCGAGACCTTTTGGATTTATTTGAGGAGAGAAACACAGGATGAACACAATGTGTAGTAGCTTCCCTAGCAAAACCTGTCCAAGAGGGCCTTTCCCCTTCATAGTATGTGCAACCGTGCAAGAAAGACGCTGTTAGGTGAAACCTCACTCCCTACTTTCTCTATGCCGCTAACAAACGAAGGGGGGAAAGGGGAAAAAAAGAGACAAAAAAAGGAAGCGGGCAAAGCTGTCTGAACGAGAGGACTTGGCCGCACGAAATCACAAAGCGAAATAGAAACACAGTTCGAACATAAAGATAGAGATCGCGAGTGCTTGTTTCCTTTGCTTACCAGTTCGTTTGAGACGGCCGTCGTCGTCGAAGCACTTGGAGCCACCGCCTTGCTGAAGCAGATCGAAGGCGACCTCGAAACCAGCTCTGTCCTGACCCATCTTCGTATCGCCGAAGATCAAATGAACCCAGAAAAAGTGTCAGCTCAAGAAACAGGAAGGATATCGGAAGCCGCGAGCAAGAGAGACAGTTGGGCGGTGTTCCTTGGGACGGGTTTCATCCGAGCGTAGTTTATTGCGACAGGAGAAACACCGACCATAAGAGGCAGACACGAGCGCACGCACGTTAAGCAAGAGACACCGAGTCCCAAAATATTGTTTTTATTACGATGATTTAGAAGAGATTTATTGGAGACTACTGGGTTCGGTCCCTCCTTGCTTGATGAAATGCAAGAGCGAAGGAGGAGGAGAAGATGAGATGGAGTGAGGAGCGTACGGGGAGGGTTGTTTATATATCGCTGAGCTCTGGGGCGGAGACGAACACTGGGGGGAAGCGCATGGTTGAAGATGATGTGTCTGCGGAAGACAGGCGCAGAGAGAGAGGCACGACAGGTTTGTCTGGGGAGGTTTTTTTTTTTTTTTCGTGGAAGGGCCGGGCTTATCTTCCCTTTTTCTCTTTTACTTTAATTTGTTTTCCTTCTAGAAATTATTCTTTACTCGTAGCGGGGCGAGATTTAACGTGTTTGAGGATTTTTTATGCGTTAGGTGGGTTTGGGCTTATCTTCCCTTTCTCTTTTAATTTAATCTGTTTTGCTTATTCTGTTTTTTTCTTTTTGAGTTAATACCTTGAAAAGCTTCATATTGGTATGCTTCTAATAAATTTACTCAAAATTAATTTTTTGATAATCAAAAATCATAAACTGATACACCTTTAATAAATTTATTTCAAAGTTCAAACTAGTATACTTTTGATAAATTTATCCTATGTTAATTTCTTTTAAATTTTACTGTGACACGTAATAGTTTATTGATGTACTAGTTTGTGATTTTATAGTTAAATTTTTGTGGTATTAATCTAATAATATACTAGTTTGGGGTTTCTGACAGTCAAACAAATTAGTTTTAGATAAATTTATCATAAGTGTACCGGTTTAAGTTTTTTTTTTTTTTTTATGGTTATTTAGAGTAAATTTATCACATGTGTATTAGTTTGGGGTTTTTCTTAGTTAAAAAAATTAGTTTAGAGTAAATTTATCATATATGTACCCATTTGAAGTTTTTCAGAATATTTTTTTTTTTTTTTGGGTGTCAAATGCATGCACGACACAGAATTTTTTTTTTTTTTTTTTTTTTTTTTTTGCATGACCAGATTCGACTCGTGCTTTTACTAGTGGGGTGAGATTGAACGTCTTTGAGGATTTTCATGCGCTCCGTGGAGATTCCGAAGGTTGTGACCAGAATCAGGCAACCAAAGCAGTACTAGAAGCTTTTGGATTCGAGAGTTCGAGAATAAAAGAATGTTTACTAGATTTGATTAAAAAACTGCCGAGCTCATCTTAGAAAGAAAAACATATTATTTCAGATGCGCTTTAAATTAGGATACAAGGAACATTTGTGTTAGAATTTAGTAAAATACGATCACTTTGGCAGAAAGAAAAAAAAGAATTATTGGTCAAAACTACAACCAACGATCTTACCCATCCTGCTGAATTATTTAAAGATAAAGAAAAATAAACAAAATCGGCAACTATAGCAACTCATTTCACAACTAATATATAGAGCCCTTCCACGGATTTCTTCTACAAATGTCAGCTCACTTAAAAGATGTTTTCACAATACAATCGTTATTGTGCGACCAAGTCATGATTTCAAAAGTTGATTTCGACCCGCTACAACTTAAATTATTAACTACATTAGAAAGATGCGTGATGAGCTAAGACTTCGTTCTCACTGTCCATTTGAATATAAGTTGCTCATTTTTGCTGGTCAAAATTGAAATAAGAGTCGGGCTGAGTGTTAAGATGATAAGGCTAGAGGCCAAATAACGAAATTAATTAAACGTAAGGTTTAATTACATTCTTTAAAGCTTATGAAAACATACTCTTACGGTAAAGTCTTCATGAAACGCAATATAATTCCGTAATAGTTGCGCTAAATCTCGAGATATTTTGGGGGTCATCAGTCTTCGACCGCGAGCCCCCGTTCGGTTCGTTAATGGCCCTGGGTTGAACAATTTATCTTCGATGCCCATCCGAGGAAATTTAGTTTGAGGGCACATGACGCAAGGACAAACTGAATTCTGTGACCCATTGGATTCATATTGATTCTTCCGCATGTGCTGGCGATGGTGGTGGCCACCTGGCCAGATGTTACGCATCATTATATGATTGATGACAATTAATGGCAACCATAGGGCATGCTTATCAAACAGCACATTGTGCAACGTGTTACTTATGCTTATATTATGTGAATTTGTATGACTAGTTAAACAAAATGTACTTTTATGGTAAACCATATGTAAATTAGTTATTGCAAGACAAAATGCACGTTATTAGAAGGTACTTATTAGTTGTTAAGCACTTGCGGTGGTTAGATGAGAGAAGAGCACCTCACAAAATAGCTCCATCAACGTCAAACACATCGGTAGATTTTTTAGAAATGTTTTCCTGAAGATTGTCTTCCTGTGAATAAACACACGGTAATCGACATAATAAGTTTGGCAACAATAATTCAAAATTGGAAATAGATACCATGCGAATAGCTCAAAAAGAAGAAGAAGCAATTCTCCTAAAGAAAACCCAAACTGCTTTGCTGAAAGAGAGAGAAAAATGTTTGCGAGGTATAGTCCAACAGCTTTGAAAAGAGAAACCCTAGATAATATTGGAAAATATATATTATCTCTGCGGAAGTATAAGGTCAAGGGGCAGTTAATGGAGACGAGAAAGTCAAGGGTCCGTTTCATGCATGTAGGGACGGTTTGTTCAAGAATGGCTGCAGGTATTATTGCACAATCGATGCCAACCCTACTTCTAATACTTATGGTTGAAGCAACCATTTTCGGCGGAGCCGTGTTCTTTCGCATCGCAGTATATTTCTATTATCTTCCGCAACTTTGCGTTGTTAATATCACATTAAACCGTTACCTCTGAAGTGAGCTTGGAACATGAATATAATAAGGGTTTGATCGGTAGTTGAGTTTTGGTCATGCACAGTCAATGCCGACCTATTTTTAGTACTTCAGGTAGAAGCAACGACTTTCAACTGAGTCGTATTCTTTCACGTCTTGTATTTTGCAAAGTACTTCTCGAATGCGGACTTCTAGAAATCATCATCCTCGCACGCTTTTGTCAAATAATCAAAGAACAGAAAATAGACGAATGTTCCCGTCCAGGGGACGCGCAGTCGCTCGGGGCTAGGAAGCTGCGTGGATGTTGCCCCCTCAAAACGGGCGCATTGTATATGTCGATGGAATCCGACTTCTTCCATGAAATAATTAATAATCTTTTAATTCACATCAACTTTATTTCGCATGCTCGCTCCGATTATTATTAACCAAGGGACCCTGACACCTCAACAAAAGAGCAAACACAGGGAAAACGGCTGTTCCTTTGAAATTTCTCTTCATCCCATCGGATTTGGTTGGTTAGAGCACCATGATATATCTATTGTAACAAACGGACTTACCAACTTTCCAATTGCATTGTCCTTTCCGGCTCCAAATTTGTAAGAAAGAAAAATTCATTTACAGTTAGATATGCCTTCTATTCTATTTCTCGTACGATACGCATCGAGCCTTCTGAGTTTCTTTGTATTCTCAGATCATTTAACCGATTGGATTGATACGACCCAATTAATTTACAGTGCTAATCTTTAGGTTTTTTTTTTTTTACTCATGACAAAAATAAATAGAGATAATAACATGAACTTCTCTATTTACCAAGATGGCATGTTTACCTTCTCTGTTTCCCATAAATGTTCTCTACTGCTAGTGTGGATTAAGTCTGTGGCATCGAGAATATAGCTTCAATCACGAGGATAAATTTCTAATCGTATGTTGTCATTCTAATTCGATCGAGCTTGGACTTAGATTCTCTTTGGAACTTAACCAACATCATAAGTGCAAAGCTAGGTGAGCGTGAGTAGTATTTAATTGCTTGTCCCTTCACCCACTTGGACCAAGTTTTTTTTTTTAGTAGTTATTTTAGCAACTTTCTAGTACAAGTTACATTACTCTCCTGAATAGTTAGTGACTCTATAAAAGGAATCCTTCGACAATTATAGTTTACTGATAATTTCCTTAATTAATTAAATCAGCATGTGCATTGAATTTCGTTCGTGTTTGAAGCGTTCCCAGGCTGAAGAGTTTCCAAATCGATTCCGCATTAATTTTTTTCCACGGCCGATAAATTGATGAAATAGAGAGCTCAATATAAATAATTAATAAAATAGAACTTTCCCATCCAAGATTTTGCTTGCTGTTCATCATATAAAGTAGATTTGAAGTATTCTATTTGCTTCGCTAATTAGGAAAATTACCAAAAGAGCTAAAAATATTGCAATTCTTATAGTAATTGTGTCGTTTCAGCCCTAAGCATTTTTTTTTGTCAATTGAATCCTAAACCTTGTACATTTATGCTAGACTAAAAATAAAACAGAAAAAACGGAAGAAAAAATCTACCAATTCCTTGACAGATCTTGAAACTAATCCTAAAATAGAATAACGTCGTAGATATTGGGTTATGGGATATGCAGAGCAAGTTATAGATTCTAAAAGTTGAGAAACTTGTTTCGACAAGGTAAATTTCAAATTTCATGTGGAAACTGAGTCGAGCGGTTTGGAATCAGCCTGTACTAAAGAATGAAGTGGAGGGGGAGTTAACGAAGTCAGAGAAATGACAAAAGTCCCTTTGGACTAATAGGTCTGACCAAGGTGCGGGTGTGGCGCAAAGTCAAGGGTCTGAAAGACATCCTTCCAAGAAGTCGACCGTACCATGTAATGTAGCTAAGACCAAGTCAAGGCCACTACCATAAAAGTTTTTATTTAGTAATGTTCACTGATTCTAACGTTTCAACGGATTTGTTTTCTTCCACTTCATAATATATTTATATTATCTCCAGCAACTTCGAAATTTCAGTCTTGGACTTTTGCTAACTACTTCTCGAATGCAAATAAATCTGCTGAATCTCAGTGTGTGTATATATGTATTATGGCCATGAACCCTTCCTCTTCAAGTAGCTAGTCTTTGAAACATGGTTTCTCATGCTTCGTATCTATCGGACCATTCACTATATCTCTAGTTACAATCGAGTGGCATCAGTGATTATTTTTAGCATTGCAGTGCCAGCTACAGGTTAGTGTACAGCCAGCCCCAACGTAATTTCCCCAGCGAGGTAAATTTTTGGGTATCATCTTTATTTGATAATGGTCCTTGAGTTTTTCAGTCTTGGATTGCATGTTGCAATTCGTGTACGCTTTTGTCAAGGAGCAGCAGCTAAAGTGGGGTAGAGGGATAACTGTGCACGTGATATGTGGACACGCAGGGGGAAGCTGCCTCGATGCTGCCCGCAAGGCAAAAATGCGTCGTATGTCATCTGTCTTTGAAGTTGAATCTCCTTCAGTGCCACAGTTAATGACCAATCAATCCACATCAACTTTATTTAGGATACGTGGCTGGATTATAATGAACTGGGGGAAAAAGCTGTCCTTGAATTTTCACTTCGTCCCATCGGCTTTGGTGGGTTTAGAGTACCACTTCATCCCCCCAAAAAAAACTAATTGGACATTTTTATGAATTTTTTATATATCGATCACGATGGATACATGCACCAAATTTTCAATTTTTTTTTGTCAAACGGAAAATATTATATATATAAACCAAACCGATTACAAGCAGCAGCTATTGTATCAGCGTAAATAAGATCTAAAAGAGGGAGAGGGGGAAAAACAACTCAGTTACTTCGCTTGGAATTAATCCTATGGGCCTTCGCAGCCCAGTCAGCAGCAACATTCGCCTCACGGTGACAGAAGGCTAGGGAAAGGTTGGGAAAAAACGAATCCAGGAAGGTAGCTTCGGAGAAGAGGCTTCGTTCTGGCCATGGTGGCGAGCGCCAACCCTTCAGTGTCTCGATGAGGGTTTGGCAATCCGATTCAAGAGTCAGTGCAGCATGAGAGAGGTTTTGATCGGTCAAATGATGGAGAGCAAGCAAGCAAGCGTGGATCTCTGCCTGCAGTACCAAATTTCCAATTGCGTTGTCCTCTCTTGCCCCAAATTAGGTGCTTCTTTTATTCTATTTCTTCCACAATACGCATCGGGTCTTCAAGATTTTTTTGTATCCTAAAGTCTTGATTAACGTGATCGATTCTTTTTGTATCTAATTGCCCTTTTCACTTAACACGTCAGGAATGATGGTACGTGGAACCGCTAACTTTAGGTTTTGTATTTTTTTTTTAATAACATTGAGGATGATGCCCCTTTAAATTGGTTTTTGGTCAGAAATAATTACTTTCTTTCAGTCAAATCATTTATTGATAATCGGGGAAAACGTTAGCATTCTCCCCCATTGTTTACTTGCTTGGTCGCCCAATATATGAGCGTTCCCTCTTTCCAGTTATGCAAAACGGAATGTAAAGGACGCTCTTTCTTTGACCCAAAAAAGAAAAGAAAAGAGAAAAAGAGAATGCCCTTTCTTTTCTTTTCATTTTGTTGTTGGTAAAATCTAGTCCTTGATACATGCCCATTGGTCGCACGCCCAATAGTCTCCAAGGGAAAGAGTTCAGATTAATCTCATTGCCATGTCAATGGAAAAGAAACTCAAACTCACATCATGAGTATGACACTCTACGAATTAGAGACAAATTTACTTAAAATAGATCCGACTCAAAAGGGGATGTCTACTTTCGTGCCCGTGAAATTAAGTGCCTTTTTTTTTGAAATGGGTCTCTAAACTTTCAATCAATTTGATTATCTCGCTTAAATTTGAGTTCACTTTCGATCCCGATCATTCCATGACGGGCAATCCATCCTACAAATCTAATCTAGCCCAAAGATGAACTAAATCTTGATGGTTTGTGATTATGTGAAGAGTTAAGTGGCCATGAAAGAGAGTTTTGGACACATCATCCTCAAAGCCCACAGGCGAGCTCAAGCCCACTGATGGTAGTTCAGTGAATTTCAACGGCCACTCGCCTTCCCTCTCGCTTTCTGCCTCCTCTTCTCGCCTTCAGATATTTTCGTGATGATATTTCCGCTGATTCGATGCCAACACCTCGTTTCTTGGCTTGACCTTCTTTTGGTTCATTTTATCAATGATACATACAAGAAATGCTATTGCCTCAGCCATTTCCGCTGTGGCCACACCTTTTGAATAGATGACCAAGATGCGATCTTGCTTTCCAGTTTTTGTTTCGATCTGATTTATGAATGAGAATACCTTTTTGGGACAATAACCTGGCCTTGCATTTCGAGAGACACACACATGGTCTTGTATCGTACATCCAGATCGACAGTGCGGTGAACAAACGGTTTCTTATCATCTTAAATCTTCCAATTGCAGATGGAGGCTGGAATTAAGATGCTGAGGGAATAGTCCTTCTATACTTTAAATGGCCTACCTTCATTGTTGTTGTTATTATTATTATTGAGATAAATGTATCAAAAGTTGTAAAACTTGTTGCAAAAGTGCCATTAAGTTATAAAACTTTCAAAATGTACAATCAGATTTTAAAATGTGTTAAATTGGTGAAATCAAATCTTTTTGTATATACTATTTAATTTGATAAATGGAAAATGTTGATATGATTATTATTATTATTTTTCCTCTCTTATATGGCGTTAAAGTTAATTAATGTACTAAAAAGACATCGTTGTGGTGTAAATCTTAAATTTTCATAGCCAAATTTTAATTAAATTAGTATTAAAAGTCCAAAAAAATTCCAAAAGAAAAGGCAAGTTAAAAAAGGCTAAAAGTTAAAAATAAACAAATAAAAAAGGAAAGCGCGAAAGCAAAAAGAGAACTAATTGTAGGAGGAAGGCTGGGCCCTCCGCATATGGGCCATTGCCCCATTACCATAAATGGTTGATGGGGCGTCAACAATGGCTAGAATGTTAACTAGGGTCTCGAGGAGAATTGGCAAGGGTTGCTGACCACAACCAACGGTTCACTGGCTCCCACTAGATTTGGAAGAGGGCCATGGCCCTCACCCAAATCTAGGTGAAATTGTTGGCCCTTGCTGAGATCTAGCTGAGGTTAGTTGATGCCCCCCTGGCCCTTTCTAGTGATGGGACGATGACCCAAAGGCCAAGGATTTCACAGAAGAGTCGAGGATCAAACGTGAGAAACACAGGAAGACATATTACCATTTTTGGCTAAATGGTGCATTTAACTTTTATCTCAATTCTAAAATTAGGTGCTACATTATCCATTCATGTTATCTATTTTATTAGGTTTGAGATAGTGAGTATGATTTATCATTGTGATAAGAATATCGAGGCATTTGGATTTGTTAAAAAAATGGGTTTACTAGAGAAAGAATGGGCACATGAGCAACATAAGAGACACGTTTCATTCACATAAAAATAGTTGTGCATTACAAGATGTCATTCACTTTAGGTTTGCTTATGAGCATAAAATATATAATCAAGCTAGAACGGCCCAAAGTTCCGGTTTAACTGAAGAGTAGACGCCAGTGAAATGGGTGAAACCACCTAGGCATCTGCTGTCCTTTCTAATTGTTTCACCTCCACCTCCAAGCCCACGGTTGCCTTTGGACGCCCCATGCAGGATTCACAAGTTGTTCAGTGACTTTTTGCGCGGAAGTATTATTGAAATCGTGCTTCTCAATTTGAATTCGAGAAGTTTTCATTTTTTATTATTTGTCAAAGAAGAGACTTTTGTTTTATTAAGATCGACCCCAAATGCAATAGTAAGGGGCATCAAAGCACAAGAGCTCCCAAAGAGTAGGAGGGGTTTAGAAACCTAATTTTTTGGAAATATCCTACATTTGAAGGCTTTTACAACCCAATCTGCTAGCCTATTTGATTCTCGAGAATATAAGCCTCTCATGATTCATAAAAAGGGTCAAGGGGCTTTTACATTATGTTATAAGTTGCTCAATGTCCAAAGAGCATAGAGAAATCTTGTAGATAGCTTAGGGCTATATCATCAATGGGGGTATATGATGCATTAGTTTCCAACTATGATTTGAAGATGCAAAGGAGTAATTTCATTTCATCGCGATTTGCAATCTTATTTATATGTGTGCACATGTGCATGAATCTTCCTATGACAAGATTTTGTTTCAAAGTAAAATGATGTAATTGGTTCTAGTTTCCCAAATGTCAACAAATTAGAAATGCAAAACGAGAATGAGAGAGAGACTGGTTTGACTAGTGAGCAATTCCACCAAGATCTCTTCATTAATTGGGGAAAGAATCCTCTTGAATTTCTATTCATCTAAAAATGATATGATTGGATTCTTCATTGAATATCAAGATGTCTTTGCCCAGTCAAATGAGGTTATGCCCGGCGCCCCATCGTCCAAATAGATAGGATTCGGTATTCCTTTAGTAGCAGTCTCCATAAGAGCCACAAAAGCGAATAAATCCTATGGTAATAGTAAATAGCCTCAGTGATGGTGATCAATGTCTACATGTATTACAATTTGATAAAAATTTCACATAATTCTCTTTAGATCGAAAGTCATCCCAATATATGTAACAATCGGAGTTTGAAGCTAGCTAAGTGCAAGTTGTGTTTAGTATTGAGTCAATTGGCCTATTTTGGACAAGTATTTCGAGTGGTTATCCTGCGAAATATCAGTACATCTAGCATCTCTTTAATAATTAGTGGTACTAAAATTAATGCACTTTATAGAGGTAAGTTCATAATTTTCTCTTTTTATTCATAAATGCCAATCTTCTAGCGACCGGGCAGCTAGCAATTTCCATCCTTGCTTTGGTGGCTTGGTGGTTTGCTTGGGGGGAAGGGTTTGAAATTTCGTCGCTAGAAGTGGGACCAATTTGGAAGGCCATTCACGTGATTTTTCCCATCCTTGCAGACCAATTTTGAACTCGTCAACGTGATCGTCAAAAAAAAAAAAAAAAAAAAAACTTGTCAACGTGGGTCGAACTTCAAAGTTCAAACTCTCCAATATCCTTCGATTGAAAAATAATTCCGAATGAAGAAACTTGCAAAAGGAAGGCTCTCCACAATATTAAGCAATCGTCATCGATGGTAATTACGATCGATTCTTTTGGAAACGTACAAATGTATATGTGCTGAAACTTGCGGATGGGATGCAAGTTCATTGGGTAGCATGCTCGCTTGGAGAAGATAAAGTAAATGAAACAAACAAAAGATGAGCATTTTCCACTTAAGTAATCTTAAACCTTAACACCTGAGGTTTCTGCTATATTAGGATATTTTCCATGACGAGGAGCTAACTGATGATTGACGATATTAATTCGATGAAGCTTCGACACAAATTTCTTAGATTAGAAAGAACCAATGTCATAATTCTAAGCACGCATGTGTGAGATGTGTATTGCATTAGCATGCCTATCGAATTGTTCCTCTTTCAGCGCTCTCCCTGGCTAAAGAGTTTCCAAATGGATTCCGCATTCACTTTCATTTCCTTTACATACGAGTCAATACATTGGAGAGCTCCATATAAAAATAATTGATGGCAATTGAATTATTTTTCTCCATCCAAGAATTTGGCTTGCCGTTCATCATATAATAGGGTTGAAATATTTCATTTGCTTCCCATCGAACTAAAGTCATGCAAAATATACATGAAATAGGTGATCATTATTTTGTTTTTCATTCATGAATGGGAATGGAGCTTGGCCTCATCATCAAACGTTGACGATGCAGATGTTTGTCTAGGGGACTCTTGTTTTACTTTAAAAAGGCGACGGCCTGTAAATAAGAATTTTGCCGTCATACTTGCCTCTCAAATATACTTGACCTCGTACCATTATTGTGGATAATTAGCCTTCTGCCTTCCTTCTGTGTGGTATATTTATTTTGGTATAACAGCCATAGCTCTTTTGCTCCTGGTATGTTATGTCAAAAGATGTGCTTACAGAATAGTGTTTTGTACTTTGTCTTTGGCATGTGTGACTCACGGAATTGGCGTCAACACCTTATTTCTTGGCTTGACCTTCTTTTGGTTCATTTTATCAATGATTTACACAAGAAGCGCTGTGGCCACAGCCGAAATGCTATTGCCTCAGCCATTTCGGCTGTGGCCACAGCTTTTGAATAGTGGATGAAGATGTGATCTTGCTTTCTAGTTTTTGTTTTGATCTGATTTACGAATGAGAACACCTTTTTGGAACAATAACCAGGTATGTATTTCAAGGGACACATACATGACCTTGTATTATACATCCAGATTAACAGAATGGTGATCAAACAGTTTAATCCATTTTAGTTTTTCCATTTGTAGATGGAGGTTGGAATTAAGATGCCAAGAGGATAGTCATTCTATACTTTGAATAACCTACCTTTGTTTTGGCAAGGGGCACTGAACCCTTGTCTGTGAGTGGACTGCTCATAGCTGGTTTTATTATTATTATTATTATTATTATTATTATTATTATTTTGGGATAAGTGAACTAAAAGTCTTTTCCTGAACCGCGCTCGAGCAGACACAGGGGAAGGCTTCACGGGAATCAAGCCGAGGGGACTATCCCATTTCTGGTTTACGTTCCCCCTGCTGGTTATCATTACCCCATTTCACGTTTGGGGTTGACTCTAATAAACGGAACAATTTAAGGACTTATTCAGATCTAAAACATGCTGTTAAAGTGATTGAATCATAAAAATTTTAAAAAGTACAATAAAATTTTAAAACAAGTTAAATTGGTATAATCAAGCCTTCTCGTGAATATTGTTTAATTTGGTTAATGAAAAATATTGACATGATTTTTATTATTATTTTTTGCTCTTCTATATGGTGTTAACGTTAACTAAAGAACCTAAGCAACATTGTTGCGGTCTAAATCTAATTTTTCCGGGCAAATCTTAATTAATTTATTTTTAAAATAGTCCAAAAGTTTTATAAAAAAGCGACAAGTTCAAAAAAAAAAGAAAAAAGAAAAAAACTATTGGCACTGTCACCAAAAAGGATCCACGGCGTGTCGGCAATGTTTGGACTGGTAATTAGGTCTTGGGGAGGGTTTGCGATCCTTGCCAACCACAGGTGAGGGCCTACTGGCTCAGTCCAGATTTGGAAGAGAGCCATGACCCATTTTCAAATTGGTTTATTTGAAAAGTTTAAAATCGAATTAATATCAATGAAATAGGTTTACAACATTTTTAGTACTTTTTCCGATCATAAGTAACTTGACTCACTTAGGGCCAGCATGGAAACGTTTCGTTTCGTTTCGAACACCTTTTTTTTTTTTTGTTCCCGGAACAAAATTGGAGCAAAAAAAGAAACACAAAAAGTTACTTCTTCTTGTTAGAAACGATTTTGAAGAAACACTTCTTCTTCTCTCTCTTCTCTTTTCTTCTTCTTTTCTTCTTTTTTTTTTTTTTTGGCCGGTCGCCGGCCTCGGCCATGGCCGGCGACCGGCCGTCGAGGGGCGGCGACGCCGTCGAGGGTCGGCGACCTCACCGGAGCGTCGCCGGTCCCCGGCGAGGCCGAGGCGTCGCCGGGCCCCGGCGAGGCCGAGCGTCGCCGCCCCGGCGAGGCGAGGAGCGTCGCCGGCCCCGAGCGAGGCTCGGCCTCGCCGGGGACCGACGAGCCTCGCCGTGGCCGGGCAAGGCTACCACCCCGTCGGCCGGTCGCTAGAGGCCGGTGACCGGCCGAAAGAAGAAAAAATAAAAAAGAAAGGGAAAAATGAAAAATAAAATAAAAATATTAAAAAATTAAAAGAAACAAAAAAGAATAAAATTTACCGAACGTGTTTTTATTCATTTTTTATTCCCGAACAAATTTACCAAATGCATGTTTTCGATCAAAAATTGTTCCCGGAACAGAAACATTTTTTTAATTTCTGTTCCCTGGAACAAAAAAAGAGCAGAAACATTACCATGCAGCCCCTTAGACACTCGTTTTTTATTACATCATTTGTTTTTCTCATATTTCTTTTCCTTTTCCTTGGACGGGTAATATGACCGCACGCCAATTCCCCAAGCCTACGTGACTTTTTAGGCAACACCTAATATAAACTGAAACGACTTAATTAATCTATTTCTAGAAGATTTGGAACTCGACTTTCTAATTAACATTTAGGAGTAAAGTGTCGGTGTCATCCACAAATGCTAAGACAATCTAGTGGACTCATCCCGTTCTTCTCATGCACGACAATAGAAGAAATTATGTCTCCTGATATATTATTATCACATCTGAGCATCCCCCCTTTTACTCTCGAGTGAAGTGAATAGCAAATTTGTATATCTGTAATGAATAGCGATCGATCCTTTAGCAAATCCAGCTTGTCATTCTTTGGGCCAATAATGCAGATTGGTATGGATTACTTGTAAACCAGCTCATCCTGGGCTGAAAAGAGGAGCGTATATAGGGCTCAGTCATACCTCAGGCCCACCAAAATTTCTCGACCTCCATTACCACCTTATCCCCCAAGCTACGCATAGACAGGTAAAAAGAAGGGTTCCAACCACACTTGATCGATGGGTGGACCAGCCCAGACAATCGATCTACGAATCCTTGCCCGAGCCGGCCCTTGACTTGGACTTCACGAAAGAGACCGGGCTTGAGGGAGCCCAAACGAGCCTATACAAGCAGGCTCCTTCCAAGAGGAAATTATGTGTCCATGCCTGCCTTGACGTGTGCTTCGAGCCTTGTTGGCTAGGGCGAAGTTGTTAAACTTATGATTAGATCTAGGTCGAACAAACGATAACATCGAGCTTTAAGAGAACTCCATAGTCGCTAATTTTGAACAAACTAATAGTTGAACTTGACGAGGCTCATATGAAACCTGACCGACAAATGTCAACTGCTCCATATCCTTAGTGCATATAATAATTTCTCACAAAATTTCCGGGGATGGT
This sequence comes from Eucalyptus virginea, assembly GCA_014182375.1. Lineage (NCBI taxonomy): Eukaryota > Viridiplantae > Streptophyta > Magnoliopsida > Myrtales > Myrtaceae > Eucalyptus > Eucalyptus virginea. Next base: position 54,003,208 of record CM024519.1, read on the forward strand.
CCCTATTTTGCACAATCGAATCATTGCATGCATATGATGTAAACATTCCTAGTCCTTCTAGACTGTTGAAATTTTGGGCATAACACGATTAAATATGTCGAGTTCCATGTGATGCCTACTTGAATTTATGGTCTTGTTATATTTGAGTAAATGTAATAATCACGCACTACAAGTTTAGGATGGTCAGCATTAGAAGGGTCCACTAATTGGCTAACTCGCCATTCTCCTTTTTGTTCCTTTGCTTGATACTCAACCGTCCATTTAAGCATACAAGGGTGCTCTCGATCCGGGGATTGGGCATTCTTGGTAGAAGACACGACCGGACGAAAAAGAAAAAAGAAAACATAGTATTATAGTAAAGGGGCATGTAATGAAAAAATTTAGATGAAACATTATACTACAGTGTAAAAATTACTATAAAGTTTTAGTAAACATTGTGCAAAAATCGCACATCGCTCATAATGAAGTCATTCCCCGGAGTTATTCCGTTGTGGTTTCACTTACAATGAAGTTACTCCTTTCTCACTTGGATTAGATGACCATAAGATGCGTCCAAAACTTTCTTTGGTGGCCACTTAACTTAATCACAAACCATTGAATTTTACTCTAACTTGCATCTAATGTCGACTTTACCTCGGTTCATCTTTCGGCCAAATTAGATTTAGGATGGATTGCCCGTGAAAACAGATGGAATCGTCATGATTGATAGTGGAATTAAAATTAAGCAAGCTAAACAGAATAATTGAAGGTTTAGTGATCCAATTGAAGATAATGATATTAATTTCATGACCACAAAACTAATGAATTTATCTCTAATTCGTAGAACGTCATGCCTCATGATGTGAGTTTCTTTTCTATCGAGATGGCATGAAGATTACATAAATAGAAAGTTTTCTTTTTCATTTTGCACCAGGAGCTGGCGAGGAGGAGAGAGGAGGCCAAGTAAAGGATGTGGGTTGTACTTTCGGGCCAAGGATAATTTGGGTAGAAAAACAGCAAGTTGGAAGACAAGTGAGCAGTGAGCAGAGCATGATGCTACTTCAAATAAAGCAATTTCCCTTATCTTCCTGACATGATATGGCCACGCAAGCTGAAGAGGGAATAATAAAATAAAGGAAAAGAACCAGAAAAGGGAGTTGGTAGACGTGCGCGTGTGTCGTTGTCAACCTAGATCTTGCGAGAAAAAGCACGAGCTTTTTCTAGAAGATGTAGCTAGAAGGGCCCCACTTCAAAAGCAAAAGACGCAAGATAGAGAATACCTCCACCCCAAGCAATCTCGTGTAGGGTGGACATGACTCGACGCGGAGTCCTAGCCTTCGTAGGTCGTGCCCTAACAAATTATAATATTAACATCTAACCCCCCACCCCCCCACCTTAATATAAAGATACCCAAATCTCCACGTGTGGTTCTCAGATTTTCGTTGACCAACTTGGCCCACAGACTCCTGCTCATCTAAATCTCTCGTACGTTACCATCTTACGTTTTAATAGGACACGAGGACACCCACCTCGATAACTACTAGGTTGCATGTAACAGGGTAAGTTTGGCCAGTTCCGGTCGATATCACGCTTGTCTGATTACTGTTAGGATGCATCTGTTTTACAAAAAAAATAAATAATTTAAAATATATATATTTTTAAAATAATCACTTGAATCACTCATAAATAAAGTCTAAACTAATACATCGGTAACAAATTTAACTTTTGTCGGTTTCCCTTAAATTTTATCATTAAAATACTGAATTTGATGACATTTAATAATTAACGAATGTACCAATTTGGAGTTAGTTTGCGATTTTTTTGGTATTAATTTGATTTAACGGAATTTAATTTAGAGTACATTTGTCACAATTTTATCAATTTGAGGTTTTTTGATAATAAAAAATTAATTTGAGATAAATTTATCATTGATATTCCAATTTAAGATTTTTAGTGATAAAAAAATTAATTTGTGGTAAATTTGTCATACGTGGACCGATTTAGTATTTTTCGTGGTATTAATCATAAAATAAATTAATGAAAAAATATTTTCATCATTTACGAAAACGTATTATCAATATTAAAATATTTATTATCGACTAATTATTTCAAGAGATATAAAGAATGATTTCTAGGAAAATGTTGTAAAAAAAATTAATCTTTCAAAAAATAAATGAAGCCTTGGGCCATTCTTTCTTCTTTCGTCTTCACGGATTTCACATGGAGGCATATAACTTCCGAAAATCCTAAAATTACAAGACCGTCTTGATCTCAATGTCAACGATCTTATCTTTGATCATGCTTGAAACATGGGATTGACGAGGTTAGCAGCATTTAGGTGCGACGGAGAAGAGCTAGAGGACTAGGGCATGTGATCGGTCAATCGATGGAACAGCGCCTGTTAATCTTGGATTTAAGATATGTTCGAGATTAGATTCACGGTACAATTGGGGGAGAACATTTAAATGAGATGCGTGTGGATGTGACTTAGACCCAAAATAAACGAGCGGATACGATCTCGTCAATTACCATGATCAATCTTCGAAATAGACAAGCCCTGACATGACACGCCGGCTAAGAATTTCATTCATTTTGGAGGAGATGTCGGGCGCCGTGACTTGCGATTTTTTTTTTTTTGACAAGACTTGCGATTTAAAGCTGCTCGAATTTTCCAAGGAGGAAAGATGCTCGCACTGAAACACATTCATTTGCCCTATTCGTGCGTTTTTCCATGCCAATCAGAGAGCGATTGAAGTGACTTTTATTTGTACGTATTGAACATGTGTCTGCTTATCGAACTCGGAATTTTGACTTGGGGTCATTATTGAAAAATTTCGATTCTTCGAAACGTTGCAAAGATATGAAAGGCATCCAAAGTTTTCCTTATAATTTTTGGGAAACTTCAAATGTTACGTATTCCGTATGGGCAGAAAAAAGGTAACCGTCAAGGAAAAAAAAAGGGATATATTGAGTTGAATTGTATGAATTTTCATTGCAATCTACGGTTATTGTTCGTTTTCCTAGCAGATTGATGATAAAGTCTATTGATAAGACCTTAACTAAGTATCCATTTGTTTCGCGAAAAGTAAACCATTTTCGGAAAATATTTTCCTAGAAAATGACAATATTTTCTGGTATTCAGCTAAAACTTGAAAATGTTTCGAAAAATATTTTAACGAAAATATTTTTTAAACTTCACCGCTTTAGCATGCATCACTTATCGACCTATAAATCCATCAAATATTAACTTACCTTTAAATCTGGCAAACTTTCTTCATATCTTTGTTCATTCATTGTTATCAAATGCTCATCTACTCTAAAAAAATGTTCGTATGGATTTTAAAAAGAAGCAAAAGAGAAAAGAAGCAAAGCATGTACAACCCTTGTGAGAATCTTCCAGTTGAGTGGTCTGTTCTCTCCTCGCGTCTTTTGTGTTCTATAAACAAAAAAAAAAAAAAAAAGCAAAGCATGTATAGCCATTTGATTGAGTAATGTACAACTGTAGGGTAGAGTAAATAAATAAAATGATAAGCAAGAGTGTAGAGCGTGAGCTTGAGATCAACGAGCTCGAGGTTCGCGGCCGACGACTAGCCAAGAAAGAAGAACATGGGAAACAAAGAAAAGAAAAAGAAAAAAAAGAAAAAAAAAGAAAAGAAATAGAAAAGAAAATTAAAAATAATTCGAATTAAAAAGGAAAAAGAGAATTAAAAAATAATTCGAACAAAGAAAGAAAAGAAGAATAAGAAAGGAGAGGAGGAAGTGAGGATTTGTAGAGGTGTAAAATAAGAGAAATTAAGTCAGGAAAATGTTTTCCACTTTTGAAAAGTGGAAAACATTTTTCCCAAAGAATTCATTTTCCGTGAAACGAACACCGGAAAATCTAGAAAACGTTTTCCTAGAAATTATTTTTCGCGAAACGAATGGAGCCTAAATTTTCCCTAAACATAGTATTTTTCTACAATGTATGCATTCCTCCATCATATGTACATGCCATATTGGCTAAATTTGTCAAAATAAGTTATAGACTTATTTTTTAACCCATATCTGATTGACAGAGTTATTATATGAGCTAATTATATTCAATAAATGGATATGACCATTATATAAATGTTAAATGGATCATAAATTAGTTTCCAAACTCATCTTTATCACTCTCTCTTTGCTTTCTCTCATCCTCGCTTGTTTTGGTAGTTACTTCGAATTCTCACCTCAGTTTGAGTATGAATTTTCCTAGATTAGGTTAAATATGGAAGTGTTTTAACAATACCAGACGTTAAGTTATGACTCACTAAATCTGCATTATATGAAAATAAGTGAAGACGGGTTAAATGAGTCTATTTGGATCAAATTATTTTCCATCCGACCCTACTCATCCATTTGATGGGTTTAACAAATCAAATAAGTGCTTGGAGGAGTCCGTGGTCAAGCACGTGATGAGGCTGCGCTTCTTTGATTTACTTATAACGTATTTAATTCTTCTATTTTGGGCTAACTAGGGGAAGCTTACAACATTCAATTAGTTCAGACAGAAAATTCTGCCCCAAAAAGAGAAAAACAAAATATATATATATATATCAAAACATTCTAAGGTTGCCTCATATTAGAAAGGTAGGATCCTTCTCGTGCACAAAAGGGATTGGATTCAACTAACTCAAAAGTGGTCTTTCTCAAGTATTATTGCTTAGGTAAGTCGACAAACGTTAACTTAAGAAAACAAACAATAGATAGACAGTCGACTATGATAAACTATAGTCAAACATGCAATCCATTTAGTCTAATTCTATAAACAATAGGGAGGCAATCAACTATGATAAACTATAATCAAACATGCGATCCATTTAGTCTAATTCTATAGTCACCTTTTTTTTTTTCTTTTTCATTTTACCGGATCAAAACTCAATAATGTACTTAGCTCCAATATGAAATGCAAATTAAAGTATACCCTAACTTTTTATTTTTCACGTAACCTTTTCGACTTTGGTCACAAAGATATAATTTAAACAGAGCCCAAGTCGTACTTTAACTTTCTTCCCAGGCCCATTTTTCCAATCGGGTGGACTCCTCCCCAATTATATTCACACCCGCAAACACCGACGGTGAGCCACGTGTGAAGCCGTCCAACTCATTCCCGTCCGTTAAAGAAAAAGAGGTCAATTTGAACACAAATTCCTCCATTGGTAATCATTACACAAGGATTCCTAGTGTCATTAATTTAATATAGCTGAAATTAAATAATGATAACTGTCCATTCAAATAGGTAACTTTTTAAAAGACTACTCATTTCAAAAAATAAATAAGAATTCAAGTCGATCACTTTCTAGAGGGTCTAGTTATTTAAAAGGAAAAATAAGAAAATTTATAACACACGACATGTCCTAAATGATATGTATCGGACCGAGTGACAAATCGCTTAAAAAGAAGAGAGGGGTGTGCAACTGGACCGGGTATACTTAGGAACCGGACCGGCCCACTCAGAAAACAGGGTCGGAAAACTGGTTCCCATTGAAACTGGTTCGAGAATCGGTTCCAAAAATTCGGAATCAATTTAAATTGGTCTGGGAATCAGATCCGATTGATTACCCACTCAGGAACCGGTTCCCAGACCGGTTTTGGAACTGACTTGGAAATCGTTTTTATAAGTATAAGTTCAAAACCCTATTTTTTCCTCTTATTTCTATTTTTTACTCCTACAATCATACGACATTTTCGAACACGCATGGCACTCCTCCTTTGCCGTTCCTCTTCCTCACTTGTTTCCCTCCCTAATCGGCTCCCTCTTGCACCGTTTGACGGACGGATGGTGTTTGTTGCTGCCAAATTCTTGTGTACCACGTGAATTGGCTTGCCTAATTTCTCTTTTGTATGAGGATTTATGCTTGCATAAATGAGTAGTTTCATGTAGTAGTTGTGGGAATAAGACTAATATTAGATCTATGTTTGTTGTTAAATTTTTATCTTATGATTTTATTTATTATAATTAATTGTGTGGATCCTTAATTTTTCGTTTAGTCAAAAAGTTAATGTATTTATTTTAAATGCTTAATATTTCGATACAAATTATGAGGATTACATTATTTTCTTGCGTATTTTGAGTTGTTAATTGGATGTGAGGCTTTTGTTTAATTTTGGTTTGTTAAATGTTTAATCGATTAGGGCAATTGAACGATCAAACTGCTTCTATAAAAAAGATGATAATAGTCCTTGCCGCAAGAGTAGCAATCCATACATGATTGGGTCTGGAGTCATCGAGATCGTTCTGTCCCAAATCACAAAATTTGACCGGCTGTGGTGGTTTCGCATCGTGGTAACCGTCATGTCGTTCACTTATTCAACTATCGGACTTGCCTTGGGCATTGCAAAAGTCGCAGGTTGCAAGCACATCTTTATACCCTAAATTTTTATTTTTATTTTTATTTTTTGATGTATGAGCATGTAATGTGATAATTAAATTAAAAGATCAAGTAGAAGAAAGCCTGAGACTATAGCTCATATCTTGTCTTTCTCAAATCTCAACTTGAAAATGGCAAATTCAAGGGAAGTCTCACGGGGATAAGCATTGGCACCATCACTCAGACCCAAAAGATATGGAGGAGCTTCCTCTCGGTGACATAGCTTTTGCCTATGCATACTTCATCGAATTCAGGTAAAATTACATGGCATCCCCCTAATAGTGGTATTACAAAAAACACCCCTAGACTTACAGAAAACTACCCTAATCGCTGTTGTGGTAATTAACTGATCAGTGCAGCATCTGTTGAAAACAGGACACAACTAAATCCCTGCCATCAGAGGCCAAGACGATGAAGAATGCCACGCTGGTCTGTGTGGCTGTCATGACTCTATTCTCCGTGATATATTTATTTTGGTATATCAGCCATAGCTCTTTTGCTTATGGCATGTTATGTCAAAACATGTTCTTACAGAATGGTTTTTTGTATTTTGTCTTTGGTATGTGTGACTCGCTGATTTGGCGCCAACGCCTTGTTTCCTCAGTTGACCTTCTTTTGGTTCATTTTATCAATGGTTTATACAAGAAAACGCTATTGCCTCAGCCATTTCGGCTGTGGCCATGGCTTTTGAATAGACTACGAAGATGTGATCTTGCTTTCTAGTTTTTGTTTCGATCTGGTTTACGAATGAGAACACCTTTTTGGAACAATAACCAGGCCTCGTATTTCAAGAGAGACACACATGGCCTTGTATTGTACATCCAGATTAGTAGAACACTGATCAAACAGTTTAATATCATCTTAGTTCTTCCATTTGCATATGGAGGTTGGAATTAGGATGCCGAGGGGATAGTCATTCTATACTTTGAATGACCTACCTTTGTTTTGGCAAAGAGGCACTGAACCCTTGTCGGCGAGTGGACCGCTCATAGCTATTTTATTTTTTTTTTATTTTTTATTTTTTATTTTTTTTGGATAAGTGTATCAAAAGTCTTAAAACATATTGTTAAAATGATTGAATCATAAAACTTTTAAAAAATACAGTTAAATTTTAAAACAAGTTAAATTGGTGTAATCAAGCTTTTTCGTGAATGCTATCTAATTTGATTAATGGAAAATGTTGACATGATTTTTATTATTATTATTTTCTGTTCTATATGGCGTCACCTAAACGACATTGTTGTGGTTTAAATCTAATTTTTCCGCAAAAATTAGTTAAATTAGTTTTAAAAAAGTCCAAAATTTTTATCCAAGAAAAGACAAGTTAAAATAAAACAAAAAACAAAAAAAAATGCGAAAAGTTAAAAAAGTTAAAAAAAAAAAAAAAACTACCGGCATTGTCATTGAATAGGATTGTGGGGTGTTGGCAATGTTTGGAATGGTAATCGGGGTCTTAGGGAGGATTTGTGATTCTTGCCAACACTGGCTCTGTCCAGATTGGAAGATAGTCATGACCCTTTTTCAAATTAGTTTATTTGAAAAGTTTAGAATCGAATTAGTATCAATGAAATGAATTTAGAATATTTATAGTATTTTTCCGATTATAAGTAACTTGACTCACTTGGACACCCCTTTTTTCATTACATCATTTGTTTTTCTCATATTTCTTTTCCTTTTCCCTGGACGGGTGATTTGACTACACGCCAATTCCCCAGGCCTACGTGACTTTTTAGACAACACTTAATATAAGCTGAAACGACTGAATTAATCTATTTTTGGAAGTTTTAAAACTCGACTTTTTTATTAACATTTAGGAATAGAGTGTCGGGGTCATCCATAAATGCTAAGACAATCTAGTGGACTTATCCCATTCTTCTCATTAATGACAATAGAAGAAATTATGTCTCCTGATATATTATCATTACATCTGAGTCACTCCTTTTACACTCGAGCAAAGTGAATGGCGAATTTGTATATTTGTAACGAGCCTATACAAGCTAGCTCCTTCCAAAAAGGAAATTACGTCTCCACGCCTGCCTTGATATGTGCTTCGAGCCTTGTTGGCTAGGGCAAAGTCATTAAACTTATGATTAGGTCTAGTTCGAACAAACAACAACATTGAGCATGAAGAGAACTCCATGGTCCCAAATTTTATACAAACTAATAGTTGAACTTGACAAGGCTTATATGAAACCCGATCAACAAATGTCAATATTTCCATATACTTAGCGTATATAATAATTTCTCACAAAATTTCCGGGCACCAAAGAGCTGCTATCCATTATTTACAAGAATAATAGTGCCTTCTTTACCACAAACACGAAGTGCCATTGATATGCAATTAGCAACTGGGACCACAAAGATTCTCCCTATATCTTTCTCTCTGCATATCTTGGTGTCGATGCCTTGTGGATGACAGACTGAATAAGCAAAGAGAAACCGACAAAGCAAGTTGACCGGTTTTTCTTGCAATATGTGTGGTGGTGAATGCACCGTGAGCTGGAGACTCAGATCCAATCGATGAATACAATGCTTTTGTTTTTGGGGGCGGTATCCGCGAAGCTTCCCAGTCCCGGTCCCAGTCCCGGTCCCAGTCCCAAGCGAGGCTACTCAAGGTCCATGCGGTGCATCAGCCGGCAAGACCTAAAGACTCTGTGCTTTCCCGTTACTTGTCGGATACGTACTACGATGGCAACTTTGGGGCTGCACGTTTTCACTCTTTTTTTTTTTTTTTTTTTGTTTATAAACAGAAATTTATTTTTTTTTGTTCTCTAAACAAAAAAAGAATGTAAACGCGTTTGGTTACGTTTTTACTCTTTTTTTTTTTTTTTGTTTCTAACACAAAAAGAACGGAAATGAGAAAAAAAAAAAAAATTATTTCTTGTTCTAGAAACGATTTTGAAGAAATGATTTTTGTTTCTTGTTTCTTCTTCTCTCTCTTCTCTTTTCTTCCTCTTTTCTTCTTCTTTTATCTTTGGCCGGCCATGGCGAGGGTTGGCGACGCCGTCGAGGGTCGGCGACCTCGCCGGAGCGTCGCCGGCCCCCGGCAAGGCTCGGCGTCGCCGGATCCGGGCGAGCTCGAGCTCGCCCAGCCAAGGCGACGCCGAGCCACGCCCAACCACGGCGAGGCTCGGCCTCGTTGGGGCGGCGAGCCTCGCCGTGGTTGGGCGAGGTGCCCAGCCCCGTCGGCCGGTCGCAGAGGCGGCGATCGGCCGAAAGAAGAAAAAAAAAAAAGAAAGGAAAAAATGAAAAATAAAATAAAAATATTAAAAAATTAAAAGAAACAAAAAAAATATATAAATTTACCAATCGTGTTTCTATTCATTTTTTATTCCCGGAACAAGTTTACCAAACGTATCTTTTTGGTCAAAAATTGTTCCCCAGAACAGAAACACTTTTTTCTATTTTTGTTCCCTGGAATAGTTTTTGAATAGAAACATTACCAAACGCGCCCTTTGTTACTAGCTAGATGAAACCACAAATAAATATCACAAAGAACTTAAGGAAAATTAAGTTTTATTTCCCCGAAAAGGCCGGGCTTGAGCACGGGCATTTACAAGCAGGCTCCTTCCCAAGAAAGAAATTAATCTTTCATGCTATCTTGATATATGCTTCGAGCCTTTATTGGCTTAGATCTAGTTCGAATGAGCAATTAAATCAAGCATTAAGAGAACTCCAGGGTCACTTAGTTGACACGGCTAATTGTCAAACTTGACCAATCTCATATCAAATCCAATCGACAAATGCCCGTAGCTGCATGTGTTAGGTGCGTGTAATGGTTTCTCACGAAATTATGGGGATGGTCCCAATTTCGCATGATCGAAAGGTTCCCACTATGAACAAAAACAAGTATCACGGACAGAAGCAAGGTCGGCATGTTAACCTTGGACTTCTTTTTCCAACCAGATGCGTCCACATGTAAACGCTAGGTCTTTTCAAAGACAACTATACGGACAAAATAGCTGACCCTTGGAGGAATAAGTTTCGGATGGAAGAACAGGCTCGCATTTTTCACGTGGTCAATGTGATTGACGAGGAACTCACTGGTTCCATAATATTCTTCGCTTTCTTTATGAAGATGTATGAGCCGTCACTTAAATATTCACGCAACAATTAGCATAAGTCATTTCGTTATCTTCATTAATTGCCGTCCATTTTTAATTCTTCCTTGCAGATCGTTTATATCCAGAAGATAGTGTACGTGGAGCAATAGTCAGAGAGATAGAATGGAGTTTATCTTCGCACCCATATTCTATGGCTTTACGCCATTTTCATGTAAGATTAATAATATTAGTTATTGAAAGTTCTAATTTACTATGCATGACATTTTCTTTCTTAATTCTTGAAATATAGGTCACATATTTTAAATTTTAGCGAGAATATATATGATTAATGGGAAGAAAACCGCGTGTGGTAAGCGCAACTTTCTTTTGTGTTTCATACAGGTGGGGATGCTTCTAGGTCTAGCTTATGTATCTGTCAATTTCTAAAAGGTATTTGTCATTTCATGGGAGCCTTCCATTGTAAGTTTCTTCATTAGAATCTTTTCTTTTCGATTTTGTGATGGCTTTTAAACTTTAGGGTTAGAAGAACCACAACGTGTTGTACTAAAAAATTGAGATGTTACTCCATGATGAATGTAAAATAAATTTCCATGAACATGGAAAAAATCACATGAATTGCCTTCCGAATTGGTTCCACTTCTAGCGACGAAATGTCCTGAACTTTGTCACCAGACTCACCACAAGCAAACCCCCAAGCCACCGAAAGATTTAGCGGCCAAATATCAAACTTTGGTCCCTAGATGAAACTGCTTGCTTCCAAATTTTCTTAATGGGTCGCTAGAAGATATGCATTTATGAAAAAAAGAAAAGAAGGAAATTATGAACTTACCTCTACAAGGTGCACTAGCCTTAGTGCCACTGCTAATCAAAGAAATGCTAAAGGTGCTAGTACTATCCAGAATATCCACCTAAAAAAAAAAAAAAAAAAAAAAACTTGTTCGGATTAGGTCAAGTGACGAAAGACTAAATACAACTCGCACTTAACTTGCTTCAAACTACGATCGTAATTGATGTTGGGGCAGACTCCAATCCGAAAAAAGAATAATGCGAAAGCTTTGTCTCCACTATGTCTAGGAGAGTGCTGCAACGAGGGACGAGATTCAATAGACATGCTAATATAATACAACTCACATATACCTAGCTTCGAACTATGACGTTGGTACTAATCTGAGGAGAATCGTGTTGAAGCTTTATCAAATTAATATCTTCAATCATCAATTATCTCCTTGCGATGGAAATATAGCAGAAACCTTAGGTGTTAAGTTTAACTCTTAAACTTTAAGATTACTTTAGTGGAAAAAGCTAATCTTTTGTTTCATTTACTTTATTTTCTCCGAGCGGGCATGCGACCCTGTAAACTTGCATCCCTTCCAGGAGTTTTCAACACATATCCCCATTTGTATGTTTCCAAAGGAATCAATCGTAATTATATTGATGATTACTTACTATTGCTGATAGCCTTCCATTGCGAGTTTCTTTATTGTGATGCTTTTTAGATCTTGGGTATTAAAAGTACCGCGTTGTGTTGTACTAAAAAAATTGAGATGCTACTCCATAATGAAAGTGACATATTTTCTGGGAAGATGGGAATAATCACATGAATTCGCTTTCCAAATGGGTTCCACTTCTAGCTTCAAAATTTCAAACCGTGTCATTACAAGCAATCCACCAAGCCACCGAGAGATTTGGCCACTAGATCTCATACTTCTTGCTACCAAATTTTTATAATTGGGTCGCTAGAAGATTTGCATTTATGAATAACAAGAGAAAATTATGAACTTAACTCTATAATGTGCATTAGTCTTAGTGCCACTAATTGTTAAAGAGATGCTCAGTGTGCTAATAGTATTAAGAATAACCAATGGAGAGCCTTGTCCAAAGTAGGCCAAGTGACAAAGACTAAATACAATCCACACTTAGCTAGCTTCGAACTACAATCGTAATATATATCACGGCAACTTCCAATTCGAAGAAATTTATTTGAAAGCTTTATTGAAGTATAATGATACGCAGATATCAATCACCATTATTGAAGCTGTATACTTTTACCATAGGATTTATTCACCTTGCAGCTCTTATGGATACTTTGCTACCAATGAAATATTGGATCCTATCTATTTGGATGATGGGTGCTGGGCATACCCTCAATTGATCGGGCGAAGACATCCTGATATTAAGTGAAAATTTTATTTAGAATTTTATTTAGATGAATTGGGTTTATCTTCGAGCCCCAGTCAACAAATCTTCATCTTCACAAGAAGTCCAATTTCATCTTTACCGGTCGTCATCCATCTCTTCCAAATGCCTATGGGCTCCTCACTTGCTGCAGAAGTTTACCTAGTCCAAACAGTACCGCAACTCGTGCACATATTCTCAACAGATGCAGTTTTCTGTGATATACTATCATGTGAAAAATAGTATCTGACATCAATATGTTTCATTTGCTTGTGATACATCTAATTTTGGGTTCAAATGCTTTGTGCTCTGATTGTCTAAGTAGAAAATAATCTTCTTTTGCCGCGATTCCGATCATTGAGCGAAACTTTGGGCCAAATAATTTCCTTAATTGCCTCGATTGACGCAATAAACACTACAAGGAAAAACCCAAAACAATTATCACATGACCATGAAAATTTTTAGGCAACGTCATGTCACTATGACAAGACATGGAATTGATTGACAGGCTAACGAATGCTTAGAAATTAGTGTAAGCAAAACACATAGAATAGGTAGGGGGAAGATTTTTCAAATGGGGTCATCTAACTAGGGTTTCGCACTTAAGCCGATCGAGTCAAATACAAGGTTGACACGGGATGTGTGATGCGAAGGTGCGAGTGATCTCCCTCCTTATGTCGGCAAACGGATCCGAAAGTGACCTGAATTAATGACTTAAATCCAAACTCAATGCAATTAACACTTTAGCTATTTTCAATTCGAATTTTAAGAATCTCATTTGGATTTGAGAGCGTAACTTTTGCAAATGAGTTGAACGTGATCTTATTATTACTTTTCATTCCTTATGCAGCTAAGGGGGAGTTATTCACAATTGGGGAAATTACTTAAGAAGTTATAAATCTATTGTATCTATGTTAATTCAATTTTAAATATTTTGACAATTTGTTAATATAGTCATTTCAAACAATTTTGACCGTAAATTATAAACTTGAATGCTAGTCATTCTACATAGCATAATCAACGTTGACATGGACAATTTTATAATTTTTTTAAATCAAATTTTATATTATATTTTATATTATATTATTCTTTTCTTTTCTTTCGTTTTCTTTTTCCCCTCTTCCTCCACCAATCATCGGGCCTCAGCTATCGTCAACGACTAGCCACAAGCTGGTTTTGAGACCATCTTGAATAATTTACTTATCTAAGACTAGCATAGAATGCCTAATAAATATTGGCTGCAACATACGTGATTTAAACAATCGTGTTTACCTACAAGCCCTTGATCACCACCGGCATCCCTTGCCGGCCCTTGGTCAAAAAAAGAGTAAAAAAAAGAAAAGCCAAAAAATAAAAAATAAAAAAAGGCTGTCGTTCACGTTAGCAATTTAAGATCAAAATTGGAGGGATGGGCTCAATTAGAAGAATGTGAGAATATTTAGAACTCAATTGACACAATTATTTGACAAAAAAAATGCACAATTAAAAGGTATATGATTGAATCAACGTAAGTGCTGCGGATTTAGGACTTTTTTTATAATTGTTCTCATAATTGTGTTACGCTTGAGCTAACAAGTTATTTGACTCAAAAAGCTCACAAGCCTAATTAAGTAATTGTATTTTACATACAGTTTTATATCTTAATAAATACAAATAAGCATGTAAAAATATTATTGCCTTGTCAATTTTTGTGTGCTCTCAGAATTCGAGCTTGAGCTTTGACTGAACTTTTATTGAACAATCAAGTTGAGTTCAAGTTTTCACTGAAAAGTAATTGAAGTTGAGATCGAACTTGAAAAATTAACTCCAAATCGAAGCAACGAACCTTGAGTATTTCGAGTCGGAGCCTAGCTCGAGTGTTGAAGCTGTGTTGACTCCGCTCTACTGGATTTCACGAAATTTTGTGAGAATAAGTTGCATCGCGCCTACAAATCGACGTGCTTAGTGGAAAGTATATTGGACCATTACGAGTCGGAAGGCTAAAAATAGTTTCATCTTTAGGAATGCGTGGGAAAATCTCAAAAATTGACTTAACTTAAGAGCCTACACCAATGATAATGAAAATTGGTGTAGCAATGGAAAATGAAAGGTACACCATCCACATAGCGCCTTCATCTCAATATATTTACCTAGTTATGGCAAAGATTTTGAGAAAAGTTCTTTCTTATGATCAGTATTCCTATTTATCATCTCATCGTTTTCCATTTACTTTTACCATATGCTCAGAATTTTCATGTGTGGTAGTTTGCAACACCTAAATGTGAAAATGTCAATATTTACTCTGAATATTTTTATCCGTATATCAAGCGTCTTTAATTTTCTACACACTGAAAAAAAAAAAAAAAAAAAAAAGCGCAAAAAAGGCAATCGTGGAGGCACGCTCTTCATTAATCTACATGTTAAGGTTCACATATTGTAATGTTTTAGGTGTTTCGGATCAAACAAAATATAAAGCGGGTGAAACTTAATGTTAATAAGTAACAATTAAAAGATAAAAATCAACAAAGTCACTAACACAAGGCTCAAAAAGCAAAGCAATGTTGTATCTATTGGTCCGAGTGAGGGTGACATCACCGACTCTTTTCGTGTCTTAAAAAAGGAACCAAAGTATACAGTACCAGCTTATTCACGATGATGATGTTGCAAAGAGTGCACAATCTTACTCCAATACTACTTATAAGGTATGTGGAAGTGTTGTTATGATAATACGAAAGAATTGTAATAAATAATTCAAGTCACACCTATTATACCAAATTTAGATACAACCATTATATCATACATAACACTCAAAGCAAATTATTCATTAAAGGAGTCGTGGTAACCCTATACAGCGAATGTTTTGGTGAATTTTACTTTCTTTTTGCTGAACAAAAAAATAAAAATAAAAATTCACCTTCTTTCTCCTTTTGACTTTCCTATGGGCCACCAATTTGTGCTCAACAAAGGGCCAAAATCCTCCCAGCAGCTTACTACATTATATTACGATAATGTGCCACCGATTTTTTCTTGAGAAAGGACCAAAATATATTACAATAACGTGAGCCCACTTCCCGCAGGCTATCCGGACTTGAGATGGAGAACGACCCCAGCGATGGAACCGCCAGCAGCGGCCATACTGATGGTAAGACAAGCTACGCTGAGGATTTGGAGGCATAGCCATTTGGGGCTCCACTTGGGGATCTCCATTTGGGCGATGTACATCTCGACTGGGAAATACACCGTCAAAGGCCAGAATCCGAGAGCGCCGAGTAGTCCGATCACTTCGTTGAAGAATGGAAGCAGTATGGAGATGACAGTGGTCACGATCACGAAAATGGTTCGCAAAATCAACCGAGACACATATAGATCGTAGGTTTGGAAACCTGGGACCCGAATCTGGATCTCCTGGCTGAAGAATTGGCTACCTGCAAACCTTCTCAGGCCGGGTTCCTCGATGAAGGCAAAGATGGGTTGGGAGTAGACTTGATAGGCACCAACAAGGTGGATCACAACGGCGACATTTGCTATGTCGATGAGCCAATATGGGTGGAAGAACTCGAAACCCGCGAGGAGGTGCCCGGGTGACAAGTCCCCAAACGCCCCATAGACCATGCAGCCACAAAGCAAATAGAATGGCGTCATGACTGCCAAACTTATCAACGTGGCCTTCTTCATCGTCTTGGACTCTGGTGGCGGGGATTTAATCGTGTCCTGTTTTCAACACGTCGGACTAAATTACTAATCACTTAATTACAACAACCAAGGCTAGTTTTTTGAAAATTTAAGGGTGTGTTCTTTTTCTTTTTTTTGTGATGCAACTAGGTATGGGGAGTGTGGGGTAACCTTACCTGAATATCGATGAGTATGATGGCGAATGAATAGGCAAAAGCTATGTCACCAAGAGCCTGGAAACTCCTCCATATCTTCTGTGTCAGAGTGACATTGCCAATGCTTATTCCAGTGAGGCTTCCTTGAATTTTGCCATTCTCTGGTAGATATTTGAGAAAGACAAGATGTGAGAGCTAGCGTTAGGCTTTCTTCTACTCAATCTATCTAGTTTAGTTTAATCACCACATAACATGTTCACACATACAGAACTGATCAAGTAAAAAAGTAGTAACAACCTACTACTTTGGCGATGCCAAGGGCAACTCCAATGGTCGAGTAAGTGAACGACATGACAGTGGCCAGGATGGAGAGCCACCACAGCTTGTCGAAGTCTTGGATTTGGGACAAAACAATCTCGATGATCCCAAATACAATCATATACCAATAGGTACTTGTGTGACAAGGACTTTTGTCACCTTCCTCGTGAAAGCAGTTTGATTGGTGGATTGCCCTGTTCAAGCAAACATTCGGCAAAACCAAAATTAATATGAAATCACACACACAATCAACAACTTTAGCAATCCAAATTTTCTTTCCATTTTCTTTGGTTTATAACTTGACTTCCTAGTATGAACAAATTTACCACTTACATCATGCTTATGGAGGCTGCAATGGTGAACGCAATGGTAACCCCAAAATAATTCAGGTGCAGAACCAGTCCACATAACTTCTCTTTTACCACGCCTGCCGACATTCGAAAGAAGAGAAGAAAACCCCAAAATTAATTTATACAATGAAATGAAAAAGAGCGTATTTAGCCGAAAAGATTTGGTTGGTGGACGGAGATATTATTATTTTTATATGATCTATTACCAAGATGAGAGCAGACGGCTGTCATGTAACTGTAGTTTCTCTCGCCTTTGACGGGGTTACCATTGCGGTAGCACGTGACCAAAAGGGCAGAGGTGTGGTAAGCGAGAAAGGCAAACATGAAATTCACCGCCGGTGCGGCGATCCACCCGAGTTGCGCCGTAGCCCATGGCAGAGACAGAATTCCGGACCCGATAACGGCTGTGATTATGCGAGCACTGGCCGTCCACGTGGTGCCTGATTTGAACCCAAAACAGGAAACCCAACTCTGGAATCAGTCACAGAACCAAAAAAAAAAAAAAAAAATGTCTGGAGGCAGCGAAAGTTGCAGAAAAAGTTACGTCTCTTCTCAAGCAGACGGGAAATTTGCTAACGTTTCTTCCAAAAGAGTGAACAGTCAATTTTTTGTTTTGGGGGCATTCAGAGGGATCGAACCCAACTCTAGTCTCTACCTATCACCTCTTATTTCATTTTTTTCCTTTTCGGATCACCGAGTGGAGCATGCGTTAAAAGAAGAAGAAGAAGAAGAAGATTTCCTTTTTGGATCACCGAGTGGAGCATGCGTTAATGGGTTTGGTCGGGTCCATCCTCCCCTTCTGCGAATTCCATCGCCTCCTCTTGAAATCAAGAAGAAGAAGAAGAAGAATAACCAGAGGAGGAGGAGGTTCCATCCTCCACTTCTGCGAAGAAGAAGAAGAAGAAACCAAACCCGAACCATTGGTGATTTGTGTTAGAGGAAGAAGAAGAAGAAGAAGAAGAAGAAGAAGTTTATTTTATGGATCACCGAGTGGAGCATGCGTTAATGGGTCTGGTAGGGTCCATCCTCCACTTCTACGAATTCCATCGCCTCCTCTTGAAATCAAGAAGAAGAAGAAGAATAAGAAGAAGAAGAAGAATAAGAAGAATAACCAGAGGAGGAGGAGGAGGTTCCATCCTCCACTTCTGCGAAGAAGAAGAAGAAGAAGATTTCATTTTTGGATCACCGAGTGGAGCATGCGTTAATGGGTCTGGTCGAGTCCATCCTTCACTTCTGCGAATTCCATCGCCTCCTCTTGAAATCAAGAAGAAGAAGAAGAAGAAGAAGAATAACCAGAGGAGGAGGAGGAGGTTCCATCCTCCACTTCTGCGAAGAAGAAGAAGAAGAAGAAGATTTCCTTTTTGGATCACCGAGTGGAGCATGCGTTAATGGGTTTGGTCGGGTCCATCCTCCACTTCTGCGAATTCCATCGCCTCCTCTTGAAATCAAGAAGAAGAAGAAGAAGAATAACCGGAGGAGGAGGACGATTCCATCCTCCACTTCTGCAAATTCCATCGCCTCCTCTTGAAATCAAGAAGAAGAATAACTGGAGGAGGAGGAGGAGGATGCTTCCATCCTCCACTTCTGCGAATTTCATCGCCTCCTCAAGAAGAAGAAGAAGAAGAAGAAGAAGAAGAAAGATAAGAAGAAGAGGAGGAGGAGGAGGAGGAGGAGGAGGAGGACGCTTCCATCCTCCACTTCTGCGAATTTCATCGCCTTCTCAAGAAGAAGAAGAAGAAGAAGAAGAGTACGCTTCCATCCTCCACTTCTGCGAATTTCATCGCCTCCTCAAGAAGAAGAAGAAGAAGAAGAAGAAGAAGAAGAAGAAGAAGAATAACCGGAGGAGGAGGAGGAGAAGAAGAACCAAGAAGAAGAAGAGGACGCTTCCATCCTCCACTTCTGCAAATTTCATCGCCTCCTCAAGAAGAAGGAGGAGGAGGACACTTCCATCCTCCACTTCTGCGAATTTCATAGAAGAAGAAGAAAGAAGAAGAAGAAGAGGACGCTTCCATCCTCCACTTCTGCGAATTTCATCGCTTCCTCAAGAAGAAGCTTAAGAAGAAGCAAGAAGAAGAAGAAGCAAGAAGCAAGAAGAAGAAGAAGAAATCGCCTCCTCAAGAAGAAGCTTAAGAAGAAGCAAGAAGAAGAAAGATAAGAAGAAGAAGAAAAAGAAGAAGAAGCAAGAAGAAGAAGAAGGAGAAGCAAGAAGGAGAAGAAGAGGATGCTTCCATCCTCCACTTCTGCAAATTCCATCGCCTCCTCTTGAAATCAAGAAGAAGAAGAAGAATAACTGGAGGAGGAGGAGGAGGATGCTTCCATCCTCCACTTCTGCGAATTTCATCGCCTCCTCAAGAAGAAGAAGAAGAAGAAGAAGAAGAAGAAGAAGAAGAAGAAGAAGAAGAAGAGGAGGAGGAGGAGGAGGAGGAGGAGGAGGAGGACGCTTCCATCCTCCACTTCTGCGAATTTCATCGCCTTCTCAAGAAGAAGAAGAAGAAGAAGAGTACGCTTCCATCCTCCACTTCTGCGAATTTCATCGCCTCCTCAAGAAGAAGAAGAAGAAGAAGAAGAAGAATAACCGGAGGAGGAGGAGAAGAAGAAGAACCAAGAAGAAGAAGAGGACACTTCCATCCTCCACTTCTGCAAATTTCATCGCCTCCTCAAGAAGAAGGAGGAGGAGGAGGACACTTCCATCCTCCACTTCTGCGAATTTCATAGAAGAAGGAGAAAGAAGAAAAAGAAGAAGAAGAAGAAGAAGAAGAAGAGGACGCTTCCATCCTCCACTTCTGCGAATTTCATAGAAGAAGAAGAAGAAAGAAGAAAAAGAAGAATAAGAAGAAGAAGAAGAGGACGCTTCCATCCTCCACTTCTGCGAATTTCATCGCCTCCTCAAGAAGAAGCTTAAGAAGAAGCAAGAAGAAGAAGAACAAAGAAGCAAGAAGAAGAAGAAGAAATCGCCTCCTCAAGAAGAAGCTTAAGAAGAAGCAAGAAGAAGAAAGATAAGAAGAAGAAGAACCAAGAAGCAAGAAGCAAGAAAAAGAAGAAGAAGAAGAACCAAGAAGCAAGAAGGAGAAGCAAGAAGGAGAAGAAGAGGACGCTTCCATCCTCCACTTGTGCGAATTTCATCGCCTCCTCAAGAAGAAGAAGAAGAAGAAGAACCAGAGGAGGAGGAGAAGAACCAAGAAGAAGAAGAGGAGGACGCTTCCATCCTCCACTTCGCGAATTTCATCGCCTCCTCAAGAAGAAGCTTAAGAAGAAGCAAGAAGAAGAAGAAGAACCAAGAACCAAGAACCAAGAACCAAGAAGAAGAAGAAGAAGAGGACGCTTCCATCCTCCACTTCTGCGAATTTCATCGCCTCCTCAAGAAGAAGAAGAAGAAAAATAACCGGAGGAGGAGAAGAAGAAGAACCAAGAAGAAGAAGAGGAGGACGCTTCCATCCTCCACTTCTGCGACTTTCATCGCCTCCTCAAGAAGAAGCTTAAGAAGAAGCAAGAAGAAGAAGAACCAAGAAGCAAGAAGGAGAAGAAGAGTAATAACCGGAGGAGGAGGAGGACGCTTCCATCCTCCACTTCTGCGAATTCCATCGCCTCCTCTTGAAATCAAGAAGAAGAAGAAGAAAAGATGAAACCTCGAAAGGAGCTCTGTTCAGGCGAAACCTCGAAAGATGAAAAAAAACAAAGAGTTTTCAAATATATGTGTCTTACGCACCAGTTCGCCTGCGACGGCCATCGTCGTCTCGAGGCAGGTCAGGCGAAACCTCGAAAGGAGCTCTGTTCTGGCCCATCATCGTGTCCCCTAAGATCAAATGAACCCCAATTTAGTAAGTAGTTCAGAAATATCGGTCATGATGGTTGGGTGCCGGAAGCTGTGGAAGAAAACTGACTATAAAAGACAGACACAGACCCATACGCAGGGTCCCGAGAGACATCCCTACAATGAATTTGGTTTGGAAGACGATACTGCGGAGATCGAGGCCTCCTTTTATCCAGCCCTCGAAGTGGAGAGGGAGGGAGGGCTGGTTAGGGCTTGGGGCCCCCCTCTCTTCCTCCTCTCTCTTACATTAATTAATTTTGCTTTTTGCAAGTATTTTCCTTTCTTCTTTTTTTTTTGGTCAAATCCACAGAGACTTTCTGAGTTTAGTGCCCCCACCATGAGAAAATATTGGGTACCCTAACAGTGCCACGTCATCGGTGCTCGAACGATTCATTGCGCGACACGTGTCCGCTGTCACCCACGTCGTCCGCTTCTTGGTTTCGAACCAGCGCGCGGGAGCTTCTCTCTCTCCTCTCTCCCCGGCCCACCTCTCTCGCACCTTCGACGCTCGCTCTCTCCTCTCGCTCTCCTCTCTCTCCTCTCTATCTCTCTCCCCGCCCCGTTCTCCGTTCCGTTGCGGGGAGGGAGAACAAAATTGCGACGGTTCGAGAGGAAAACTCCTCCACCTCCGCTCGCTCTCTCTCTCTCCCCCTTCGACGGCCCTCCACCTCCGCCTCGCTCTCTCTCCCTCCCCCTTCGACGGCCCTCCACCTCCGCTCGCTCTCTCTCCCTCCCCCTTCGACGGCCCTCCACCTCCGCCTGCTCTCTCTCTCTCTCCCCCTTCGACGGTCCTCCACCTCCGCTCCGCTCTCTCTCTCTCCCCCTTCGACGGCCCTCCACCTCCGCCTCGCTCTCTCTCCCTCCCCCTTCGACGGCCCTCCACCTCCGCTCCGCTCTCTCTCCCTCCCCCTTCGACGGCCCTCCACCTCCGCCTGCTCTCTCTCTCTCCCCCCTTCGACGGCCCTCCACCTCCGCCTCCGCCGGTTGCCTCCGTCGCCCCCGACGCCGACTCCGACGCCGACGCCGACGCAGCCTACGCCTCCCTCTCGTGACCTCTGGTCGGCTTTATCTCTCTTTCGTCCTTGAAGGCGCGCTCTCGCCAAAGCAAACCACGACGCCGACGCCCCTCCGCCGGTTGCCTCCGTCGCCCCCAACTCCGACGCCGACTTCTCCGCCTCCGCCTCCGCCTACGCGGCCGACGCCAACGCCGACGCCGAACCCCGCTCTCGCGTTTTGGCCTCCCTCTTTCGTCCTCGGCGCGCTCTCGCCAGCAAACCGCGACGCCGACGCCCCTCCGCCGGTTGCCTCCGTCGCCCCCAACTCCGACGCCGACTTCTCCGCCTCCGCCTCCGCCTACATGGCCGACGCCAACGCCGACGCCGAACCCCTGCTCTCGCGTTTTGGCCTCCCTCTTTCGTCCTCGAAGGCATCTGATTTTTTTTGGTAGGATAGCGTGCCTTTTGGATGTCTAGGGAAAAAGACATCTCGATTTCTAATCAACGGGGTTAATGATATATTTCCTTCTTGGACCTTGAATCCCTGGCCTGCCATACAAATTAGGATGGAGTGTAAAATATGTTCTCTTCGATTATGTGTGCGTTCTTAGAGTGCTGTTTTCTCACATTATTGGTATTGGTGGTTTGAAATCTTAGTTTGATGAAAGAGTTCCTTTGTAATTCCATTTTCTAGTATGTTCATATTAATAAGAATAATTGATTTTGTAATTGTTGATTTTTTGGTTGGATGACTTGGGCAGAAAAATATTTAAAGACTAAAAAAATCCAAGAAGCGAAGAGGCAGCATGGCGCTCAAGAATAACAAAGGTGATTTATTATCTACTCTACCAAAGTGCCCCTTATGATTTTGTTTTTGATGCTCAATTTTACGTGTAGCTTGTAATCTCGATATATAGCTTGTGTTATATTGGTTTCTTGTGCAACATACCCCTAAAATTCCTCTCGCTTTGTGATGCAGACTGTTATAAGGGTACGGTTTCGATAATCATACGCTAGAGGCTACATTTCATCCGTCGAGAAAATAGAGAGTTTGATTGTTCTCCTCGAGAAAGTGGTAGCTAAACCTGAACTGCCATTTTATATATGTACGTTTGCTCACGTAATGTAACTAATTTGCAATATTTCAATGATTTCGATATTCACGTCTCAAGAATGTGTTTTTGGAAGCTAAAGCATAACGCAAATATCTGATCACGTTTCAGATACTGCTCCACCCAAGAAGCAAATAAAAGACTTGTCTCGGGACTTTTACTCGCCGGCTTCATTCTGGTGCAATAGTTTATTTTTCATATGACACTCGGAAAGGTTTGTATGCTTATTATTGACCTAAAATGTATTATCTTCCTTTTTCTTTATGCTTTCCACGGGTTGCTTCTTCGTGTTATTTAGAGTGGCTCATCTTTAAGCTGTTTTAAAGAAATAAATTTGAGTTTTACTGTGTGCCTAAGTGATCCAAAACTACCCTGAGTGCAGTTAACTTTTTTCTTAGCACCTCAAAGCTGAAGCACATTTACAGGTCCTTCTTGGTAATCTGCCTTGGGTATACTAACACATACTGAAAGATGACCGACTCACATGAACTACCAACTGCTGCACATTTGTGGCGATGTCCATCGAATAATTTGTTTTGCTTATCTTGTCATGTGTTCTTCCTTTACCAACCTTGATTCTATATTTGCAAGTAAGTCTTAAGATTAAACATATATGCGACCTTAATGAGTGACCGCGAACTTGGGAATCCAATTCTACACTTACATTTATTTCTGTGACCGCTAGTATTGTAAGGCTCAAGTGCTTGTTGCTTCTTCCTTGAGGTGTGGCATCGACCCTGCTAACAATACTATGAACATGGATCATAAGCCTTTGCCATTTCTTCTTCTCTTTTGACTTCTTCCTTGTCAAGTGATGCTAAATTTGACCGATGCTTATTTATCATTTGGTTGGAAACAGGAAAGGATCAAGGTTTCTCGAGAGCTGCAACCCACGAGGTGTAACCGATAAGACGCACGTAGTTTAGACACGAGAACTGGAAGTCCCCCCATAAGGTAAGACGCACTTTTGTGAAGCTCAAATTAAAAATTATCATGTTACAGCATTGCAGTTCTCTTGATTTGCATATTTACTTCTTACATGATCAGAATATAGGTAACTATATCAAAATTAATGTTGTCCCTTTAAAGGCATCATATTATCTAGTCTCTTCTTCTTTCTTTTTAGGGTTAGATGTTGTTTATTTGCAGAAGCATTTGAGAAAGCAATAAAGCATGGTAACTGTGTTCTTTCGAAAAGCTATCACAATGGAAAAACGTATCAATAGATTTTTGGTGAAAACTTTGCTTATATTGACTTTGGAATCTTAGGCAGCATATATATTAATGAAGTGACGCACAACAAGTGAAGCCAAGGATCTTGCATACCCTACTTGTATCATTGCATAGGTGCAGATCTTTAATCTCATCAATTTTATTTCTACTTTGCCTCTTTGTAAGACATATTATCTTCCAAATTGGAGATGTTTGTATGTAGTGCTCGATTACAAATTATAAGTTTAATTTTGATTTGTGGAAGTTTGGTAGACTAAAATGAGAAAACTTATGTTTTTTTTTTCTTGGTGGTAGATTTATTTTGTGATATGTCAAGTCGCAACAATCTTTAAGACAAAATAAACGACATTGGTTCTTGGCTCACGGGATTGGGGGTCTTTGAGGAAGCTGAAAGATTGCCGTCTATTTGAAAAAGGAACATTCATATGGCTGAATCAGAGGTAATTTTTCATGCATACTATGTGAAACCTATTATACTTTCATAAGTAACGTGTTGGATGATATCTTGCTCGTAAAAGCATTATATTACTTACTTTTTATTTCAAAACTTGCAGCATGAAACTTCCCATCTTGCACATGTAATGCGTGATATGGAAAAAGATTATGAGTTTGCGTTAGGAATGGTTTTTCCAAATGAACTTGAAGCATATCACACGTATGTAGCTTACGCAATTGGCAAAGGATTTGGAGTGAGGAAGGATAATTTGTTAAGAAATCGTAAAGGAGAAATAACTCGACGGACTTTCGTGTGTAATTGTGAGGGGCATCCTATCAACTCATCTGATCAAGAAAAGAAATTTCAAAGGTTTGAAGTTAGATGTGGTTGTCCTGCTCGTATCAAATTTAAGGTTGACAATGGTGTCTACGAAGTCATTGAGTATGTTTCCAAGCATAATCATCCATTTATTCCGGAAGGTCAGAAGCATATGATTAGATGTGGAAGAATGATATCCGATACTTGTAAGGGTGTTATAGTTGATATGATTAAAGCTGGTATTGGGGGGACTTCGACATACAAGTTTTTAGCAAATGAAGCAGGAGGAAGTAAAAACTTGGGTTTCAACTTGCGTGATTGTCAGAATTTTTTGCAGACCAAAAGATCCATTGACATTAGTGGGGAGATTGTCAAAATGTTTTAAATCATTTTCATCGCATGCAAATGGAAAACCCGATGTTTTTCTATGCTGTTCAAGTAGATCAAGATGGCAAAATGACAAATATATTTTGGAGAGATAGTTTATCCAAATATGATTATGACTGTTTTGGTGATGTGCTTGTGTTCGATACCACGTATCGTACCAATAGATATAATTTGATTTGTGCACCTTTTGTTGGAATTAATCACCATTGGAAGAATATTTTATTCGGTTGTGCATTATTGCTAGATGAGACTGCAGAGTCATTTATTTGGTTATTTGAGGTATTTTTAAAATCTATGGGAAACAAGGCTCCAAAGACTATATTCACCTGATCAAGACCAAGCTATGGCAAAAGCCATTAGAATTATGTTTCCGAATACACAACATCGATTATGCACTTGGCATATTGGGAAAAATGCCAATCAAAACATTCCAGATCTTTATCGTAATCCGGGTTTTAAGGATAAATATTTCTCGACGCTTATGTATAGATGCAGATCGGATGATGAATTTGAATCTACTTGGAAGGAAATGGATGACGAGTGGGGTACTAAGAATAACACTTGGCTTCAAAGATTGTACAACCTTAGACATAAGTGGAGTTCAGCCTTTGGTCGTGATACCTTTACATGTGGTATAACATCGAGTCAAAGGAGTGAGAGTACTAATAATGTCTTCCAACAAACAGCAACCAAGACATCGTCTGTTGTAGCATTGGTCCATAACTATGAAGAACAACTGAAGCACATGAGAGAAATTGAAAGTCAAGATGATTATAGTTCTCGTGGGAAGCCCAAGTTGCAGATTCCCAAAAATGGGATCTTGGGACATGCTGCTTCAGTGTATACTCGTACCATCTTCAAGAAGTTCAATGTAGAATTTGTGCAAAGTCTCGGCGAGCAAGTTTCAGGCACTACATTCAATGGATCGATTTATTTATATACTCTGAAGTGTCCGGGGATTGAACGTGAAAATGTTGTCAGATTTAATCCTTTAGACTTTTCAGTTTGTTGTGATTGCAAATCATTTGAATTGAAAGGGTGCTTGTGTCGCCATGCCTTGAAAGTGTTGAATGATAACATATCGGTTACGAGTATTCCATCTTCTTATATTTTGAAAAGATGGACCAAGGGTGCCAAAGAAGGAATTGTGAATGATGAATGTCAGCAAATGTCTTCGAGGTCCATCTAAATTTAATCGGTTTTCCACGTTAATGCAAGAATCTTTTGAATTGATGAGTTTGGGAGCTGAAGATGAAAATACTATGACTATAGTGAGGACAAACATGAAAAAAACGAAGGCTGAAATTGTATCATACAAAGCAAATGTGGTTGTCACTGATGATGCTGTCCCTGATGACAATGATGATATTGAGGATTCTTGTGAGATTTCAGTTTCGGACCCTATTCGAAGAAAAGGAAAGGGAATAAGCTATGGAAGGCTCAAAAGTTCAAGTGAGAAAAAGAATAAAAAATCTAAGCAAGGAACACCCCCCACGCGAATAGAAAGTCGAGGTAAGTCATGTATTATTGTACTTAATGTGATTGTTAATTTCTTCGCTTATGTTATATAATGCTAATTAACATATTTATTACTTTGTGATGTAGAATTGGCTATTCAAGCGACACATAATGAAACTCATTATCCAGACTATTCGAGTAATTCAAATCCATCTCGAAGTGCCTTTTATCCTAGCAATGTCGACGGTCCTTCGGTAAATCTAAATTTTCACAGTTAAGTATATTGCTATTAGTTCTCAATTTGTATTTACATCTTACTAATTTGTTTTTTTTTTTTTTTTAATATAGGTGCAGCAGCCACCATGTTTCATGCCTCCAGGGATTATGAATGGGTTTTCCTCATTTCCCAATCAGGTTTATTTAGTAGTTTGATGTATTAATTTATCTATAATGGACCGTGCCTTTCTACGACTATAGATAACATATCATTTGTTTTATGTAGATGCAATACCCATATATTATGCCGCCGGGGAATATGAATGGATATTTTCCATTCACTAATCAGGTGATTATTATGAAATCATTTTAGATCCTAATGTTATATGATATTGTTTTTAATATTTTAATATTTATTGTTAATGGTTTCTTCGAATAGATGTTGGCGTATCATAATAGATCTCACGGAACCATTTTGAGTCAGGTATAACTCGCCCTTTCTCTTATGGAACCATAATTTACCCCTACTTGGAATGTCTATCGCTTTTAGTTCCTATGTGAAATAATCTTCTTGGTAGGGAGCGATTCTTGATGGTTTATAACATACGATGGCTGGTGCATGGTATGAAGTTTTAGAATAAAATATTTGCACGTAATGCCGCATCTCATATGATATTATCTCACTAAAACTATAATGTTAGTGTCTTGTGAGGCTTTTGTATTTTTTAATGTTTGTCATGTCAATGCAATGGCCAATTTACAAAGAGCAAACGAATTTTTTCTGATTCGAAATGGATAATTGTATTGGTCAAGGAAGAAGGTAGAGATCTGAGTTGAATTTAAAATGGGAAAGATGCATCCAGCCTATTCATGTAAAGTGATGGGAGCACTATGTTATGCTATTACAATGAGAAGAGTAAGATGAGTAGTGACACGATCATATGCTTAATTGTTACATGTTCACAGCTAATTGGTGATGGACGTACTACATATCAGAGCAACCACGATGTCTTAATAGAGCATTTTTATTTTCGTTGTTCGTTGCCCCCTGGCTCTTTTGAGACATATTTATCTTGACATGTTGTTTAGTAAAATGTAAATAAATTGTTTATTCTATTGTATAGGGGTCATCAAACTCTATTGAGCGTCCTGTGATGAATGAATTCAACAATTCTGAAGAAACACATACCGATTGGCCGAAGTAACTTACAATTCTTGGATGGGACGACCCCATCGTAAAGTCGCCTCTACCTCTGAACTATTTTTTAGCATCCCTTTTCTGGGAAGGTTTCTATCTTTTCATCCAATGAACTAGGCTGCTGCCTTTGCCATCATTTTTCTTCACAGGAGAGTGAGAGTGAAACTCTAGATTTGTCATCATTTGTTCCTAGCCATTTTGCTGCCTTGCAGCTATTATAATGAAAGATGTTGATTTTATGCCATTTAATTTTCTATATTCTTCTTATCATTAAAGTGCAAAATCTAGGGGATTGAGAACGTCATCATGTGCACATCGGATGCTGTGCTAAGGAAGAAAGCTTTTGATGTACTGGAAAGGATTAGTGTTTTTTACTTAAGATGTCTACTCTTGCATCACTAATCAGAGTTGGTTTGCAATGCCCATCCTAATCAACTTAAGGAATTTGGAGCCCCATGTTGCGGCAACCTGACCATCTCCATTAGCAAATGGTTATCAGTGTTAAATGCAAAGAAATGTCATTGTAAAGTTGCATATTAACTTGCAAATCTCATATCATAGGATACTAGATCTTCTAGCTTATATCGAGTGAAATCACTGCAAGTTTGAATACAGAACACATGATATATTGTAAAACTCAGCTACGTCCGTCAATTTCATGAAGTGAATTCACCCCTTAAGCCCCTTCATAGATCGTAGCACCTGTCATTTAGATAAAATATGTTGGATAATATCATCTAGGCGTGTATATCAAATATACTAACCAAATGAACCATTACATATGTACTTATAGACCAAAATTTCAAATCGTAACTTGAATATTGCAAATAAACTAAACAACTTGAGCTCATCCATCGATACCAGGAATCTATTAAAATTAAGATACATAGCTCTATATGCTTCGCAACATTCAAATAAAGCTCATAAGAGACCCATCCAAGCTTCAAAGCAGCTATTGCTGTTGTCCACAAACAAACGTGTCATGTTCCCATTAAAAGTACATTGCTTTTTCATGTAATGAATGACTGAACCCATGCGTTCGTTGATTGTGCACGTTCATATGAGAACTACAATTCTGCTTCAGAAAAATTATCTGTTTGAAGCACATCATACATAAGCAGAATCATCCTTTTGGTTTTGCGAACCATCTTGAGTAAAAACAGTCTTCAGTGAGAGCGCCCCCACGCATCCAATAGAATACGAACTCGAAGTAATTCCTTTCAAAAAAAGGGTTAGATGAACTCCAATAGACAAAGTAATATGCGAAATATAAGACAAATGGAGTACATTTGCTTCTTCCAGCATCAAATACATGAAATATTAAATGATTGGTGACAGTTACTATTTCTTTCTCTTTGCCGAAGTAGTACGGTACTGAGGATGAAACCCTACAGCCTAATAATTGATTTGTCACTGGGAACTTGAACGATTCATACCAATAATCCCCTTATAGGACACTGCCCATGCGCTTGAACTAGTTCCTTGTCCATGAAAGTCGTGTTTCTGGTGAAAACCATCCTTCTTTGTAGATTTTCCTGTCACTGCCCTCATCGGCAATGCTGGGAAATCTGGCAAGTGGTTGCAGATTTAACATTAGCATACGTGCAATGATTGCAGGACCAGTGAGACGGGTCATCGGTTCGGCTGGAACCGACTCGAGTGCTGGCAGTTCCTTTTCCCCTTCCACCACCTCTGCTTGCCTTGCTGCTCCCTCCATTCTTAGAGCTCGCTGCCCCGCCGCAACCACCATGGGAATCCACATCGATAGCCCATTCTCCAATGCTCTCACGAGGTTCTCAAAGTAGTTTCTGGTCACACTTTGTAGCAACAAAAACATATGTAAGAATGTCAAACGCATGTCTCGTGCACACATGGGCGCTCCTTCTGGAAGTCACACCAGAGGCTATTAAGAAAAGTATCTACGTAAACTACATTGCAGCTGAAGTAAAGAGGGCCACCGATTTTTCAATAAAAGGAGAGCGTGTTTGTGATGGGAAAACAGCTCCGAGAATTCTTGATTCCCAATAGTACTCTATGAACTTAAATAAATAAACAAATAATAGTCCAACGGCCTTATAACAACCAACCAATGCCATATGCACTGGAAGATCATATTCTTGGTAAGTCCACCATCCAGGTTTGCCTTTCGAATCAACATGCATAAATAAATCAAAAGGAGAATTGCGGTGGCTAAACTTAGTATTTTTCCTAAAATAAGAAAAAAGAAATGACACATTTAGAATTGCTGTATGTTGAAACTTCAAACTGACATGGGTGACATCATTATTCTCTAGACAAATCATCCAATTTAGCATTTATTGGATCTCCTCCAGAGAAAATATGTTAATGCACTAACCATATGATAGCAAGAACAAGCATATCCATCTATTAAGAAATTCCAAGGATTCCAAATTTAACTACAGAAAGGACATAATTGTGGAACTCCTATATGCAGTCAACTAATTGATTTTAGAAGGTCCAAAGGTTACACAATATATGATAGCCCTTTAGGCCATCAAATATCTCATACTGCTGATAAAAGCATGCCCAAATAGGACTATCTATGTCCAACCTAGTAAGTAAGTTCTTGAGTAAAAACAGTATTGTTTCTTGAAAGAGGAAAGACCACACAATCCGTTGTACACCATTGTCATAGAACCCAAATGATGGCAAATTCTACATGCTTAAAGTTATCTCGTACCAGTTCATGTTTTCAGATTCAGCACTGTTCTTCATGATCCACTGTGCCACGGTGCCACATTCTCTACCGAAGCAGTCCTCTCGTACACTGCAGCGAGATCAAATCAAAAGTATGTCAACACACTACTTGCTACATATTGATACAAGAAATTTCCAAAAAGAAGCTTACATTCCAGCAAAAGTTGAAAGAGCATTGGCAGGAAACATCGTAACCTTCACGGCCAGCAAAATATTCTACAGCGTATTCACAACCGGGGGCGAGGACACCACTTGGTCCGGGCAAAAGTAGGAAAATGAGGTAAAGGAAATTATATTTCATATAATAGGCACCCAAAGAGTGCAAAGTCATTATCACACTTAAAAAAAAAAAAAAAAAACTTCACACAAAGAAAAAGAATACGGTTGCACATATACCTTTCTATTGTCTTCAATGTACGAGCGAAGAAGATATTGACAATACTTTTTCTTATCTTCTTTAGGCGCCAATAGATTTATCATGTCTTGACCGATCGAGAACCACAAGATGGATCGGGACATCTCAATGTTAAACATCCACGACCATCGTTTTTTGATGTGCTTATGTAACCTATCACAATGCTCGCATTCATTAAATGACAGCAAAGACGCAGGAGTAAAAGCATGTAAGGTGCACAGTTAATCCAAAGAAATACTTCCAAGAGAGTGATATCTATCAGCTGAAGACAAACGCACAGAGATGATGATATCACATGACGTGGTCATGTGGTACTTAACTGCTCGCTTCCCACAACCCATCGCGAATCCTCTTGTTCCATCGGCATGCAAGGTCCCGCAGGGCCGCTTCGCCACAATTGCATTCTCATTTTGGTGAGACTGTTCAAAGAAGAGCCCCCAAATGATTTCCCGATTATTCGATGGTATTGGCCTCCTCTACGTCCTCTTCCCCGGACTCGGCCTCGGCTCGCCCTTCCCCGCATTGTCATGGAATCCAAGTTTTCAAACCGATGCTCAACCAATAGCGCGCCATACGAAGTCTAACCAAAGGTCCAAATTTGCGATTTAATTTGGCATCATTTTAGTTTTAAGATTGAGACAACACTCACCATATTCCCCGGAAGTGAGCATCGATTGCTCAAAAGACTCCTCAAGTTGTTGCTCGGTCGTTGCTCGGATATAGAAGCATCTTCTTCTTCCCAGGGTTCTTCTCCATCATGTCCCTTCTTCCCCGTGCTTGAGAGGGTTATGCCTAGAAGCGGGAAAAACCAACAAAGATGAATTATCCCAGTTTAGCAGAGTGCATTAAACCCAAACAAATCTTCAATCAATATTTTTATTAAAATCTCAAATGCATGCACATAACACAGTATGAAGTGAAGATCCCCAGTCTTTGTCTTGACTTTCAAAGAAGACCGCAAAGTAGAAATTACCATGCATATAATGAGAAGTGAAGTCGAGCATACATTCGAGGCTTTGAACTAGAAAGATTTTTAACTATAAGAAATCTGCCATCCCAACTGCATTGAGGTAACACTGATTCTACAGAAAAATGTTAATCTTTTTACAGTTACATTCATTCAAATTTTTTTTGCACCA
The DNA here is from genome assembly GCA_014182375.1 of Eucalyptus virginea. Lineage (NCBI taxonomy): Eukaryota > Viridiplantae > Streptophyta > Magnoliopsida > Myrtales > Myrtaceae > Eucalyptus > Eucalyptus virginea. The sequence continues at coordinate 54,035,725 of CM024519.1, forward strand.
CATACTGTGAACATGCAAGTAGCATTAATTCAGTCGCATCAAAAGCAGGATGAGCAGACCCTATATTCCTAAGTGGAAAATGTCAGTTCTTATCAGTGACTTTCTATGCATGATTTCATTTGCATGATTTCATTTCTTTTCACATCACAGACATTGTCAACCTGTAAGTGCCATTTATTCAGCCAAAAAAGGGACAGGCAGCTTTTGAATGTGGTCATTTTTATGATTTTCTAAATGATGGCTACCTATTTTTTTACCATAGATTTACATAAATTTGGAAACTAATGCTTTAGTGCAACTAAAGAAGAAAAAGAGGAACACATACCCTGCGTCTATGCATTAAACGAACCCTTAGGCCACTTCTCTAGTTCCCCTCATCATTTAGCTCTTCAACCTGCAACAATAGGACATGTACATTTTAATTATGATGAGAACATTATACATCATGATTCATCTTATTGATAGAGGGAGTACTCACTGTTTTCTCAGCTACATTGATGGATTTATATTGCACAAAAGCATGCAACTGCATAAAATATACAATGTCGATATTAAGGACCAACTGGATTGACATTTACTTATTGCTTAATCTAAAATTCACGCACTTTGATTCTTTCAATCTGAAACTCCTTTAATTTTCACAGCCCTTTAATGATGGCACATAGACTCACATAAGATTTTTCATTATAGTTTAAAATTTGACAAATATTTTAAATTTTGGCAGAAAATAAAAATACCTTTTGCTTTTACTTAAGTCCAAACAAACATGCCCTAAACTTTCATGAGCACACTTGACTATAAAAGAATATTGATTGTGCTTAATCAAAATTCAACAAGATAGGCTACAGATGATTATCTTTGTTGATATCCGATAGAAATGAACACAGAGACAAGGGCCACCAGACACTTCATCAATCCATGATTCTAAACTATAGAACAGAAACACAATACAAAATAATGCATGATGTTAGTATAGAGTCTCATGCAAACAAAATAGAGGACCTACCACTACAGTGATTAATAGTAAAAAAAGATAAAAGAAAAATCAAAACAGTGATAAGAGGTTTGAATAGTTCATCTCCTCAGAAAGCTGCGAATACCTTCTTAGTATAATGCACGCCATCAGCCTTGCTGGAGACACAGATGGAGACCGTCGCGAGTGCTTGGGCCTTGGAGACTTGCTGCAAAAGAATTTGAGTTTACTTACTCTTATGCAGTGTACATACATAATTATTAAGTGAATATAACAGAACATTAAAAACCTTCTACTCCGGTTGCTGTAGCTGGGGCTGCGGCTCCTCGAATAATTGGGACTTCGACTGGGACTTCTAGAGTGGCTTCGATGTGAATCATATTCTTTGACCTAAAGAAAGGACCAGAAATGAGGTGACTGCAGTCAAATTAATCCTATAACGACTAATTGATCTCACAATACCCGTATATAAGCTCGACTGAAGGCATTCCTGAATAGAGAATCATCCAGTTTTCTGATCTACACAAGGAACATGAAATCACTCTGAGAGACGTAACCTTGACAGATCAACATGGACACAAAATAAACCAATTGAAGACCAAAGAAACTAGAACATAGATTAGAGAGGACTTACCGCATATTTCATGTCATCATAATTACTATAATCGACAATTCCTATCACGCCTGTAGAGGCATTGTAATGACAACATGAAAAGCTCAGAACTCATCAGCAGCAGTATCTTGCTAGTCCATGCAGGAGACTGTGCATAAGGAATCCCTAAACCTACCACGCCGATCAGGATACACCTCAGAAAAACAGACATCTCCGGCCCGACGCATATGATCCTAACAAAAAAGTGTAGGAGTTCCCATCAGAATTATATTCTCAAAACGAAGGAAAAGAGGAAATGTTTATTTGTTACATGACATGCAATACTCCAGACAAGCACACCTTCAGATCTTGCCATGAAGCTGAGGAAGGTAATCCAGTGACCAATACTGCGAAATGGGGTCAGAAACATAAGACTCTTAAGAGCTGACAACATTATAAGAGATAACACACGAGATATATATACCGCGATAGTCAGAAGGCGTCGACGGGAGGCGACGGCGTCGGCGGCGTCCGTGTTCAGGAGCAGGAGGCGCTTCGTGGAGGAAAGAGAGAAAGAGCGAGCAGAGCGTGCAGCGCGAGCAGCGCGAAGGGGCGTCGGCGTCGGCGTCGGCGTCGGCGTCGGCGTCGGCGTTGGCGTCGGCCGCGTAGGCGGAGGCGGAGGCGGAGAAGTCGGCGTCGGAGTTTGCTGGCAGAGATGCACGCCTTCGAGGACGAAAGAGAGATAAAGCCGACCAGAGGTGTTTGAGGTGGAGGCAGAGGCGGAGGGCCGTCGAAGGGGGGAGAGAGGTTTTTTTAACGGCGGAGGCGGAGGCGGAGGGCCGTCGAAGGGGGGAGAGAGAGAGAGCAGAGCGGACTTTAGGTTTTCCTCTGAACCGGCGCAATTTTGGCAACCGGCGGAGGCGGAGGCGGAGGGCCGTCGAAGGGGGGAGAGAGAGAGAGCAGAGGTGGAGGGCCGTCCAAGGGGGGAGAGAGAGAGAGCAGAGCAGACTTTAGGTTTTCCTCTGAACCGGCGCAATTTTGGCAACCGGCGGAGGCGGAGGCGGAGGCGGAGGGCCGTCGAAGGGGGAGAGAGAGAGAGAGCGGAGGCGGAGGGCCGTCGAAGGGGGGAGAGAGGTGGAGGGCCGTCGAAGGGGGGAGAGAGAGAGAGAGAGAGCAGAGCGGATTTTAATATTTCCTCTGAACCGGCGCAATTTTGTTCTCCCTCCCCGCAACGGAACGGAGAACGGGGAGAGAGACAGAGAGGAGAGAGAGGAGAGCAGAGGAGAGCAGAGCGTCAGAAGGTGCAGAGAGGTGGGCCAGGGAGAGAGGAGAGAGAGAAGCTCCCGCGCGCTGGTTCGAAACCGAGAAGCGGACGACGTGGACTGACAGCCGGACACGTGTCGCGCAATGAATCGTTCAGAGCACCGATGACGTGGCACTGTTAGGGTACCCAATATTTTCTCCCCCACCATAAAGAAATTTTAAGTTGTCTTCTGATTTTGAGCAGCGCAACGATTTGCACGTCTCCACGTTCGTGAGGACAAGACGAACTGCAGTTACATCGTCCTCACGCTAAGGAACATAAGGATTCGCCCACGGGGGTTGAATTTAGTAAGGCTGTATGAATATTAAACACTCTTAGGAAGTGGCCCAGAATCGACTCGTGATCTTAGTAATGGGGTGAGATTGAACGTTCTTGAGCATTTTTAATGTGTTGGGTTGAGATTTTGAAGGTTGTTGTCAAGAATCGTGTAATCCAAAAAGGTGTCAAGAGTTCAAGAATAAAAAAATGTTAGCTAGAGTCGATTAAGAAATTGCCAGCTCATCTTAGAAAGGAAAATATATTAGTTCAGATGCACTTTAAATTAGGATATAGGGAAAATTTGTGTTCGATCTTGGTAAAGTACGATTCCTTTGGCAGAAAGAGAAAAACAGAATTATTAGTCAAAATTGCAATGTAAAATTTTACCCCTCCTGCTGAATTATTTAAAGATAAAGAAATATAAACAAAATCTGTACACGTAGCAATTCTTTTACAACTAAATGTATAGAGCACTTCCTCTCATAATAAGGACGGGTTTCTTCTACAAACTTGGCTCACTCTCAATACAAAAAGATGTTTTCACAATAGCAATCACACTTATTATTACGTGTATTAGTCATGATTTCAAAAGATAATTTCGATCTGCTATAACTTAAATCATTAACTATATAAGAGAGACGTGCAATGAATTTAAAGACTTCTTTCTCACTGTCCAACGCACGAACGCATCCTTCGTAACATCAAGTGACTACCCATTAATCTATTCCGTTTAATCGGTTAAAGTGAACGCACTTGAAGAAAGACGGGATAATGTCTTCTTCTACCCCAAGCCTTAACTCTCAATTTTCTACCGCGATGGACTGTAGTGAGACGATTAACGGAATAAAGGCGGTGGGATTCCCAAGGGATTGATGGACGAGCGATTGCCATTTTGCACCACTCCCGTCAATCATGGAGACGTTCCTATTTCGACAGCGACCCTCCCTTCTCTAGTGTGGCGCGGTTTTTTTTTTGTCAAACATAGTGTGCCGTGGTTGGCAGAGAGTCTTCTCGTCTACCGTACCGACGCATGTGATGCGCACTATCTCACGATTGGGAAGCTTCGCGGTGGTATACTTCTGACTTAAGGAAAAGGAAACACTGGCATAGAAAGGGTGCGTTTGTTTGTGTTTCTGTTTAAAAATTGTTAGCGAACGAGAAATAGAAAAAAGTGTTTCGTTCCTAACAATTTTCAACAAAAAACGCGTTTAGTAAAAACTTGTTTCGGGAATAAAAATAAACATAAACATGTTTGGTAAATTTGGATAATTTTTTTATTTCTTTTATTTTTTCTATTTTTTTCTTATTTTTCCTTTTTTTTTTTTTTCTTTTTCCTTTTTTTTTTTTTTTCTTTTGGCCGGTCGCCGGCCTCGGCCATGGCCGGTGACCGGCCGGCGAGGGTCGGCTCGCCTTGATCCGGCGAGGCCGAGGCTCGCCGCCGCCGGGCGAGGTCGGCCTCGCCGGACTCGGGCGAGATCGAGCTCGCCGCCGGGCCGGCGCGAGGTCGACCTCGCCCGGCCGGCCGGCGAGCCTCGGCCTCGCCGAGCCACCGCGAGCGACGCCCGGCCCGGGCGCGAGGTCGGCCTCGCCGCGCCGTGCCGACGGTGACCCGAGCCACACCGTCGTCTCCCTCCACCGCATCGGCGACCGCGCTCGACACCTCCTCGCCGCCACCGCACGGCGACCGCCCCTCCGCCTCACGCCCGATCGACGCATCTGCGGGTCTCGAGCCTTCGTTCGCCACCGCCGCATCGGATCTCACCGCGCCGTGACCCACGACTTCGAGATCCGCTCGATCGTCGACCCCGCGCCGGCCCACGACTCGACCGGCCGTCCTCGCCGCTCGCTCGTAGACGTCCGCCGCTCGAGACCCCACGGCCGAGCCCCCCGCACCGCAGCCGCCGTCGCCGCCCGCCGACCCGCGACCCGGCTACGTCACCCGCTCACAGGTGGAGACGCTTGCAGCGGCTGTCTTGGTCGGTGCGGAGAGGACGACGGTGGAGAAGCCGGATGGTCTCGAGACAGAGAGGCGGCTGTCGGCGCCGGAGAGTGGGAGGCGCCGGAGAAGACGACGGTGGAGACGCTTGCGGGGAGGAGAGGGTCGCAGCGGGAGAACACAATTTTGTTCCTTTTTGTTCCTCAATTGTGTTTGAAACAAGAAACACAAATTTTGTGTTTCTTGTTTTGTTTTTTTTTTGTTCCGGGAACAAAAAGAACAAAAAAGGAAATGTAAACGCACCCAAACGCGTTTGTTCCTTTTTTGTTAAAGGGAACAAAAAAACAGAAATTTCTGTTCCTGGGAACAGAAATAGGGTGCAGCCAAACGCACCCAAAGTGTCCACGGATGGCCATGAACCCTTCCACTTCCAGAAGCTAGTCTCCGAAACGTGGTTTCTCTCATTGTCCGAACCTATGGACCATTTACCGTATCTCTAATTCCAATCAAGTGGCATCAGCGATGATTTTTAGCATCGCAATGCTAGCGACATGACCCATCTTTGTTTGGGGAGCACTTTTTTTTTATTGAAAGTAGGCGACTCTTCCTTATATATGCTAGAAAAAGAAGGAAAGTAAAAAGTTCAACCTTGCGTTACAGTTACCAAGGGTGCGTTTTCAAAAGCTTGAGTCTTGGTCGAAGATCAGATCATCTATAGACACTGATTTGGATCATCCCCGTCGTTGTTCATTGCCGTTGGTATCATTTTTGAAAGAATACCAGGTGTGCTCTGTCCGACTTTATTGCCCATTGTTCTACATTCAAGAGCATCAACATGGGCGAATTTCGCTCAAAGGTTCCTCCACCATTGTCAATGTCAATGATATTATAATTAAAGATTCTTAAAATTTTCTATAGGATATTTCCCTATGTTAGAGACAGTTATGATACTGTTGTTGATTAATAAATTTCTCAAGATCACATGTATTTCTCTTTTAATTATGCATATCTTGATTAATATATATTACTTTACATAATTGTTATATAAAACCTATCAATAGGATTGTGTACTATTCACTATTTAATGAGCTAGATATTAATTTTCTCTTTATTCACAAATCTCAATTTTGTATCAGAGCCATCCTTCCTAAGGAATTTGTATGTGTATCAGGTGCACATTGCACCCTGAGTTTCTCCTTACATCCCTGCCTCTCAACAGTGTTCATGCGGGTGCGAGTTTCTCCCTGCATCCCTATCTCTTAACAGTGTGCACATAAGTCTTACATGAGGAAGTATTTAATTAAGTCCATTTGACAAATCGCACCGACCGTATCGCCTAGTCAAGTCTTTTTCACAAAGGAGGCCTTCTTTCAATATCACCTCCACAAGCTGCATCGCTCAACTATCTGCCCAAGCGCTCTATTACCGTTTCACTAGCCAACCATATCAGCACTTGCTAAGTTGCTATTTCCCTCCAATTCTCGACATTTCGCGCGTCATTTTGAGAAGTTGACACCACCACCATACTCTTGATTTTTTTATCCGTCCTCTTATTTCGATATCAACCCAACCCTCCTATAAAGTAATGCATCATAGAAAAGGGGGAGAACAGAGACAAAAAAAATATGCTGACATAGCAACTACAATAAACAAAGAGCCTAGATTGGGGGTGGCGGGAGATGGACAATGGAATAGGCAAACTAAAATTTTCATTCGCAGTTCATAACCAAACTTCCACACTAAATATTAAAATATGTCTCGAATTTGAGTCTAAAAAAAATCTGAATTTTAAAAATTAATAAAAATAAGAAAAGCAAAGTAGAAACAATAATATATATATATATATATATATATATATATATATATATATCATGTTTCTTGTGGAAGTTTGAAACAAGGAAAGCAAAAAGGTGAAGAGAAAAGCCCAAAATTGATCTTAGGACACAAATGATCATCATTCTGGTTAGAGATTGATTTTTGGAAGAAATAGATTTTTTTATTTCTATTCCTGGATGAATTTCTGAGCAAAAATACGCATTTAATAACGACACAAAATTATTGTTCTAAAAAAAAAAAATTACTACGTGCCTCCCCAGGGGTTTATTCCCGGTTTGTCGGCTGTGCGGGGTTCCCCGGGTCACCAAAAAAAAAAAAATAATTACTGTTCTCATTATAATGTCTCAAAATTTCTCCCATCCGTGTGGTGATGGACAACGGTGGGCGGTGATCGGTTGAGTTCGACAAGGGGTGGCTAGTGACCAACGGCAACCAACAAGGGTTATTATACGCACCCTTAACGACTGAATGAGAAGAGTGGCAGATGAGCGGCAGGTGGCAGATGAGTGGCCGACTAGTAGTAAGGACAAATAATGAGAAGAGTTTTTATTTTTCATTTCTATTTTAGAAATAAAGAAGTAGAAAAATTTTACTTCTTATTTTTGTTCAAAATCTAATTTTAAGTTATTTTTTTTTTCAAAAATAGAAAAATGAAATTGTATTACCAAACAATTTTTATTCTAAACTTATTTATGGAACAAAAAAGATAGTTCTAGAACAAAAAAAAAAAAAAAGAATGGTTATTATACGCACCCTTAACGACTAAATGTTATTTTGATACGGATTCCTCTCTAGTATGCATGGTCTCCACAAGACTTCTTCTTTTTTTTTCTTTTTTTTGTCAGTCCTACTTTATTCATATTCTAACTTTCACTCTTAGACTTTTGCCATGCCTTCTTGTAGAGCGTGGATTTGAAACTAAATCGTACCCACCTCAACCCTCGAGAAAGTGGGGATTCGAATCCTCCATCTCCCCCTTCCATGTTAAAAGGGTGGCCACTGGAACAAACCCCAATGATTAACGCAAAACTTCTTTGAACGGTGGATTCCTTCCACAAATGTTGTTGACTTTGTCGATCGCATATAATATAAATATATATGCTCTTGGTCAGAGGGCATTGAAGTGCTATTTTTGTGTTATTGTGGTTGCTCTATTGCGAGGGACGTCCATAGGCGCCAAAGTGCTTGGCAACTAGTTTTTTTGTCATTCGTGCAACGAAACTTGCTAATGAATTACATCCAAGAAATATTAATATTCAAGTCAATTAAATCTTATGAATTTAAGATTTATTTATTTTTCTTATGAAATCGAGAGACTATTTAGTGACTAATTATAGGATTAAACACTACGTGTGATATTGAGTATAATTAAGGTTTGAAAAAAATTGAGAATATTTGAATGATTCAAGTATAATTATAATTTCCGTTGTATTGATGAAATTCGTTATTGTTCTCCCATGAAAGTACATCATCATGATTAATCATGTATATCACCATGACCGAATAACGTACATTTGGTGTCACGTGGGACCTTTGGATTCATGTAGATCCGGAGGACATTAATTCCCCTTGACTTCTTTCATGGACGGGCACGGGCATTCATTCATTGAAAGACGTGAAGTGGGCCTACATGCCAAACTTTTGCGCGACTCTCTTTTTGGTTTTTCCTCGGTAAGTTATGCTTAACTTGACCCCTCCATTTTTTTTCAACCCTCCCATTGAGCAGTAGCTTTCCGCATGTGATGGTGATGGTGCAGGCCACCTGACCAGATGTTGTCGATAACAAGCAGTGGTAATTATCGGCCTTGCTTTTCAAACAGCACATTGTGCAACGTGTTATTCATGTTTATATCATGTGAATTTATATGACAGGTTGATCAAAATGCACTTTTATGGTAAGCCATATAAATTGGTCATTGCAAGCCAATGCGCATTATTGAAAAGCACTTGTTAAGCACTTGCGGTGATTGTATGAGAGTCGAGCACCTTACAAAATAACTCCAATCATGTCAAATAGACCAGTAGATTTTTGAGAAGTGGTTTTTTAAAGGTTCTCTTCCCTTGAATAAACACATGGTAGCCGACATAATAAGTTTGGCATAATACTTCATAATTGGAAATATATATCATGCGAAGAACTCAAAAAAAGCAATTCTCCTAAAGAAACCCAAACTGCTGTGCTGAAAAAGAAAATTCTCTCGAGCAATACGTATGCGAGCGCAAAGTCCAGGGGAAGACTAGTTAATGAAAGACGAGACGTGATAGTTTGTCTGGGAAGATAACGACAGCGGGCCATCAAAAATCAGGGGTCTGAAGACAAGATCCTTTCCAGAGAAGGTGAACCCGGTATGTGGGGACGTTTGTTCAACAAGGACCACAGGCTGGGACGTTTCCAGAGAAGGTGAACTGGGTATGATTGGTACTTGAGTTTCGGACTGGGACAATCCATGCCGCCGACCCTATTTTTAGTACTTTCTGGTCGAAGTAACGATTTTCATGAGTCGTGTTCTTTCACGTCATAATATATTTTATATAGATCTTCGGCAACCTTGAAGGTCAGTGCAAATTAATTGGGTCGAATCTCGGTTTGTGCATATGTATGTATGTATGTATGGCTATGAACTCTTCCACTTCAGTAGCTAGTCTTTTGAAACGCGATTCTCTCATGGCTCGCAGTCATCAAACCATCCACCATGTCTCCAGTTTTGATCGAGCGTCATCAGTGATAATTTTAGCGGTGCAGTACTAGGGAAAGGTTAGCGTCCACCCAGCCCGTTGTGTTTATCAGGGAGGCGAACTTTTAGATATCATTCTTATCTGATAGTGCTTCCTGAATTTTCGGCCTCGGATTGCCTATCGCAATAATTGCACGTCAGAGAATCAAAGAGCGGCAGATGACGCCAGGACGCCAGGACGCCAGGGGTACGTAAGCGCTTACGTCTGGTGGACCTGCGCCGACGCATGTGATGGTGATGCGCACTCGCGATTGGGAAGCTGCGTCATGCTCCCGTTTCAAAACGGACGCATGTGATGGTTACGGTACGGTGATGGAGATGGGGGCGGCGGCGGCGGTATCGTTCCCACGAAGGAAACTCTTAGAAAACGCGTAAGAAGTGTCAACGTAATGTGGATAAGAACGGAGGAAAAAAAAAAAGCAGATAAGGAGTAGGCTAACTGGCAAGGCAGGAGAAGACATTAGTAGTAACGTTTTATCTACGTAAACATTTGATTAAGATCATTTTAAGCACATGCTTATTTCATTTTTCATGGATAGTTGCTATTGAGTCATTGACAAATGGTGACCTTTATTGTTGCGTTCACTTTCATTTTACTTAACTAAAAATGAAACAAAATAAAAAAGAAAAAATTAGCTAATTCCTTGGTAGATCCTAAAATCAACCCTAAATCCGATTAATGTGGTAGGTATTGGATTTCGGAATATGTATAGTAGATTTTAAATTCCAAAAATTGGGAAATCAGTCCTGATAAGGTAAGTTCCAAACATTACAAAGTCTGAGTTGAGCAATTTGGAAGCACTCACTCTTACTCGAGATAATTCAGAGGGTATGGATCATCTGTACCAAGGCACTTAGTGGAGGGGAAGTTAACCAAGGCAGAGAAATGATGGTCCCTTTGGACTAACCAGGTCTGTCCAAGGTGAGGGTGCCTCAAAGTCAAGGGTCCGAAAAACATCATTCCAATCAGTGGTGCGTACCGTGCAGCTAAAGACCAAGAGAAGGCCATTACCCATGAGTGTTTTTACTAAGTAACGTTCGCTGATATTGTGACGTTTCAACGGAGTCTGTTTTCTTCCGCTTCATAATATATGTATATTATATTCAGCGACCAAGAAACTTCGGTCTTGGATTTTTGCCAACTGCTTCTGGAATGCAGATCAATTGGTTGAATCTCGGCGTGTGTATATGTATGAATGGCCATGAACCCTTCCACTTCAAGTAGCTAGTCGTCGAAACGTGATTTCTCTCATGGTTCGTATCTATCGAACCATTCACCATATCTCTAATTACAATCAAGTGGCATCAGCAATGATTTTTAGGATCACAGTACTAGCGACGTGACCTATCTTTGTTTGGGGAACTCTTTTTTTTATTGAAAGCAGGCGACTCTTCCTTATGTATGCTCCAAAAAGAAGCAAAGTAAGAAGTTCAACCTTACGTTACAGTTCCCAAAATTCCATGTCCAAACATATGGAGTAATTTCTCTTAAGCATCCGATGAACATGAAAAAGAAAATTTTGGGTCGGCCAATTTAGTAGCTAGTCTTGAAAGGCTTGTAGTTCTTTAGATGGAGCACGACCCGGCGACGGAGCCCACGGCAGCAGTGATACTGATGATAAGACAAGCCAAATTGGATGTGATAAGCCATCTGCTCAACAAAGTGTGTCAAGGTGGTAGCTCGTCTTGGGCCAATGCCGATGCTTCTGGTTGGGTAAGCTTCCCGGGTGAAAGCTTTGAAAAGCTTGAGTCTTGGTCGAAGATCACCTATAGAGTTTGATTAAGATCATCCCCGTCGCTCTTCGTTGCCGTTGGTATCATTTTTCATGGCTCCGTTTGATATTAATTAAAATTTCTATTGATTCTTTGAAGTCACATTGAGTTTGAGGGGATGTTAATGATATTATAGTAGATATTCTTAAGATTTTCTATAGGATATTTTCTTATGTTAGAGATAATTTTGATAATATTATTGATCTATATCTATCAAGGTTGCACGTATATCTCCATTAATTATATATATCTTGATTGATATATGTTATTATAAATAGTTGTTATGTAAGCCCTATAAATAGGCTAGTGTACTATTCACTAATTAATGAACAAAATATTATTTTTCTCTTTCATTATATCTTCAACTGTTTTGTCTACTTATCATCACTTTTTGAAGACTCTGATCAACAAATTGAGGCTTTTGATCAAATTCACTAACAAGGTAATGCTTCTGCCTTTTTTTTTAGCCTTTTTTTTTTTTTTTTCGAATGATGATGATATCGAAGTGCTTTTATCTCTGCCTAGGAGTAGAATCGATTTGTTTAGGCTGATTTCTTTGATATGTCTTCTATTGCTTTTCTTTTATGAAAAAAAAAAAAAATCATTTGAGGATCGATGTTTGAAATTGTAATTGCTCACTACCCGTTCGATTAAAGGTTCAACGAAGTCAAAATGTATGCCCTTCTCATAAATTTGGGTATTAAATTGATTGGGGATTTATTCGGTTTGGCCATCTTCAAATTCTAAATTGAGGAATGCCACGCTAAACAATGTCGCTTGGGTACATATGCTGAGTCAAGTTGCCAACGGGCCATGTCAATTCAAAAAAATGATAATATATTTTCACATTGGATTTTCGATGTCCGAGATCAAAGTCAGTATACTTGAGTGATTCAAAAAAAGTTTTTTTTTAAATCAAAATAAGTGCTACATGAAGGTTATGACACTTTTATTCTCATTATATGCGTATACCATGCACAAAAAGGACAGGAGGTGATCACAAGCGAACAAATAGTCATTTTTGAAGATGGAAAGAGAATATAAACACACGCAATGAGAAGAAGCAGAAGAAAGAAGGGAGATAGAAATGTAAACTTTTCATGGCTCTTTTTTTGGAAAAAAAAATGTCCAAAAAATTCTTAACATATTATATTTTTACTAATTCATTTCTTAAATTATAAACATTTCCAAAATGTTTATGTCCCCCCTGTTAAGCAACAATCTTCCGCATGTGCTGGTAGTGGCAGTGGGGTCGAGGTAAAGCCCACCTGTCCAAATGCCAGGTAATCAGTCTTGGACTTACATGTCGCAATTCTTGAAGTCGGAGGAGGGCAGCAAACGCTGTAGAGCACGTGACGTGCTCCGTCCTCCGGATTGGAAAGCTGCGTCGACGTATGCGACCCCCACGACCACGACCACGACCGCAAATCGTATCTGCGATCCGAGTCTCCTTTTCAGAGGCACATAATAATGCCACCAATCAATTCGCATCTGCGATGATGAGACGTCACCGCATTATGTGCACTTAGCAAATGCGAGACGTAAAAGAATTGCCATATTGTTCAGTCATGTAAGTTTTGTCTTGCGTGACCTGAATTAGCCATGCATGTGAGGGGGGCACGCGTCCACTTGGGATTTGGGAAGCGAACCCTCGCAAGGTTTAATCATTCCCCATGGCGTGCGACCCCGCTCCCCCACCCCCCGGCCCAAAAGGGAAAAAAAAAAAGGAGAAGGAAAAGCTGTCACGAGAAGGCACACAGGAAAGGAGATGGAGCCGTACCTAATTCATCGACCGGCAAGGCCTTCTTGAGAGTGAATCTTGATGGGTCCTGGCTCGTCCTTGTCGGAGGAGTCGATCGCCACAGTTGTTCGAGATGACCTGGAATTATCGATTGAAGGGTTTGCGAAGTCAGTTGCGGCTTCTTCCACACTGCAAATAAAGGCCCTTGCCATAAGAGAAGCCTGGTTATACTTGATGGTGTAGAAGGAACAAAAGAAGACTTGAAAGTCTTCAAGTGATTTGCAGATGTGGATATAATCTTATTCGCCTGGGTATACAAAGCTTTCCCTATTTCTAGCAAAATCTAATCCAGCTAGTAAAGCTAAATTAGGAAATGACCAAGTTACCTTAATTGGGAAATCAAAATTGGTAGTTATGTGTCGTCCCTTGATATAGGCAAAATTGATTGACCCACAATTATAGTCGGGCCTTCGCAATTTGGGGAAAAAAGAAAGCTCACAATAGTCTATACAGCCTCTATCTGGGAAAATTGAGTAAGCATGAAATAAAAAAGCCAAGCCTGTTGGACCCTTTGATAATGCAAGATAGGGACCATACCTAAAATTTCGTGGGAAATTATTACATGGCCCAAGCATACACAACTAGGACATTTGTCAATTGGATTTGATACGAGACTCATCAAGTTTAACTATTGATTGTATTAAATGAGCAGTTACGGAGTTCTCTTAATGCTTGATTTCATTGTTTTGTGTAAACTAGGCCTCATCATATGCTGGACAGTTTGCCCCAACCAATAAGGCTTGAAGCACATATGAGGGCGGACATGGATGCGTAATTTCCTTTTTGGCAAGAGCCTTCTAATATGGGCTCATTTGGGCCCGCTCAAGCCAGGTCATTTTGCTGAAATAATATTTGACATATGTCAAGTCATGGGCCGGCTCGGGCAAGGACTTTTAGGTCGAGTTTTTGGTTTAAATCGATCAAATTTGGTTTTAACCCTTCGTAAACTTGTTGACTTATTGTTTGGGGGTTGAGTTTATGTTGAAGGTCGAGAAATTTTGGCGGGCCTGAGGTCGGTTGATGTGAGTCACGTTTCGCATGACCTTAATTAGCCATGCCCAGCCACACTTACTTTTTTGCCTCATTTAAGCTTGATCCATTATCACAAAGACCAAAATAAAATTGTGAATTAGGTCGTTAAAGCCCAACTCCATCAATCCTCCCTTTGAACTGGATCTCAAACCCGCCCAATCGTTGTTGGATATTCATTGCTTTGAAGCCCGTTTGGGTTGTTCCTCTACTTTACCTATTTGAAGTGAAATGAAATGAGGTTTTCTCAACAAAAGAAATAAATAAATAGCCGTGCCGGGGACGTGGACACGCATTCACTTGGGGTTTCAGCAATCACATTTACACCATTTATGTTAAGACGAGCTTTGACTAAAATTTTTTGACCAATCAAGTAGACTACGAGTTCTTTGAAAACTAATTCAGGTCGAGCTCGAGCTTAGAAAGCTAACTATGCTCGCAGGATCGAGCTTTTGAATATTTCAGGTCGAGCTGAACTCCAGTATTGAATCTGTTGACTCTATTCCATTCGATTACACTAACCTTTATGAGAATGCCCAAAATAATTTCATTTTTTAGTGGAAGCAAGCGAAATTTCGATTTTTTTTTCTAGCAAATGAGAATACTATAAATTTAAGGTCGAAAAAAATTGTCCAAAAAATCTTAAACATATTGTACTTTTGTCAATTTAGTTTTAAACTTTTCAATTTTGCAAATTTAGTTATTAACATTTTCACGTTTTGTCAATTCAGTCAATTCATTCATAAATCGTTAACGTGGACGCCGGTCATTCTATATTGCACGATTAGCGCTAACGTGAACAAAATTTAATAATATCTTAATATTCTTTGTCAATTTTTTTTTTTATCTTTTCTTATCTTTTCCTTCTTTTCTTTTCTTTTTATTTTCTTCTTCTTCTTTCTTTTTTCCACCGCTACCATCGCCAGGCCAGCCAGTGGTGGCCAACGAAGGGAAAAATAAAGAAGAAAAAAGAAAAAAGGGAAAAAAAGGAAAACAAAAAAATATTAAAATATTATTAAAATTTTTCTATGTCAGCACTGGTCGTGCAATGTAAGATGACCAATGTCTACATAATAATTAGCAAAAATCGATCGGATGGACTCAATTAGTAAAAAGTGAAAAGTTAATTGTTTAATTCACATAATTAAAAAGTTTATAACTTGATTGGTAAAAGTGTAATGGATTTTCAATTTTTTGGATTATTTTCTTGAAAAGCTGCCGCATCCTCAAGCAAAGAAAGTTGGAGAGTCGAGAAAATTCAAGCTAGTTTAGAAGTGAATATGCAGGAATACAGATGAAATGGGTGAAGCTACCCAACCATCTACTACCTTCTCCGGCGCCACCTTCAAGCCCACGGCTGCCTTAGCACGGTGTCTTCATAATTAGATGAAGCCTTTACCTAATCTTCTTTGGATTGTACTCCGCCGTGACATCTGACGATGGAAGTTCAAAGTTAGCTAAGTGCAAGCCGTATTTAGTCCTTCGTCACTTGCCCTACTCTGAACAAGTTCATTTTTATGTTAGGGCACTTTGTTTCACTAAAAATTTCATGATAAAAGAAAATATTTTTCATAAAAATCATTTTCAAGAAAAATGGTTAATTTTCATTTATTTGGTGGTTTAGAGGAAGTGAATTTGTTATTACCAGAAGGGGAAGTCGTTTTCCCAATTTAAGCTTGTTATTTTCAGTTTATGAAAAACGTTTTTGTAAATCGATTAATTTCGTCATCCAAACATCAAAAAGTCAGAAAACAATTTTCCAAAAACAATTTTCCTCCTGCTCCATTTGTTTTGTGGACAATTAATAGTTTAGAAAACATTTCCTAAAAATAATTGGTTGTATTGCTTGAAATAATTAATCAATGCAAAACATTTTCACTATTAATTACAATTTTCGTCTATACATTTTCGTGGACGATGAAAGTATTTTTCGTTTAATCATTTTTATAAGTGATACATGTAATTTGTTTTAGGAAAATATATTCAAATTTTTCATTTTATGTAAAACAAATAGAGCCTTAGTTAGTGTTTCTTTTATAAGTAGTGCTACTAAAACCAATGCACATTAGAGAGGTAAGTTCGTATTCTTCAGATTTTGCAAGTCATAGTCGCTAAATCTCTCAGTTTCTTTTTGTTTATTTTATAGTTAAATTTCGGCCCACTTTTGATAACATATTTTGGGTGGGCTTGTAATAATAATGAAAATTTTTGCATTGATGAATAAAGGAAAGACACATCAGCCACGTAGCATCCTCATCTCAATATATATATTTTTTTTTACCAAATTATTGAGAAGAATCTCAAAACCCTTTCTTACCATCACTACTTCCGTTCATCATCTTATGCTCATTTTACTATAGCGCAAGTGTGAGCAGTATTTGATTTCTTCTCAGTTGGCACACTCGGACCAAGTTTTTTGAGTGGTTACTCTAGCAATTTTGAAGTGCACTCTTTTCTCTCATAAAAGGTTAGTGGTCCAAAGTGGTCCAAAAAGGAAATTCTTCGACAATTAGACGGCGCCAAGTTTACTGATAATTTCCTTAATTAATTAATATCATTAAGTATCTAAGCTTTGTCTATAGATATGCTGAAGAAGTTCCAAATTGATTCCACATTTATTGTTTTGTCCTCGAAAGATTAAAGAGCTCCGTGATATTATTTCCTTAACTAATGCACGTGTGATTCGTGTTCTTATTTTGGTGGCAACATCAGGGAACCAAGAATAGCGGACCCGATTAAAACAGAGAAGCTAAATCAGTGACGTTAGAAGGAAAATTGCCCTAAGAAGTAAGAAGAACCCACGTCATTGAGAATTGAGATATGCCGCATCTTTTCCTAGTAAGCTCTCCCTAGTTGACTGTAACTGTAACAATCTTATTCTTAGATTGTATCCCTCTTATATAATTGAAGAAGCAAAAAGTAAACTTTTCTTGGTAGATAATCTCAAATCTTACATATGTATATATCAACAAAGGAAAACAATCATTGTAAAAGTAATGATGTTTATTATGAACCACTTCATAAAGTTTTGGAAAGTGCTTATCTGGTCAGACACAAAAAATTTATTCAGAGAGAAAGGCCAGGTAACGTATCAGCAACGTTACATTCTTGATCACGAAGGAAGCTCCACTTACTTTTGTCTGAGCTCGGAAAGTAAGGGTTTCGACCCAAAAATATAAAAGCAGAAAAGAGTAGATGTCAATTTTTTTCAGCAAACTCTCCAACTCTCCACTACCTTTTGAAACTTTCTCGCGCCAAATCCATCTTTTCTGGAGTGAGAAGAAAAATTCGAAGCACTCCCCTCTCTCTCTTTCCAGCTCATCCACCACATTGACTTAATTAAAAAATCAGACTGAAAACCTTTCTAAAAGTTTTTTTTTTCAGCAAACTTGACTTTAAGGGTGTGTTTGGCAAGATATGTTTCTGTTCTCCCGAACATAAATTTGTGTTCTTTTGTTCCGAGGAACAAAAAAAGAACAGAAATTGGAGCACTTTTGTTTTCAGGAACAAAAAATCTATTTTTTATTAGGAATAGATTTAAAGTAAATAAGAAATAGAAAAAACTTATTTATTGTTCTCAATAATACTTCTGAGAAACGCTTTTTTTCTTCTCATTTTTCTTCTTCGTTTTTTTTTTTTCTTCCTTTTGGCTAGTTGCCGGCCTCGGCCATGGCCAGCGATCGGCCGATGAGGCCGAGCCTCGCCTAGCCATGGCGAGGCTCGACCTGGCCAGATGTGTGTGAGCTCGAGCTCGCCCAGCCAAAGCGAGGTCGCGGCCCTCATCGGCCGATCATCGGCTATGGCCGAGGCCGGCGATCAGCCAAAATGAAGAATGAAGAAAAAAATGAAAAAGATAATAAAAATATTAAAAAATTAAAAGAAACAAAAAAATAATACAAGTTTATCAAACGCGTTTCTACTCCTAGAGTATAAATTTTTTACGATTTACCAAACGCGTTATTATACTTAAAAATTATTCCTTAGAACGAAATAATAATAATAATAATAATAATAATAATAATAATAATAACTATTTTTTTCAAAAATTATTTCTCGGAACAAAAACGTTACCACACGCGCCCTAAGTATAATCAAATTTGCCATCGATAGCATGCTTATGGAGGATGCAATGGTGTACCGAATGGCAACCCCAAAAAGTTTCAGGTACTGACCTAGTGCACATAACTTCACTTTTGCCTTGGTTATTAGTATTCAAAAGAATAGAAGAAATATGAGAAGATTCAATTACTCCAATGAATTGATAGGGAGCATCTTTGTGCGAAAGAATGAGCGAAATTTGCCACTAATGTTGCTGCCTTGCCAATGGAACAAGCACATGAGTAGCACATGCATCAGCAAAGGTTCGACCGGTAAGTGAGCTTCGACCCTTATTTGAAACTAAATTTGCCACTTTAAATTTTTATTTTAGATGAGGTTTCTCTGGCCATCTTTTGTGAAAACAATCTTGCTTTTAGGTTTTCATTTGAGACTAAGTTGGCCATTTCTAGAAAATTACTTGAGATAATGTCCACTTTGAGTCATTTTTTGAGGAAATGATTCCACTTTAGGTCCTTACTTAAAAGATGTATAGTATAAAAAAATTCAGTAGGTTTCTATAAAAGGAAAAAATATAAAATAAACCATGGCCGATTCTTTTCATGTATCTTCAAAGTGTGTGAACATGAGGTCAGGCTCTCAAAATTACAAAGAGGTGAAATATATCCCTTTAATAACCACTTAAAAGAAAATGTGGCATACAGGTACAAATTTGAGATTTTTTGTATCATAAAAGAAATTTTAGGATAAATGTGTCATAATAGCATGGCGCTTTTTTTTTTTTTCTTTTTCCTTTTTGATGCTTTTTTCTTTGTTCAATTTCCGGGGGTCGGTCTGGAGTCTTAATCGATTGGTAGTGGGTCATGGCTGGTCGGCCCGGTATCAGCAATAGCTTCTTTTGGGTCTGCATCAATTGGGGGGAGGTCAGGCCCCGCCTTCCCATCCATACCCAATGGACCCGAAAGCATTTTGGATGGGCTGAATATGTGACTTTTACTTATAAATTCATAATCGGCCCAATCATCGAAACTACAAATTCAATGGACAACTACCTCCACGTCGCCAACACAAGCAGCGGGGGTGAACAATTGACTCATCCTCATTCCAACACCCCCCATCCCATCTTCTTTCATCATTTTCAGCTGAACCGAAAGCCTTGATGATCATCCATATGGGGCTTCCCTTGTTGAATGAATGATGCAGATGGTCTTATTGACTGCTTCTCGAGCACAAGTCGATTGGTATACAGTAGCTAGTCTTTGAAACAGGGTTCATTCACGGCTCGTGTTGGACCATTTTCCCTTTCATCCCTCTTGGTACGATTTTGGGTGTGTGTTTTGCTTTTTCTATCTCGTTTCCTAATCTAATTGGTCGTGTCATCTACCAAGAATTCTACTTCCGGGATAAAAAGAGCCCTCATATACTTAGATGGGACGGTAGTGCGTTAAACAAAGGAACGAAAAGGAAGTCGCCAAGTTGGCTAATTATGATGCGTTTGACAACTGGGCAAACAGTAAAAATTTCTATTCTTTTATTCTTGGGGAGTAGATTTGAAATAGAAATCTGTTTGGTGAAATTTTTATCTTCGAGAACAAATTTTTATTTTTTTGTTCCTAAAAATAGATTTAAAACATAATTGAAAAGTTAAAAAAATGCATTCTTTATTTCTGGAAACAATTCTAGAATCAAGACAACCTATATTTTTTCTTTTCTTTTCTCTTCTTTTTTCCTTATTGTTTTTCTTTCTTTCCTCTTCTTCTTCCACCACCACTACCGCTATCCACCACCGCCGGTCGCCGACGATCGGTTGGGCAAGCTTCAGTGAGCTTGCCAGAGGCTTGCCCAACCACTGGTGAGGCTCGGCCTCATCGGTGGCTAGGTGAGCCTCGTCAGGGCCTCCCCCAGCCACTAGCGAACCTCACTTGGCCTGGCTGGGCAAGGCTTGGTCGAGCCCTAACTAGGCTGGGCGAGGCCAAGCTCGCCCAGTCATTGACAAGGTTGACCTCGTGATGGCTTGATGAGGTTGAGCCCCCGGTGGCTAGGCGAGCTCGACCTCACTAGATTTGGGCGAGGTCAAGCCTTACCTAGTCCAGCCAAGGCTTAGCCAAGCCTCGCCTAGTTGCTGGCAAGGTTGCCAGGCCTTGTCTGGTCGGTTGCTAGTTATCTTAAGGCCGGCAACCAGCTGAGGAAAAAGAGAAAGAAAAGAAAAAAAGTAATAAAATTATTAAAAAATTGAAAGAAAATGATTTATAGTAGAAATTTTGAGAATGATGCCAAAAGTAATTCTATTACAGGAACATAAATTTATGCAATTATTAAACGGCTTCAAATGCTTAGAAATTATTCCTTGAAATAGAATCACAAAAAATTATTTCTGATTAGAAATTGTTCCGAGATCAGAAGCATTATCAAACGTGCCCTTAATGTACCTTCTAGTTCTTGCTCTTGTTTCTGTTTTTCCCCCCGAAGTACGTTCTAATTCTCATCCTCTTAAACAAGTCACAAGAGATTATTGCATTATCCAACTATAGCAAAACCATAGAATCAATATAGGCATCGAATGGAACGCACTGTTTTTTGCTGTGTTGCGCCAAAAATTTAACAATCTAGATGGACCGTGAAAGGTTACATCGGATGCATCCCATGATACTTCTTTGACAGGTGGACCCTTTGATTATGCAAAATAGAGACCATCCCCAGAATTTTGTAAGAAATTATTAAGTGCAATAAGGGGATGCAGCCATGAACATTTGTCGACTGGATTTAATATAAGACTCATCAAGTTCAACTGTGTGATGGATAAAAAGAGGGAGCACAGGTTATATTAACGCTTGATCTCATTTCGTCTTCAAAAGGCTTGACAGCTTGCCCAAGTCAATTAGGCTCGAAGCCTCGAAACACATATCACAGCAGCATGAACAGGCAATTTCGTTCTTGGGTAGGATTTTACCTATATATGCTCATTTGGGCCCACTCAGGCCCTGTCTTTTATGTGAAATAAAATTTAATATTTTTTTAGACATGGGTCGGTTCGGATAGGGATTAGTAAGTCACCCCAATGATCAAGTTTAACTGGAGTCCTTATTAGTTTTGGGATTAAGGTTGTAATTGAAGAGACATTTTGGTGCGCCTAAGGTATGACCGAAGCCTATTTGGGCTTTTCTTATTAGCCCGGATAAGCCAAAATGATCCACCTACTATAGTCTGGGCCATCTCAATTTGAGGGAAAAAGAGGATTACGGATGTACCTCAGACGTACCGTTTTGAAAAGTTTTGTGAGGCAAAAATTAATTTGTATCGGATCGCAATCATTGGTGGTATCAACCATTTTCTTGTTCCATTCATAAGTACTTACATTCTAGCCACTTAAGAAGGGACTGCGTTGGCAAGCAGTTACATCTAGGGACCAAATAAGAGAAATAAGCTTTGTCTTACGCCAAAGAAAGGCAAAGGGTCAAACATCAACTCCTCGCCTGGCTAGATCTGGCGAGAGTGTTGTGGCCCTCGCCCTTTTTGGGCAAGGGCTCGCGCCCCCTCGCTTTTGTCGGCAAGGGTATCATGGCCCTCACTCAGAGCAGGCGAAGGTTGGCCGACAACCCTTGTCGACCCTATGCAAGTCCTAGATCCAAAAACCTTTTTTAAAAAAAAAAGTGCCAAGCCAACGACGTTTATCCATGTCAGCAATTTATAGCTAAAATTGGCCAGCTAGACTCAATGAGCAAGAAGCGAAAAGAGTTTTAGGATCGAATTGGTAAAAAGTGAAAAGGCTTAAGATTTAATTGTCAAAATTGAAATGTTTAAAACTAAATTAGCAAAAGTGCAATAGGTTTAGAATTTTTTGGACAATTTTCTCCTCTGAGAAGTGATCTCTCTAAGTATGTTATCCTGATACATAGCGTGCCATAATCCAATAAGCAACCCCATCTTAACATGAATAAGAAAGCTTGCATCCCCATCTTAACATGAATAAGAAAGCTTACATACGATGCGTGCCATGATGCTTCTTTATGTTCATGGTTGGACCCTTTGATTATACAAAATCGGGATGATTCCTATAATTTCGTGATGAATTATGACATGCACTAAGGGGATGTAGATACGTGACTCATTAACTTTGTGTTACATGAGTGATCGCTGGATTCTCTCAAGGCTTGATGTCATTAGACTCATTACTTAGTCGAACTATAGATCAAAATCATGAGTTTGACAGCTTGCCCAAGATGCTGGAAGCACATTTTAGGTGTATGATTGAAACCCGTTTGGGATTTCCTCATTTGCACAACACAAGGCAGCTCTTCAAATATACAAGATTTAAAAAAGCACCACAAAAAAGAAGAAAAAAACCAACGATGACAGATACCTTCGAGATATACATGTATTTACAGCAGAAGGATTCCATGAAACGACAAATACCTTAGAGATTATGCCAGATGCATATGCTAATCCTAGAAGCATCCCCACCTGTATCAAAACACGAACGAAAGTTAAACCTACCAAGTGTCGGTTTGCTTCTTATTAATCAAATGCAAAAAAGTTTTCTTTAATTTATTTTTCATTTTCTCTAGATATTTTACCTAAACAATGGACTTTCGTCAGATTCAGTTGGGCCTAGAGATTGGTAGGCCCATTGGAAAATTCATTGGGCCACACCAGTCGCAGAGGCCCACAAAGGTCCAGCTCCTCGCGGACTCGAGGGGAATTCAATTTCGAACGATTTTAATAATAATAATAAAAAATCCGATTAAAAGTGCCGCCCGAACAAAACCTCAATAAAATAGGGTTTTTCATCTTTTCTGTCACCGGCATTTTCACCTCACTTCGCACTTCACGTCTCCCACGCCGCGGACCATTCTGTTTCTCTCTCTCTCTCGAGCAAGCGATCATGGAGTCGCAGAAGGAGGAGATGAAGGCCATGGAGGTGCAGCTCGAGAAGGACCCCAGCCGGAAGCACGCGTTCGACGTCATCATCGGCGACAAGTTCTTCCTCTCCGTCGCCGTCGCCGGCGGCCCGGAGGGCGACCCCATCGTCAAGGACTGGGTCCAGCGGGTCCACAAGTCGCACCGCAAGGGGAAGAAGGGGGAGGCCGTCGTCGTCGGCATCTCCGCCGAGCGGAGCCGGAACTACGCCAACGCCCTGTACACGCGCTACATGCGGACCCGTAGGTCGCTCCTTCCCGCTCGATTCAGCAGTTTTCCGTCCCCGATCGCGAAACCCTAGGGCCCTAAGATCGACATTGTTCCTCTCATCGGTTTTCTTGGTTTTGTGTTTTCTCTTGCTGTTCCTTCTCAGCCGGTTCGAAGGACAATCCCTACGACTTGCTGCAGCTCTGCGCGGGGAACCAGTGCCTCCTCTACGAGCTCGATCCTTCGCACCCCATCCCCAAGGTCCTCAGGGACTTCGTCCACGATTCGAGGATCTTCGGCGTCGGGGTGGAGGCGATGGCCAAGGAGCTCGAGAGGGAGTTCGGGCTGACGATGCGGAAGCCCGTGGAGCTCCGCAAGGTGGCGGAGAAGTCCAAGGAGGTCTCGCTCGGGTACGTCGACTTCCGGAGGAAGAACCTGGAGCAGCTGGCGCGGATCGTGCTGGGAGCGGAGGCCGAGGTGGCGAGGTCGAGGAAGATTAAGTGGCAGATGCACGATAAGTACGGCCCGGGCGCGTGGGATTATGATATCAGGCTATCCGACGAGCTGATCAAGCACGCTAGCATCGACGCCTTCCTGGCTTGCAAGATGGGGACGAAGCTGTTGAAGGATGTTGACTGATCGTGGTTAGTCCTGCGCTTTTTCGGGTACAAACTTACTGGTACGGTGATGGTCATCGAGTTTGTTGATGAGGGAATTGATGATCGCCGATTAGGCACTATTATTGGCACAAAAACTTCGTCGTGTTTCTACAGTAGTCAGTCCGTTTAGTGGTAGCAGCATCGAGGAAGTCTGAGAGAATCGGTGTCGGCGACGAGAGCTGAAATCGGTCTCTTTTTCTTCTGTCACGCGCTAGTTACGTCAGGTTAGGGTTTTCCTTTTCGATTTCCCTGGCGACCCTTTTCGCCATCGATATGGTTCATTAGTGACTTTTTTACTGCCATCCTTGATGTTGCTTGACTTGATGGCTATCATCAATTGTGGATTCTGCCTGGTTCAGCGGCTTTTGATCGTGGCGTCGAAACGGTTATTGCATCCCTTACTGTTTTGTTTTTTCTGACGTACGCATGCAGATTTTCTGACGAGAAGATCTTCTGCAGTTGAAATCACATTGACCCATATAATTATGGAGGTATCATCGACTTTGGTATGACTCGCTTTGAGAAAATTGAATAAACGAAACAAAAAGATTAGCTTTTTTCACCTCGGTGATCTTAAATTCAATACCCATGTTTTCTGCTTTAAAAGATATATCATGATGTTTTCTGCTAATTGATGATGGACAACATTAATGCTTCAAGCAACACAATTGGGAGCAACTCTCCACATGCCTGCTGTCATCCTTGTGAATTACATGCCAGAAAGGCATGTTTACTTTCTGGGTCCCATGTAAAGTTCCACTGCTTGTGTGGATAAAGTTTATGGTATCGTGAATATAGCTTCGATCATAGGGGATCGATTTCTATTCGTACATTGTTATTATGATTTGATGCATCTTTGACACAATTTTCTTTGGATTTGAACCTACATCACAATTCCAAAACTTGGTAATGCTGAGTAGTGTTTAATTGCTAGTCGCTTGGCCTAGTCGGATAAAGTTTTTTCGAGTGGTTATTCTAGTAAGTCTGTAGTACAAGTTACCATTTCTCTCATGAATAGTTAGTGGCCCTAAAAAGGAATTCTTCGACAATTATATGGCACCAAGTCGAATTCTTTCCCATCCAAGATTTTGCTTGCTGTTCATCATGTGATGTAGGTTTGAAGTATTTTGTTTGCTTCACTAATTATGTGGAACTAAAGTCGTGCAAAATACGCATGGCAGATTTAAATTTCATTATTCTACTCTTCATTCATGGAAAGCATAATTGCGGGGAGATTTACTACTGGCCCCCCAAGTTTTTGGGAAATTTTTGTATGGCGCCTCAGGTTTTATAATTTAGACAATGTTCCTCCTTATTTTTTGATAATCCACTCAATGGCACCCTCGACCTTTCATAATCAACTAGGTCCCCCCTCCGATGAATATCCTGATCAACTTTCACCGGGAAGTCGGAGCCTGTGACTTCACGTGACATGCCAAATTCAACTGTTGAGGCAATGCTCATCGACCATTCATTTTCTTTAGGCTTCCTATCAATTGAAATTGAACAAAATTGTCAAACCAATCCGCCCCTCCCCACCCCCCAACCCCCCCCAACCGGCGGGGGCTTCTCCCCCTGGTTAGGTTTTACGACAAACAACCCAAACTTTCAATTGCGATCAAGTAATTGAGAGTGGGAAAATGAACAATGTCTGTAATTGTGGAAGAAAGGTTGTAAAGAAGACTTCATCGACCGATGCAAACCTACCTTGACGGGGACGCCATCACCTTCAGTTGGTGCTCTTGGAGGAAAATAGTTCAACAAGTTTCACGGTGACAATGGATGCCATTCACATGCAATCTGTTGAGAAGTCAAGAATTTGGGACTCTAGCCCTCTTTTGTTGGACGCTTTACCGTCAATTTGTTGAGTTCAGCGTCATGAGCTCACCTGCTCCAACTTCTGAGAAAAATTGATCAGAATGTGGGTCAGAGGAGGGGGCACATTTCGTCGATCGTGAAAGGTTGGGGGAAACATTGTTAAAATTGATAACCTGGAGGGTCACATGAAACCCCCAAGAAACTTGGGGGCATTTAGTTAATTTTCCGCATATGGGAATGCATAATGCTACTTTGTACCTGCGCTTAAGGTGAAGATGTTAGAGAATCCATGGTTGATCCTCCTCTTTTTCATCCATGGTTGATCCTCCTCTTTTTCCCCTCTGTGAAACTTATGGAAAGTTGATTGTCCCTATTGATTATACCGAAGCAAAAATTTGCAAGGAAAATTCTTCACGCAACTTATTGACACTCTTATTTGGACGAAATGCATGTGCAATGTCACCATTGAGAGTGGTTGTCCAGTTGTAAAGTGGTCACAATGCCTTTTATGAGATTGCAAGTTTGAGTTATGTGGTAAGCGAACCTCTAATTAGCTTGTGTCTTGAGCATTTGCTTCATGTGATGAAAATTCCCAATAATAGCCGCTTTTCATATCAATCTTCGAGAACATGGCAGCGCAAGCATGACATAAAGTCTAGATATTGGGTACTTTTACAAAATGATTATACTATGTAAGGCTGGAATCGAATAAGAACTCACGTTTTCCCTTACATATCATCTAGCAATCAGCTCATCCATTTGCCTTGAAGTAACTTGAGGTAGGATTACGGTGATGGACTCATATGTGTATGGTTGAACTGAATAGTTATACTTCAAAATCGAGCATCACATAACAGGTGTGGGAACCTCATAGTAATGTCAAAGAGAATGGATGTGCTGATTGTCCCTCCCCATTAGAACACACGAAATGTCATTAAATCAAAGTGAGACTTAATTCTAATTGAGACAAACACGTAGTTCTGCTTAACCCCCCGATAAGGAAAACAAGTGACTAACATATGATTTGAAATTTCAGCGCTTAAATAACTCTTAACTATCGTGCTTGAAATAGACTAATGTTAAGTGCCTGTTCAGGCCCTTCGTGCACATCGCAATGGGTTTTACCTTTGATAGTTTCTAAACTCAAGACGCTAACCTTATATTGGGCCGTTTCAAACTGACAGGAGTTTTCCCAGTCCAAGTTTACTCGAGCTCACTAATCATTTTGCTGAAATGCGGTATAACAAGAACAATGAACTTCAATCGAGCTCGAGTGGGTTATACATTGGGCTAGGACTATTCCAGTCTGGTTGAGTTTGCTCCGGTAGCAAACTGGGTGGGTTGACTCAACTCGATTAAACTTTAGGCTTAAAAATCCATGATTTTAGTTCAATCTCAATTCTAACTTGAATTTTTTTTTGGGCCCCTATGTTTTTTTTTTTTTGTCAAGTTTGGGCCCCTATGTTGGCTAAAACACTCTTTTTTTTCCTAGTTAACTTACCAAAATACCCTCCCTTCTCTCTTCAATTTATTGTTTCTTAATTTATCAAGCAAATCCACAAAACTGCCTTTATTTCTATCATCTCTCACATCAATTTCACAATATAAATACTCCATTATACTCATTAAAATATCATTTTACCATGCATCTTGTTATCAATTTGCCTAGATAATCCTGTCAATTTTGATATATCGTCTCATATCTTCAATTGCAAGAGATTTCTATTTATGATAGCTTATGAACACATAAAAAATTGTCTATTTTTTATTGTCAAATAGTATGAACGAAACTATATTTCAAAGTAGAAAAAATTATTTAATTATTTATAATACAAAAAAAAAAGAAAAAAATTGATCAAAATATGAAAAAGGCTAATTTGTTAGAACATGATCAAATGTCAAGCATATCAATATTTAGATCATATATAAATATTAACAAATGATAAGCACATAGGAAAAAAAGGAAACTTCTTCTTGTATATTGATTGTGAGTTCAATCTCATATCAAGAGGATTAGAACTTTAAAATATGCTTAAAACTTCTGAAAAAATTTGATGTGACTTTGAAAGTGAAGAAGGTGTAAATAAATTGTCAACCTTCATCTTGCAATTCTTATTAAAACTTGAAAAACTCAAAAGAAAGCACAAACCAATGATATTTAACTTTAAAAACCTACGAACTTATTCCTGAAAAACACCCATAATGTCAACATCAGCAAGATAATTATATTGAATTTAAATTTTTAACTTTGAAGTAAAGTTTCCCTCAAACTATTTGATAAATTAGGCAATTAATTGTGTATTTAAAAGCCATTAAACTAGAAATTAATTTTGTGATTAAAATAATGATATCATAAATTTAAATTAACGACATTCTCTAAGCAAAGTGATAATAGGATCAAGATAATATCTTGTTAGGTGAAATTTGACATTTATATTGTGAAACTGATAAGATAAAAGGGGTGAGAAATTAAAGGCAATTTTATGGGTTAGCTTGTTAAGAAAAGAAATGGATTAGCCCAGATAAAAGAAGAAACAATAAATTGAAGAGAGAAGGAAAGAGGAGGGCATTTGGGTAAGTTCAATGGAAAAAAGGGTATTTTAGTCAAAATGGGGCGAAAATAGCGCCATCCTTTTTCTTTTTAAAAAAAAAAAAATATATATATATCTCAATTTTAGACCAGCCCCAATTCTAGTTCAGTTTCAAATTTGTCCCTCGTCAACATGCCATCTAAGTAGTCAATAATTATCTGACATGGCATCTACACGAATTTACAGACATGAAACTCAGGTGCCGCATCAAACAACGTAAAAGGAAAAAATTGAGAAAGATGCAGCCATGGTTGCTCAAGCTTCTAAGTTCGCAACCGTAGCAACTTGAGCTTCAAATCGATATTGGGTTCAGTCTTCAGACCAACTGAGCAGAGCACACGAGCAGCGCCATTGCAAGCCTGAAGCGCGAAGCTCAAGCCGCCATGGCTGCACCTCACTCAACTATTCTTTTTCTTCTTCTTTACATTGTTTGACGTGGCAACTAAATTTCACGTTAACTAGTTTGTGTGGATGCCATGTCAGAGAACTATCTGCTACTTGAATGGCATATTAATGGGGATATATTTGAGACTCGAGTGAAAGTTGGGAGTTTTCTTTTAACCCAAAAAAAAAAAAAAAATCGTAGTAGAATACCAAAAATTAAAATTTTTTAGGGTATTAGACCTAGGAAGAAAGCCTTCTAAGGCTGCGTTTTGTTTAGTTTTTCCAAGGGATTTGGACCTTTAAAGCCAAAAAAATCCCATTGGCAAATATTAGGGGTGTTTGGTAAATGTTTATGAGGCTCCCTTTGCAGCTTTAGGAAAGCTGAAAGCATGTCTTGGGTTTTTAGCATCTTTGGAAAGCTGAATCTAAGGTTAATAAATTTTTTCTTTCAAAATTGGCCCCACTTATATTTCACTATTCCAGTATTACCCTTGCATTGTTCAACTTCAACTATGGAGATGGCTGAACGTTGGCATGGCTCGAAGGAGCCGGATGGATGTCAGTGAGGGGTCATGCAACCTCGGCAACCCATCACTTGGCTCACTTGAGGTTGCACGACCTTGGCAGCCCTCACCTAGGGTTGTGTCGGCGTCAAAGGGCCAAATGTAGGAAGCCTAAATGTAAAAAGCCCAAATTTACAAAGCTCGAAGTTTGGCAACCTTAGCGTTGCTTTGCCTTAGGTTGCATGACCCTGGTCGAGCTTCACCAAGGCATGTTGAGCTCTATTGTGATGATTGACGCTCGCCTTGCTAAGCTTTGTCGCCAATCGCTGAGCTTTGATTGCCCGAGCTTTTTGCACGAAGCTCACCAGGCCTAGCTGATGGTCAATGGTTGCCGGTTGACGCTTGCCTAGCCAACAGTCAATGGTTGCTGGGCAACACTCACTTACCCTCTCTCCCTCTGATTGTCGAGTTGCCTCCCTCCCTTTTTCTTTATCTTTATATTGTAACTTCAATGTTACTGTATAAAGTATCCACCAAAATCAATGATTTAAACGCTATTTGCTTTCCGCAAACACATCTTTATTTAAAGATCCTTTGGAAATGGCTTTACATCCCCCTTAAGTTGAACTAAAGGCAGCATGTATTTTCTTTGTATTATGCTGCTTTTATTTGACTACCGTGCTCCTTTTGTCGTTTCCATATGTATTGACTACCTTATCCTATGTTTTTCCCTCTAATCCGTCATACAAGTCAAGAGTGTTTGGTGCAGGAAGATCATCCACTGCCAGCAAACCAATCCTATTTGCCATTTCTCATCATTACTTCGACTTGAAATCTGCAAAGTTGTGATTTTGATGCTTGAGAGTGCATACTATTTGGGCTGTGGAGTCTCGACTGTCTTGATTACAATCACAGGCAAATTTGGACGGTCTAAATACCGAAAAAAGAAAAAAGAAAAAAAGTGTTTAGTGAGCCGAAAAAGAAGAAGAAAAATGTCGAGTTGGTGTCATTGGACGGCCCTCCATCCAAAAGTCGGCCAAAGTTTTGTTCGACTTTGAGACTTTCAGAGAGTTCAAATTGTCAAAAGATCAAACCTCCCGTGTTGAAAGATGATGTGTTAAAAGGAAAGGAACTGACAAAGTGAAATTGCCCTATTGAAAGCTGAATGGGACACATTATATATTAAACTGACAGCTCCATGTATCATACCCTGAATCCTACAGGAATAGGGGTGTAACTTCTCGTGGTATCAGAACTTAGGTTTTAATTTTTGGGTATAGATTTAATGGGATGGTATTTTTTGAGATGTTGAGCTATAAGATTTCTTGAAAATGGTGGCTTATGGCATTTGGCCCCTCAAGGTAAATATTGCAATCTATGTTCGAAAGAAATTTTGCCCTCGAAATTCGCACTAACTTTTAAGGAGTTAGGTTGCAATATTTGAGTAGGGGGCTTATTGTAAAAGAAGTATAGATAGTTATGCTAACGGTATCAGAGCTTGGTGAGGTCCTATCGGCGTGCACATGTAAAATCCCTTTCCTCTTTATTTCCTTTCCTTTATTTCCTTTTCTCTCTTTCCCTCACTCTTCTTTTTTACTCTTTCCCCAAAAGCTCTCGGTCCCTAAAATGAGCTCAGCGTCTACTTTACTTCTTTGTTAGATTGTCAACCTTTCCTTTGCTTCTTTATTTATATTTTTCTTATGGGCCCACCCAAGGCAAATATTACACCATGGGTATGGTCCATGTTGTGCGATGCTCATTCCAAAGATGGAGTTGCTTGTTGGACAAGCGCACATTATGAACAACGAAACACGGAAGGTTTCATCAGGACCTGCGTGCTTGAGAGATCAATTCACTTATTAGTTTCTTCTCAGAGATTCTATTATCCATTCTTTTTCAAATTTTCCTTCGGCCGATTGGCGATTCTAATTATTGATAGGTAGAGATAGAGTCCACCCAAGATATGCGTGCGGAGAAAATGTGACTAGCCACTCGATGACACGCCAAAAAATATCACCTCAGAGCCATCAAAGTTTCTGACAATTCAAATTCCCAACACTCAAGCGTGACAAGAAACAAAGCACTTTCGATGGTGTTCCGGAAGTTAGGTGATGTTCCACTTTCGCTTCAACGTGATTTTGGGTGGCGGAAAAATGCACGCACACCCTGGCTGCTCTCTTGCATAAGACACGGTGCACGAACGTTTCTAGATCCCTAAGATAAGATAAGCCTTTTTGCTGTTCGAATGGTTTGGACTCCCGGATTCGATTTAATCCTCAATTTTTAAAAGAATGCATGTTAGATCTTATGGGAATTCACCACATTCAATAAGTTAGATGCATTCGATAAGGCCTTCTCATTATCTTCTCATCATCTCATTTATGATACAAAGTCTCCATTTTTCTATTATTGGGTCCTAACGGGGCAGCGGAGCCGACCACAAGCAATGATAGGTTCCAGACTCGTCAAGAATTTAAATCAAACTTTGAAAAGGCGGATGTCTCTTTTGGACTTTCTGTCAACTTGTGCTTTTCGTTTTTTCTCCAGCAAATTAGAACAGAGTGGGCAAAGGTGACATCACAGACTCACAGTAGCTGTCGGTCCCTCCTATCATATCTCGCGAAAAGAAGCAAGACTACAAACTTCAACCTTGCGTTACATCCACCGGAAAACAATGCGGAGTTGTCGATTAACGTGGGGAGCGATTTTCTCTTCCTTAGGCATCCTATGGACACAAAAAGGAAGCAAATTCCTAAAATTAAACTCCTCTCCAGCCCAGCGACTCCTTATCAGCAACGAGAAGATTGGTGATGTCGGGGCGAATTAATAGCTAGTTTTGAAAGGCTTGTAGGACTTGAGATCGAGCACGACCCCAGCGATCGAGCCTGCAGCAGCAGCTATAGTGATGATGAGGCAAGCTGCGCTGAGGATTTGGAGGCTGAGCCATTTGGTGCTCCACTTGGGGATCTTCATTTGGGCGATGTACATCTCGACCGGGAAATAAACCGTCAGAGGCCAGAATCCCAGAGCGCCGAGCAGTCCGACCACATCGTTGAAGAACGGGAGCAGCATCGAGATCACGGTGGTCAGAATCACGAAAATGGTTCGCCAAATCAACCGGAAGACATTTAGCTTGAAAGGTCGGAAACCCGGGACCGGGATCTCGATCTCCTTGGTGATGAACTGGCTGTCCGCGAACCTCTTTGCCGCATGTTTCTCGATGAAGGCGAAGAGGGGTTGGCAGTAGACTTGGTAAGCACCGATGAGGTGGATCACGATGGCGGCATTCGCTATGTCGATCAGCCAATAAGGGTTGAAGAACCCGAAACCTGTAAGGAGATTACCTGGCGCCATGTCCCCGAAGGCGGCATAGCCCATGGTGCCGCAGAGCATGTAAAATAGAGTAGTGACTCCCACGCTGACCAGGGTGGCCTTCTTCATCGTCTTGGACTCTGACGGAGGGGATTTAAGCGTGTCCTGTTTTCAACGCATCGTACTAATCAGTTAATTACAACAATCAAGGGTAGTTTTTCGAAAGTGTAGGGGTGTTTTTTTGTAATACATCAAGTTAAAGAGGGGCGTCGTGTAATTTTACCTGAATTTCGATGAGGATGATGGAGTATGAATAGGCGAAAGCTATGTCACCAAGAGCCTGGAAGCTCCTCCATATCTTCTGAGTTTGACTGACAGTGTTAATGCTTATTCCAGTGAGACTTCCTCCGACTTTGCCATTTTCTGGTAGGAAAGACAAGATACAAGGGCTTCTGTCAGGCTTTCTTCTACTCAATCTTTCTAGTTCACTTTAATGATCACATAACAAGTTCATACGAAAAAGAATTGATAGCATGAAAATGCGCTAGTGACCTGCGACTTTTGCGATGCCGAGGGCGAGGCCGATGGTTGAGTAAGTGAACGACATGACGGCGGCCACGATGGAGAGCCACCACAGCTGGTCGAAGTCCGGGATTTGGGAAAGAAAGATCTCGATGACCCCAAAAGCGATCATGTATGGATTGCTACTCGTGTGGCAAGGACTATCATCGCCATTTTTGTGAAAGCAATTTGACCTAGCGATTGCCCTATTCAATTAAACATTCAGGAAAACCAAAATTAGCGCGGCTAATAGCAGACCCAATTAAGAGCTCTAGCAATCCGATTTTTCCTTCCATTTTCTTTGGTATATAACTTGACTTCTGAGTATAATCAAATTCACCACTCACATCATGCTTATGGAGGATGCAATGGTGTAGCCAATGGCAACCCCAAAAAGGTTCAGGTACTGAACCATTCCACATAACTTCACTTTTGCCCCACCTGCAAATATTCCAAAGAACAGAAGAAAAAGAGAAAGTTCCATTAATCAAATGAAACGAAAGCGAGCATCTTTAGATTTGGTCGGTGGACCAAGATCTGTAATTTTTTTGTTAAATTTATTATTAATGGATTATTACCGAGATTGGAGTGGACAGCATCCATGTAAGTGTAGTTACGCTTGCCGGTGACGGGGTCGCCAGAGCGGTAGCAAGCAGCCAAGAGGGAAGAGGTGTAGTAAGTGACGAAGGAGAACAGGAACATCACCGCTGGCCCGGCGATCCACCCGAGCTGCGCCGTGGCCCATGCCAGTGACAGCACTCCCGACCCGATCACAGCTGTGATTATGTGAGAACTGGCCGTCCACACGGTCCCTGGATTGAACCCAAAACAGAAAACCCATCTCTGGTATCAGCAGAAGTTGCAGAACGAGTCACCTCTCTTCTCAAGCACACAGGAAATCAACTCATGTTTCTTTTGAGCTAGTGAGCAGTCGAATTATGTTTACGGGTGGCCTTTCTAGAGGGATCGAACCCAAGTCTACCTATGACCGCTGGGCTGACTGTCGACTGGTTTTGGTCGATTACACATCACACCGATAATGCTTATTCCTTCTTATTCTTTTATTTTTTTCGGTCGGGACACCACCAAGTGCATGCAAATAATTGAGTCCCGTCCAGCTAAACATCTTTGGAATCTAGTTGCTTCCCGTGAGACCTTTTGGATTTATTTGAGGAGAGAAACACAGGATGAACACAATGTGTAATAGCTTCCCTAGCAAGACCTGTCCAAGAGTGCCTTTCGCCTTCATAGAAGGTGCAACCGTGCAAGAAAGACGCTGTTAGGTGATACCTCACTCTCTACTTTCTCTATGCGGCTAACAAACGAAGGGGGGAAAGGGAAAAAAAAAAAAAAAGAGACAAAAAAAGGAAGCGGGCAAAGCTGTCTGAACAAGAGGACTTGGCCGCATGAAATCACCAAGCGAAATAGAAACACAGTTCGAACATAAAGATAGAGATTGCGAGTGCTTGTTTCCTTTGCTTACCAGTTCGTTTGAGACGGCCGTCGTCGTCGAAGCACTTGGAGCCACCGCCTTGCTGAGGCAGATCGAGGGCGACCTCGAAACCAGCTTTGTCCTGACCCATCTTCGTATCGCCGAAGATCAAATGAACCCAGGAAAAGTGTCAGCTCAAGAAACAGGAAGGATATCGGAAACCGTGAGGAAGAGAGACAATTGGGCGGTGTTCCTTGGGACGGGTTTCGTCCGTGCGTAGTTTATTGCGACACGAGAAACACCGACTATAAGAGACAGACACGAACGCGCGCACGCTAACCAAGAGACACCGAGTCCCAAAATATTGTTTTTATGACGATGATTCAGAAGAGTTATTGGAGACTACTGGGTTTGGTCGCTTTCTTGCTTGATGAAATGCAAGAGCGGAGGAGGAGGAGGAGATGAGATGGTGTGAGGAGCGTACGGGGAGGAGAGGTCGTTTATATAGCTGAGCTCTGGGGCGGAGAGGGAGAGAGAGAGAGAGCGTGGCATGCGAGTGCCACGTGCCAAATTGGAGACGAACTCTGGGAGGACGCGCATGGTCGAAGATGGGTCCAATGGGGACACGCTGAGAGAAGGAAGGAAGGAGGAAAGTGGGGGAAGGGGGGCGCTCGTCTTCTTACCCTTTTCTTTATTAATTTGCTGTTATCTTTCGTGTTGAATGCACGTATAACAGTTTAGCTGCAACTGGGTGTATAATCTACTTTCGAGTTGATGTATACATGTATAAGTACATTTTTGTACGAAAGCGTCTTGATCCAGTAAAAGGACCGCAACAGTTATTCTCATTTTCGATCATAAAAATCATTAATGATGATTCTATTTATAACCACGACTTCAGAGTCTTGATCGATACTAAATCTTAACAAAATATCGAGACTTCTGAGCTTAGATATTATGATAATATGATCATGGCGAGATCCGAGTAAGTACTATGAAGAATTTGTACTAGAATCGACACAAGAAGTATGAATTCGCATGTGACTATGATTAGCTCATTTCATCGTGTTTCTAGAATGAATTCATTACGAAACTTGATTTGTCTTATATTCTACATAGTCTCGGCCTTATATGGGGCATAATAATTAGACATTGAGTGGCATGAAACTTTATATCATGATATGATGTGCCACAACAAGGTCATAGAACTATTGATTGGAATGTACTAACACACGAGCATACCATGTTTTTTCACTGTGGAAAGTGTTTGCGCGACATGTTTTCGTCGTGCCAAGATTAGACATAACTACAAGGCTTATCCTTTTCTTTGAGTAAGTTATTTGATTTTTCTACAAACAAATTGATGAAATAAAAAATTCTGAGGGCGGATATGTAATTTCGGGGCACGCGGATTCTCACATCCAATCGCACCCTCAAGGCTGGCCTACTTACCTCATCTCCCTCGGTCGTCAGTCCACTCGTTTTCAGTGGCAATAACCTAAAATATAAAATATAGATGTATACATATATATATATATATATATATATATGTGTGTGTGTGTGTGTGTGTGTGTGTGTGTATAATTATAACATCATATAGCAAAGGGAAAAAGGGAAGATTGGTGGATATCTGCTTTTTCATTGAAACTGACGAATAACTACCATATGAAACCACTAGAACTCCAGCTTTTCCCCTAACAGTCCATCGGCTATATATAGATTATTAAAACTTGCTTAAACTTGTGTCGGGAATTAATTGTACAGAAAAAATCTCGGGATGGTCCGACCGAAAAAGAATTATACATATGCAAGTGACATCAAGCACTTGGTTCACCTGATGATTGCCTCCATCTGTACTAGGAGTTTGGTATAGATTTGGAGGGATTGTCTCTGAAAGCTGCCTTTTGCTTTACCTAGATATTTTGATTGATTTGGGGTTTGCGAACCCTTCTGGTAAAATATCAGACTTCAGTGCCATATGCTTTCGACCAGTTTTAAAGACCCTTTCAAACATTTATTAGTAAGAGCTTGCTATTGTATGTCATCCTGTCTATAAAAAAGATTATTAAATGCACTGAGTTTCTTTTCTCATAATCGAAGATGATGAATGATGTGATCGACTGTCCAAATCTGATGCACTAATGAATCAAGATACACTTAAGAATCGTCTTGATTTCGAGCAAGACTTGGTGATTAACAAGATGTTAAACTCAAATGATATGCAAATTACATAAATCAAAAACAATGCGCTTACCGTCGTCTTGCCAAGGCCCCCAACTTCCTTCCCTCTCTGACAAAGGAAGTACTCTCCACAAGAAGAGGCCTGTTGAAAAGAAATAGATTGTTAGAAAGTAATAAGCATGGCTTATTCGGAAGAACTTATGGGCTCTTTATAGCTGTAAGAAGCCGCACCAGAGATCATATTCTACATCATCTCTCTTTAAAGGACCACCTTGAGTTCGTCGAAATCCTTCTCACGTGCGTCGATTCTCATCCATCGTTTTGTTAGAAGAATAAGGTTCCTTCATTATTTTTTTTTGGTAAGGAGGTTCCTTCATTGTTCATTCCCAGTTTTATCATTTGCTTTAGTCATTGTGTAGGAATAAATAAAGCCAGTCAAATGCTGCTTCTTTTCTTTCCATGGATGCACGATTGTAAGCAAGACCGTAAGTGGTGTCGTTCTAACGATTTGCCGTGCATGATTCTTTGAAAAACGACTGCCATTGATGGGTGAACAAGTGGTACTTTAGAATAATCTTTTGCTCCCCAATAAGTTGCGGAAAGAAAGGTCCTTAGTAGATCTTTTGGGGATAGGGTATTTCTCAATTAAATAGTGATTAAGTCTTCGTCCATTCGAACCTTACTGTAATCCAATGATAATCTTTTTGAATGTGGTAAAATAATAGTTTTAGGTCAATGATGTTACTTATATATCGACTAACACGTACTTACAAAACCACTATATCAAGTAATATGGCAAACTATTGTTGAATGTAAAATGAGATTCGTATATATATATATATGTTTACTTATAAGTAGACTTAGACTTGATGAATGAACAAGATATGTTTAGGACCGAACCTAAATATATCTGCCAAAGCCGCCTATAATTATAAAAAAAAAATTAATTCCAGAGAAAATTGATTGAATCAGGATTGTTCGAGCCCAACAAGGGAACTATGCCCAATTCTAAAAAATTACATTATGAGAAAAGAAAGAACTTGGCCAGGTTCGGACAACCTCGAAAAGTTCAATAAGAAAGACCTTCTTTGGATGTCCAGATATTTCACTCACATGCCCAACCTCATTTCTAGAAATAACTTGTTCCACTCATACTCTTCCTTATAAAAAGAGATAAAGTTGAATCTAATATATTAATTTCAGGTTTAAAACTTTACCCGAATCAGTTTCTCTTTGCCTAAATAACACATGGCGCAACCATGGTCGAACACGTTGCAGCTTTCCTTTCTGGCATCCCCCTAGTTTGGCTTTCATGATTGAAGATGCCATTAAACGTTTTTAATGCAAAAAGAACATCTTTATCATTCAAAAAAAAAAAAAATTAAGAGAGAAAAGTTGATCATACTTTGTCTTAGGTTTTCATATTCCAAAAAGATCAGCTCTGTTGTCTAGCTGTTGATATTGACAAATTAGGTACATGAACCGTGAGAGGGCACTTTTGATTCCGGTGCATTCACTGTAGAAATTCTCCAAGAAAACTAATAGTTAAATCAGAAGAAGGATGGCTCAACCTTTTTGACCAGCCACTTAAGGGTCGGAATGCTATTTGAAAAATATTTGAGAACTATAATATATAAACAATTAAATAATTTGTGAGCTCAGAAGTGAGGTGTCTGTATAGGACCACCAGTAAGCGAACCTATTCTTTCATCAGGCATCTTGGGTACATATTGATCTAAACCAACTTGAAGGAAGTGAAGCATATTGTCTTCCTAACTTTTGTCCGAAAACGATTTAATCAAGATATTCTCTAATCTTAGAATATGAAGTCATGTAATATGCAAGTAGCAAACGGCGTGAATTGTATCTGTATGATTGGGGGGGCTAGAGAGCGTCAAAGTTGTACACGTATAAAGCAGATGATGCCTGCATTATGAATGAGTAGACTAAAGAACAAAGGAACTAACCGGGTCCCTTGTTATATTTATATATATGCTCACCAAATTCCAAGAATTATTTGATTCACGAAGTGGATTGATTGCACCCGAATACCCACTTGGTCGGTTCATTTTTTGGGCCATTGTGATGCGTGTGCCTAACAAGCA
The DNA here is from genome assembly GCA_014182375.1 of Eucalyptus virginea. Classification (NCBI taxonomy): domain Eukaryota; kingdom Viridiplantae; phylum Streptophyta; class Magnoliopsida; order Myrtales; family Myrtaceae; genus Eucalyptus; species Eucalyptus virginea. Next base: position 54,074,708 of record CM024519.1, read on the forward strand.
ACTGCTTGATCAAGTGTCTTAGCTCGTTTTAGCTCGTTCAATTGATGAAGAGAACAATTAATTAAGTACACCAAAAGTCCTTGGCGGGACAGGGCTGAGTAAAATATATTTTTGTCAACTGCTAGGGTTAATGAGTGAGAACAAATGATACAATTTGAGTAAGAAATAAATTGCAAAATGAAAAGTGACTAGATTGGATTTAGATGGTTTGGCGGTGTGTCCACTCCACAAGGAGAGATCGACGAGATCTTTTCACTATAATTGGTAAAGATGAGATTGCAATTGCTTAATTCTACTCAATCATACTTATTTCTCAATTCTAAATTAAACTTGAACTCACAAGAATCAGTCAAAAGAAAAGAGTTTTCTTGCACTCTCAACTCTTTAGGACGACAGCTCTAGGTGCTCTGCGTGTCTCTCACAAAAGTTCACACATATTAAGATCACCCAATACGCACAACAGACCAAACTCAACAACAAAATACTTACATAGAATTATTTTTTCAGCACTTCTCCTGCGTCAACATGATTTTCGCCTTCAACAAGAAAAAAGGGTTCTCGTGGAAAATTAATTTCTCCTTTTTTAATCACACGTGATCCTTTAGCAAGAGTCCAATTTGTCCTTTCTTAATATGGTCCTAGTTACTTAAATTCAATTATGGGTTGGATTTCAAATCGATTGGGATCAACTTCGATCCATAATCATTATATCTCCATGTTGGCAAGAAGTCCAACTTCATCTCTATCGATCGCCGTCTCTCCTAAGCCCATCTAGGCTCCTTAGCTAGGGGTGATCGTCTGATCTGATCTAATGAAACCATTTACTTTTTTTTTCTCATTAAAGAATGAAAAATCTTAAGATATTGACGGAAAAAAAAAATTGAGTGAAGAGTCATTGTGCCATAACTTATGGTGCCACTGGACGAGATAGTGTTTTAGTTCACTTTTTTTAACACATTTTACTAATTTTTTTAAAGAAATAAAAAAAAAATTGTATATATAGTCAATTTGGTCTAGTCTAGTTTGGTCATGCTCCCCCTTAGAATCGAAAGTGGGAACTGGACTGCTCATACACCAGTTCCACTTTTAAGAGCTGGGAAATGGATGACACTCCCAAGAATTAGACCAAACCGACTGGCTAGTTCAGGACGTCTGTTTTGCACACCCCTATCCTCAGCAACTGCATATGCTGACTAACGTCCAAGTAGGGTTGGAACTTATTCAACAAGATAGGCTTCGTTGAGATATCTATCATATTATTTGCCATGTGCACTTTCTCATTCAACATCAACATGTTTCACTCGCTCGTAATTGATCTGATTTTTAGACAAATGTATTGCACTATTATTGTCATGGTAAATAGCAATCTTCTCTTGTTATGATTCTATATCACTATGCAAACCTTTGAGCCAAACAACTTCCTTGATCACCTCAATTACGCCATATACTTCTCTTCATTTGTTGACAAAGCAACTATAGAATATAATTGTGCTTTTCAACTTATGGCGCAACTCACAGTTTTGAACACATAATTGATCAATAACCTCCATCCATCCAAGTCACTGGTAAAATTCAGATCTACATGATTTGTTATCTCTCTTGGAGCCTCTCTTCTCAACTGTCAAATGGACTTATGTTATACCTCTTGAAAACTTTAGAGTCCATTTCATAGCTTCCCAATGTTTCTTTCCAAGATTACTCATATACCTGCTAAAATCATGCAAAATATATAGCTTAGAGCAAACCATAACATACATAATACTATCGACAACACTACCATAGGGAAAACGGGACATGTATTCCCCTCACCTTCTAATTGTGGTTAAAGATCAATTGAAAGCTTGAAGTGTGTAATTAGTAGAGTACTCTATGATTTGATGTTTTGCATGCTAAATTGCCTCAACGCTTTACATATGTAGTCACCCTATGATAGCCAATGTGTCCTTACAAATCTATCCCTTTGGACCTCCATACTAAGTATATTTTTCATTGCACCTAAGTTTTTCATCTCAAACTCAGTACTCCTTTGCCATTTCAGCTCATCAATATAAGTCATGTTCCTAACTATAATAAATATATCATCAATACATAACAACTAATAAATGTAGCTACTATCCTCGAACCTCCAATAATATAGGCATTATCAAAAGTGCTTTTACTATACTGCTAACTAGTCATAAAGGAGTCAAATCTTTTGTACCATGAGATTGCTTGAGGCCATGGAGGAATTGTTTGAGCAAGCATACCTTGTCTTCACGGCCTGAAATGACAAAAGCATTTTGGTTGTTGCACATATATGTGCCGCTATAACTCTCCATGCAGAAAAATTGTCTTAACATCCAACCACTCCAACTCCTAGTTGTCCACCATAATTGATACCAATAGTGTTAGAAAACCCCTTATGATATTTTGAAGTTAACCAAGACATCTATTTCACATTATTGTTCCATAAGTGTAGATGTCGTCTTATTTAGGGCAATGTAATATAGAGGACGCTCTATCACCTTTGATAAAATCCAAAGTGCAAAGTAAGAAGACTTATTGAAGCTACATGAACTTTCGTAAAGGGTGAATAAGTTGGGAAGAACGAGAAATTTGTGAAAGTTGGAGATACCTTAACGAGGTGAACAGATGAGTGAATTTTGATCACTAATGTACTAAGGAAGACCAAATGGACAGTAGCTCGTAAGTCAACTACTGGCAAAAGCTTGGATAGACTCACGAGAAGCTAATAGAAGCAGCTCACTGTATTAGATGTGGGAAGATATTCTTCACATGACTTATGCAATCTGGATAAGAAGACTCGGATATTCTTCTGACCTATACCACAGGTCATGAGGAAACTAGTAGCTAGCTTCAGGCTTGAAAATCCAAAAGAAATTTTTAAAGCAAAATCAAATTGATTGTTATGGATTTGGTAGAATGGAATATTATTATGTATAGCTAACTCTATTTGTAGAAACCTCACCATTAATAGGAAGATATGATTGTATAGGCAACTAGATCTCCGGTGATTATGTTCATCATCTTCAATGGCAAATTGATCATTTTGAAGATAGTCCAATGGCTAAATTGAAGATCAAAGACTGTATAAGAGCGTCAACACATACTGAAGGAGTCACGACAATGGACAATTGAGAAAGCTGCAAACACTGATATAGCCACATTCTTACTGCTAGCAATCTATGTTACTTGTCCTTTACTCTATGAGAGTTATTGTTATTTGAAATCCAATATCCATAAGTGTACAAGTGAGTGAATAGTGCTAAATTATTGATAATGTGATCTATCAACTTCAGGTAGAGGCAACCGATGCTAAGTCGTAACTTCTTAATGCTTACTAGTGAATTTTAGCTTGTTGGTGATTGTTGGTTCGGGGGAATGGATGTGGGCTTGGTCATAAGGCAAACCCTTATAAGCTTTGCATATATCATCTTCTATCTTTTTACTTATCTAATATTATGTTTGATAGAAACATATTGCATTTGATATTTCTGAATATATCAAACTTAACTTGTCTTATTTGTAAAAAGTGTTAAGATTTTATGAATCAACCTACTCACCACCTTCTTATTTACATTATTAGCTACAACAAACAACACTCTAATCGAGTTATGTTTCATCATAAGTGAGAATATCTCATTGTAATTAATACCCCCGCATTGTATAAACCCCTTCGCTATTGGGTGTGCCTCGTATTTGGTCGCTTTTGACCAACATCGCCATGATTCTCCTTTAAACCCACATGCGTCCCACTATCTTTTACCCATCCCACTATCTTTTAACCCTTTGGAGGTACTATCAATTATCATATCTGATTCCGTAGTCGGAAGTCTATCTCCTCTTCGATAGCACCAATCAGCTACACCTGAGATCGTATCTCGATATAAGAGCGGGTCCTCTGTCTCCTGTGCAAAGGACAAGGGCATAAGTAAGCTAACCGCAGGATAAGCTTTCTTCTTCCCTTTAATATATATATATATATAATACGTGCGAGCGCGCGCCTCCCTTACTCTCTCTCTCTCTCTCTCTTTTAATAATTGAAACTACTGTTGAAGTATATCTATTAATATGCTTTCCTTTCATTTTATTTTCTTTTTTTATATATATAATTGAAACTACTGTTGAAGGGGAGCCTATGTGACATCAAATACAGAGATGAGCACCCGGCGTTGTTCAATCCAAGAATAATTCAAAACATACTTTGTCAATTCGATTCGAAGCTAGTTTTAGGAAGGAAGAGTTATTCGCCATTTAAACAGCCTGAGATCTGTTTAATTCTCAGCTTCAATGTTGGACAAACCAAGTTTCAACTAAGTTGAGATGATTTTGAACCAATTATAATCAGGAAAAGTACCAAAAATGTCATAAACATATTACATTTGTGTGAGTCCCACAACTTTCAATTATGCCAATTGAGTCTGAAACATTTCGACGATTTATCAATATAGTTCACCTAGTCAATTTTGGCTAAAAGTCGCCGACATATACACTGATCATCCTCCGTGGCATGTTTGGCATTGACGTGGATAATGTTTTTTTATTTAAAAAAAAAATCTGAATTTATTGTTTCTTTTTTCTTTTCCTACACATGGGCCAACAAGGTCATTGGCCTCGCTAGGCACGGGCAAAGGCATTGAGCTCTTGCCCAAATCTAGGAGAGGACTGCACCTATTGTTTGGCAAGGGCTACCACACCCTTGCCTAGACTAGGCAAGGAGGGTGCGGATGCTCTAACCCGTGGCCAGCGAGGGTTGTTGGCAACCTCGCTGGTTTAAAGTTATAAAAAGAAAAAAAAAAGAAATGAAAAATTCATTTAAAAAATTATAAAATTATAAAATTTATCCTCATCATCGCCGGTCAAATCACATAGGACGGCCAGTACCCATGTCAGTGGTTTCTTGCCAAAATTAGCCGAATAGACTATATTAGCAAATAGTCACGAGGTTTATGATTAAAATGACATAAGAGATATTATTGAAGTAAAATATGCAACTTCCATATCATCAACATAAACTTGTTCTAGTTCGACAAGAAAAAAATACATGGACTCGCTCTAGTTTTGCTACCCCCAGAAAAAGATTTCAGTTGGTTTCTTGATAAAACTAGTAAATCGGTTGGTATATTAGCCGATAACGTGGTTCTTGTTTCTTGATTGAGAATCAAATAACCTATATAGAAACCATTCACTCTAGTCATATTTATATGCGCCAAAAATGGCCTATCATGGCAATTTGTCTGGAATCCAAGAAGGTTTCAGTGAAAGCGCATCAACCGCAAAGAAATCAAAGTTCGGTTCATTCAATGACTGGAACAATAATTCACTGACCTGACTGCAAGAGTGCATCAAAATTCAGTGATCACCAATAAAATCTGCCTAAATCTGGTTCTACTACTGTTTCATGAAATAGTGCTTCCCACGGAAGCACAACGAAAAAATCCTAGGATATTTTAACAAGAAAAAGAGAGAATCTAACCAGCGTGATCTCAACCATCCCAATAGTCTCTAAGCACGGCTGAAATGTTTGAACATGAGTTCTCTTTGGGAGGGTTTCGACAATGACCACACTTCTTCTTATCTTCATCACTTTTTCACTCCAAAAGCGCACAACAAGTGGATTATGCACTTTTCCAACCACCTAAAATCGATTGTCAAAATCACCTACAGATGAAGATGGAATTCCTTCCATCCTGGGAGCCTTCTCGAGAGGAACAAGGATCTCCTTGCTAGGTGTCTTCATTGTCTCTATGAATACCAATCATTGATATATTATCATACATTTTAAACTACTCTTACTCACCTAGATGAACAACTTGGTTGAATGAGACATAGAGAGATAGAGCGACGAAAATAGAGGATCTTATTCCCCAAAAGAGTGTGTAACCCTAGTAGAAAAGGTGATATAGGCCCACCAGATATAGAATCTTGGAAAAGTTCCTTCTCGATATTGCTTAAATAAAATTCCCAAACGAAAGTTGAATATGATAGTTTGGAATACAATATTCATCGTTTGTTGTTAACTTTCTAGAACAAACGTTAGGGCATTATAGCATAATTAACAGACATCTTTCGAGTTTGGTATCCCATGCATCATATGCATTCACCTAGATATCCCTCTTCAATTTTGTATGTTAGGGGTTTCTCCAAATAGAAACATTAGAAATTTCCTTGAGCTTGTAATAAATTGGAAGTGGCTTTTACAATCTTTTTGTTATGTAATTGAATAAAGATTTCTTGCCTACTTAGCTAAAGGACTTCCACAAATTCTTTCATTCTTACATATACCGTATTTCGCAACTAGTGTCATTGCTTTGCGCTCCGCTTTGCCCTATCATCCCATAGGCCATCGATCCGATTGTCGAGGACTATAACCATCATCATTAGTTTATCCGTTTCATATATTTTATGGAAGAAAAGCATTATATTTATCAGGAGGGAGATTGCATTTATATGGATTTCCTTGTCAGATCCACCATGACATAAAGAAAATATATTTTGCCATTCATTTTAGCACTTTTTTACCTTAGCAGCCATAGATCGTGGCCATGCTGTTTTCCTTTGCCATCTACCACATTAACTTAATTATAATTAAAAGTATGTACAACTTGCCCCGGATTGCCTCGATTGGATAATCGTGGCCATGCTGTTATCTCCAGAGAAGTAATTAAAAATTTGCATAAATCATTTCGCTTCATGGGATTTCGCACTAGTTATAAATTATAATGATACAATCTCGGAGGAAATCCCCTCTTCCTTCAATTTTCCGGGGTCGAATGACAAGCTTGCACTAGGTTTAAGCTAATGATGAGTGGACACGAGAATCCCCCTTTTTCAATTTATCACGTGGATAATCATTCTCACGAAGGCAAACGCATTAAAGATCCTTTCACGTCGCATATTACACGAATTGATTCGAGGGTTGGGGAAAAGATATTATCTTAAGGCAAACGTGCTTCATTTCATTGCATTCGAGTCCATCCAAATACTTCTGTCTAAGGAGATAAAATTTTCAAAAAATCTCAAGTCTATCGTATAATGGCCAATTCAATTTCAAACCTTTTAATTTTGTCAATTTCACCTTAAAAATTTCGATAAATTTTCATTCTATTCATTCTAATCAATTTTAATCGAAAATCGCTCTGTCAATAGGATAAATTTAAGACTTCTTGGACAAATATCCAACACATACTTATCTCAAATTTGGGTTCAATTATTAGATTAATAATGAGAAATCGTTGCTTATTGTCGACAGAAGATGATTGAAAAGAACTATGCAATTACTATGCAGAGGAAGTGTAGAAAAGGACACCAGAGGTGAGCACAAGAGAACAAATAGTCATTTTTCAAGATGGGAAAAGAATAAAAGACGAACACATAATGATAAACGGAGAAGAACAAAGGAAGAGATAGTAACGTCTTTTTTAATGGATCCGTTTCCTACTTTGGAGGACCCCAGTTCAGATAAAAAGTAGAGAGGGAGACGAAAGATATGAAATGTGACAGATTCTTTTTAATAGAGCAATCAGAACCATAAACATTATGACAGTGGCTGTGCTCTCTAGCTAATAAGCGCGACGTTTTTGGTCCATATTCTATGCACAAATGTAGGGGAAAATAGGCAAAAAGTTGGCCATCTCATATGTAAATATACATATACTAGAATATTATAATAAAATTAATCTTAGCGCCCTTTGTGGGTACCAAAGAGACGTTCTCACAATTCTCCACACGCACCTAAAAGATGTCCGTGCTTTGCACGTAGTTAAGATTATATGCTGCTTATACACAAAGTTGCAATAGATGTTCTACAAAATCAAGTTCCTTTCACAACACCATATCTCTCTTTCCAAATTACAAGTATTTAGCCCTCAATAAGGGTTTATAGCCAGAAAACACTCAATTTTGCTCAAAGAAAAACTAGTGATGCGACCGAGAAAAGGAGAGTATTTTGTATTCTGGTGATCTTCATAGCTCACTTTGATATGTTTGAACAGACTTCCGATTTTCAGAGGTATATGTTGGAAGCTATCTCAGCCGAAGCTGCAATCTGTTCTCGTAGATCGATAAATCTGCTTACTACCAGTTCTAGAAATAGAGCTCTTACTTGACATCTTGTGAGTGGATTCTAGTCCATGAAAACAGCTATGAGACAACAATTGGAATTCAAATCAAACCAATAAAGAGTCTAGGCCTTCTCTTCAGGATTGTAGAACCTCGTAAATCAACCATATACATCATTTGTAGCAGGAGGCACTTCTACAAAGCGGTCTTCCCAGACTCCTCACGAGTTCTCGCTGAGCGGTCTCTTCGATTTCTTCAAAATAGCCCTTTCTAGTATATTGACGTTCATATGTTCTACAAGTTGTTCATCTTCTACTGGCCCATCCAAGGTTTAACTAACCGTCATTCGACAGCTTGTTCACTTTTTACGAAGGTCCTTTCACACTTGGACACATTTCCCATCCCATAAGTTATATCCATTCTATACAAGAAGCGCCCTTTCATGCTTTTAGACTTCTTGATTATGATACCATATGCATACAAATTCATCATTTTACGCCGCGGATATAATTGAGGTACAATCACTTAAATATAAGTATAAAGTCACATCAATCTACTAATACATTGGTGGTAAGACTCGTAACTCTGAGGAGTTCTATAATTGTTGACAACTTTGGTAGGCACAGGTCGACAACATCGCTAAACTCTTATCGTAGAAGTCTCGGACATATTCTCAGCTTAAACATTTGAAACTGTCCAACTACGGAAACAGCATCTCACTGCAATAATTTGCTCTTGCGAATAAAACACAGCGAACAGCCACGGCTGTCGTCTTCACCTGCTTAGAAAATGAGAGCACCAAATTTTCTAATTTCGCGCTTGGGTCGGCTGTAGTTATCCGTTGACCAACGACAATAATCCAAAGTATTTTTAAGTCATCAACGGCGTCGTTTTTCCTCGATCAGGACAACTTTCACATGCACCTCCTTGGAACATACCAAATCGCCCACAAATACTGAATTAAGTAAAAGCTAAATGAATACTTAACTTCTGGAATTTGCCCCAGAATCGACCCGTAGTCTTTGTAGTGGGGTGAGATCGAACATGGGTTTGGGGATTTTTTATGGGTTGGGTGGAGAATTCGAGGGGTTCTAACGCGAATCGTGCAATCAAAGAAGTAGGAGAAGCCTTTGGATTGTAGGCTGCTAGGTTTTGATGGTGCAAGAGTTTGACAATGGGGACATGTTTGCTAGAGTTGATTATAAAAGATCGTCGGGCTCATCTTACAAAGAAGACCATCTATTATTTCCTGGCGCGAGACATACGTCAGTGCCAGTGGATATGTGTGCATTGACAAATCTGTATCTAGGACTCTACAATAGAGATATACTTAGCGGCTTACAAAAACTAGATTCCGATTATTTTACTGAAAAGGCTATATATAGATTTATATGTAACTAGGTTCTGATTATGTTAGTGGAAAGGCTATATATAGATTTATATTATATAAACATAGAAACAACAATTGAAATATCTCTTACCCGTCATGTTTCGAGTTTTCTCGTATGAGTGATAAGGTAGCATGTGATGCTAATTACAGTGTCAATGCCTATATTGAGACTTATATGTGTCTAAAGACATCTTGGTCTAGACAAAACGGAGAGGACGCAATTACCATGACACACTGCGACCTAGGAAAATCTTTCAAGTGTAGGTTTTGCATGGCTGCTATGGTTAAGCAACCAATCAAATTTTCCCATTATATACATCTCATCACACATGGCCCTTAAATTTTAAAATCATCCATTCTTTACTAATGTATCACCCATCTCTTGCCACATAGTTTTTATTATGTGAAAAGAAATTTTACACGAGAGGATCTATCTGAGTGACTAATCATGCTGTTCAAGTTATGCAACGCACACAATACGTGGCTTAAGAACTCGAACTATAGCTTATACTTTACTTTGAGGGTACTCGTAAAATAAAGACATGGGTATTATTTAAGACTTTGGAGACGATTAACTTTAAACGCAATGAACAATTTTACCTGTAATCCCCAATTATTAAAGATGAAGAAAAATAAACAAAATGGATAACAACAGTAACTTCTTCCACTACCAAACATATAACACATTTCTTCGTATAACAACAGCGGCCTTCTTTCTCAATCATTCGCTCAACTTGACCCGAAAATATACTTTCTCACGGCGACGATCTGAATCGTCACTGTGGCGTGCAAATCATGGTTCCGAAAGATCACATAAAACTCGTTGACAGATTAAGCCATTAACTGAACAAGAAGATGCTTGATGAACTTGGGAACTCGCAGGCGCATTCTTCCTGAACAACAAGCGACTGTCTTCGAGGATGTGATTGTTATCTCCTTCCGCACCGAAGCCGAAACCCTATCTCTGAAACCAGATTTTTCCACCACGACGAACGGATGGGAGACTGTCAACGGGATAAAGGAGGTGGGGACCGACCCCACAGAGAGGACCGATGGGCAAAGCAAACGTCATTTCGCACGATGCCGGTCAACTATGGCAAGCTCGATTATTGCGCCTTTTTGCCGCGTCCCGTCTCTTCGTTCTTTGACTCTTCGTCCTACTTCCGATAGCAACCCCCCCCCCCTCCCGTCCCGCGCAACTTGCCCGTCAATACAGAAAATGAAAGCCTACAATGCCCTCCGTACTTTGGCAAAAGAATATTAAAATCGATTCGCAAAGTCTCAATAAATTAAATGAATCGGGTAAATCATACGCGGCAACAATCCATTGTATCGTTAAACATTTTTTGGTAAATGATTGGGTTGTGCTCCAATTAAATTATTGGCGTATTCTCTCTTCCTTACCGAAATAAGGGACGTGTTTGACCGGTAAAATCGGTAAGCCCCATTAGGTGAGGTTGGGTGTGCATCTTTTCAATCTAAGTATAGTAGAATATGGTCGAAGGGCATATGTCGTGAGAGGTGACGTTAGGTTGGTCTATCGAAACAGGGCGAAAGTTCCTTCAATTTCGTCAAAGTACATGGAGGATGTCGGACCCATCTACTACCCCCAAAGAGAGGAAAAACTCCAAAGGCTGCAAATTGCTTCGCGTGTCGGCACGAATTATTCAACCGAGCCGATTGACAGATCGGACTGCGAAGTTGACGTCGAGTATTATGTGGCTAACCTCCACCGCCCCCACCACCGTCAACTGGGGGCGTTGCATCATCAGGTGGTGGAGGAGGAGAACGGGTGTTGACTCCCCTGCTCTTGCGAGGCGACTCGGTTCGAGCGAGTGGAGGTAGCAATTTGCCAATTGGGTCAAGCTCGGAAAGTCTTTTAGATCGACCCGTGACTCGTTTCTTGGATTCTGCACCGACCGTAGCAGACGAAAAAAACGAAAACCTCGCCGCCGCATGTGTGAAGACAACGGTAAATGGAAAGGTCCGGTCAACATTCGACCCTCAAAGTCAAACACTCGGAAAAGCAGCGCCCCTTCCCCCACAAAAATACGAATTCAATGAATTCTAAAAGGCGATGCCCACCGTGTGGGCAGAAAGGATACACGCATTCAAAAAAGGTTGGCACGTGCTGTTGATTTTTCGTGGCCGAGGAATCTACAGAGAAGAATTCCCAAAGCTTGCTCGTTGGTAGAAGATAAAACAGTGAACTTGAACTGCTGAAAAGAAAAAAAAAACCAAGGCTTGTTTGTTGGTAGAAGACAAAAGGTGAATATAAATTGCATTGGAAAGCTATATTTGAATTATTACAAAGTTGTTTGGAGAGCCCTTTTACTTGTGTTTTGTCTGTTGGGTACGCCCAAATTTCAACAGATGATGATGGATTTATTCTTGCCTACAAAAGCATGACAGAGCCGAGCATAAGCTAATGGGCCAACTGACTTTTCCCCAATCCCATTATTTATAGTAATTAGTGATGATATACAGTTTAACAAACTAAAGATATTTAAGATCCGTCAATATTTCTGATGTCAGGCCATTAACTGATGTTACATAAGCCAATTACCTTTGAACATACAAAGCAAGAAAGTCAGCTTTCTAGCTGAAATCTGAAAATATCTGAACTCGGGGTATAATGTAGCCATAATATTTTGTTCTAGAAATGTAGGAAAAAGTAACGGGTGTTTTTCTTTTTTAGTCATGAGGTCTTAGGTATGGAGAGCCGACTATTTGGAACTTGGTATCTAGTGGTACGCATTGTCTCACTTTGCTTCCCTGTGTATTGAAGGACCGCACTTTATTTTATGGGACTATGTCTTGGCTATTTCTATTTTTCTGACCATGAAACTACACGATAGCCTTTGTTTTTTTATTTATTTTTAATATACTGAGAGTGGTCCCTTGAAAGGGAAGGGCTGTCAAAAAAATCCGTGCTGGCCCGAGCCGAGCCGAGCCGACCTAACCCAACCCGAAAATTAGATTATTTTGGGGTCGGGGACTTAGTCTTACTCGGGTAGGGATTTTTAGATGTTGGTATTGTTAGGGCTGGGGTCTGGTAAAGTCAGGCCGGTGTGGGTTTTTTTATGCTCCCACGACCTGATCTCCCTCTCTCTCTCTCTCTCTCTTTGTGTGCACAACGAGGGTGAAACCATAGAGTTGAGGCCAGCTAATCGGCATCGACCCAACTCAACCAGACCCGTTCTCTTAGGTTGTATGGTATTCGGGTATCGAGTTGTGTCAAGCGCACCTGTAGGGTTTCAATTGGGTCAGGTATTATGAAAGTACGACTACACCCATGACACCCCTACAAAATAGGGCAATGTTATGGGGACTTGAAAGCAGCCGTGAAGAAGAGAAATAAGCAGAGATTTGTTGCAAAACGGTGTGTAATGTAGAGAGGGTAAATGAGTAAGGAAAGAGCAACTGAATTTGCTTATACCGTGGGAATAATTTAAGCTATATTTGCATGACACTATTCTCATTTATGGCATTTCGGCATATCCAAGCTGCTTTAAGTTGATCGGTCTTGCTCGTCACGGCAATCCTCTCGTCTCACCGGACTCAATAATTGATAGTCTTGGAGACCCAAAAACAAAGCTCCATTGAGACTTAAATCCACGACGATGCTTTCTTTGGGACAATTTTTTGTTGAGACTTAACGAAGGCCGACTCTGATATTTGAGATAAAAAAACCGGATAAGATAGAAGTTATCCTCGTTAGTGTTAGTAATCAATTGTAACGGCGTAAATCCATCAAGTCAAGAAGAAGTTTACTTCCAACCAAAAAAAAGGAAGAAATTTACTTGTCTAAGTCTAAAGAGTGACGCCAGATTGAATACAAAAATTAAAAAACAAATTCACTCTTCTTGGATTTCAGCGTTACCGCCATGAAAGTGCTGGTGGCGTCGCTAGCAACCATTGTACCACGGCTCCCCTAGACCACCGTACCACGGGGTGGTCACAGCTCAAGTGACCACCGTGGAGTGGTTTCTCTCTCTCTCTCTCTCTCTCTCTCTCTCTCTCTCTCCATCTCTTCGTGGCAAAGCTACCATCAAAAGTAGTTTTTGCCATGGATGACGGTGACCATCACCACATCACAGAGATGGTTGCTGTAGAAGCTATGTTTCGTTTAGTTTTTATGCGATTTATTTAAGTTTTTACATTTTGTCCAATTTTACCCCCAGGTTTACTAAAGACTTTTATGAGACTGAATATGACAATATGTAACTTTGCATCCATGTATTTTGTAAAAGAAAAGATAAGATGCGATCATAATTAGAAGATTTCCTACCCCCATCTTATTTTATCCTTAGCAACCTAACTTGACTAACCCTTGAAATCCGGGGTGTGTTTTATTTAGCAAGAAACACAAGATTTGAAAAATATCTTCAGGAAAATAATGCTTCTATTATTTACAAAAATGATGGATGAAAATATTTTCATCACGCACTAACATATTGGGGCATAAATTATTGTTGATTATGAAAATATTTTCTGTTAACTAATTTTTCTAAATAATGTAACCAATCATTTTTCAAAAATATTTTGCAAATTTTAAATTTTTTTATTAAACAAATGCACTCTTTGATAGAAATACTCTTTTTTTTTTTTTGTGAAAGGTAATAAATATATTAAGGAAAAATCAACAGAAACGGCATTATCTTCAGAGAACAGCCTCTTTCTATCCCGGCTATGAAGAACCATCTCTTTAATGTAGTTAGAGATAAGGCGATCACTGTTAGGAATGTTGAGGACAACATCAGGAATAGAAGGCCGCAACGGAGATGGGGCATTGACCCAGTCATCTTTTCTAGGGAGCGTTAATTCCCTTCCTTTCATCCTGAGGATGGTTCTCTCCCTATCGAAGGGAGTGCCGTGCTTTTCCTTTCTAGTTGTTAGTGGGTTGCCACAACTCTAGCTTTTATATCTTGGCATCCTTCCACTCATTATGATCTGTTGTTTTGAGTGTGGGTTTTGATGCCGTGATTTTTTTGTTCAGTTGATATTTCCTCAATATATTTGATAGAAATACTCTTTAATGTGCATGCTCGGGACAAGTTACAATGATGTTGATGCAAATGATTTCGATGTGTCTTTGTGGCTGTAGTTGAGAATTATGAATGAAGTAGTATATATGCCTATTTGTAAGCTTTACATATCGAGTATCTAAAGTAACAAATCAGGACCACTACATAACGAGTATCTAAAGTAACAAATCATAGCAAGTATCTAAAGTAACAAATCAGGACCACTACATAGCGAGTATCTAAAGTAACAAATCAGCACCGATCGAGAAAAATATACAGAATCAAATAGTAATTTACAAAAACACAAATTATCTTAAATATATCTTTAATAGCTATACATCACTATTGAACAATGTGCTCCACATAAGCGATAGAATGCAGCATATAGTCTTCACACGATAAGTGAGAGCGGAAGTGCTTAGTAATCAAGTATCGTTTGGCCAAAAGTAGAAATAAAATAAGCTCAGAATCATAGGAAAGGGTAATAAACGAGAAAGTATGATAAAGATCTAGGAAACAGAACAATGAATCGAGCCTGATTTGAAACCTCACATGATTGTTGTTCTGACCTATAGTAGTGGACAAGCTATATGTATCTATGTTGTCCACTTTAACGATTTGTTGGAACATATGTTGCTAATTTTTGTTGGTGAAATCGAGATAAGAGTTGGTCCGAGTGGTAAGATGATAAAGGCTAGATTATTACATGACAAGAACATATGCTTATGGCGAAAATTTAATGAAACACCAAGATACAGCTCATGTCATGTGCGACCTATTGAATTCATATCGATTCTTGACGAAATTTAAATCTTCTCAGCTCTTTTCATGTATGGGTATGTGTGCTTGTTCATTGAAGACGTTGAGTGGAGTTTTTGACGGACTGTACATCGTAAGTCGTTGACTATTTGCCTGACTTGCTGCCTTCCCCTCCATCGAGCACTACTAGTCTTCTGCATGTGGAGGTGGTGGTGGTGGTGGTGGTGGAGGAGGAGGAGGAGGAGGAAGACTCGGTTGTTGACTCAACATTTCATGCGGCGGATTGGTCGAATTGGATGGCCTCCTGGTCAAGTCTTACGTACGGGTGTCCTTTTTCGGCCAGTATGTAAGTGCCTTCAGCAATGATGCTGGTACTCGTGCTTCACGGCCTTGACCCTGCTTGTTGATTTACTCCAAAGAGAGAGCGGTACATAATTCTACTACAGATTATCCAATAAAATAAATATTATAATCACATTTGGGTCACTCACACACTCTTAGGATTTTTCAATCCCCAATTATCTCTAATCACCCATAGGGTGTTTAATCCTTACAATCCTTGACGAAACAATCTATTAGTTTCACAAAAAGGAATTACACAAAATCTCAACAAAAGATTTTCACCAACTCAAACACTCATGATGTAATTCACGAGCATGCCATACAATTGATCATCATTGTTGAAAGCTCCTTTTAGATGCTCTTCATGAATAAGATGCACTTTTTATATAGAAAATAATTGGGAAAAGTGCCAAAAAAGTCCTAAACTTTTTGTCTGTGTGCCGATTTAGTCCTAAACCTTTTTTTGGTGCCAATTTAGTCCTAAACATTTTTACGTTATGCCAATTCAGTCATTTTCGGCCAATTTTGGCAGGATTTCTTGATGAACGCCGGTCAATTGACGTGGCCTAATCGGCGCTAACATTGACAACTTTTAATAATATTTTAATATTTTTAAATTTTTTTCATTTTTTTCCTTTTTCTTCTCCTCTTCTTCTTCCAACCAATCACCGAACCTCGCCGATCGGCCAGAGACGACAGCTGGCGAGGTCGAGGTCAACCTCGCCAGCAACCTCGCCAACGGTCGCAAGGGCGACCTCGTGCTAGGCAATGAGGCTTGCCCACGTCGGATCTGGCTAGGGTCGAGCCTCACCCATGGCCGGCAAGGGCAAGCCTCACTCGCCCGGCGCGAGGCCGCCCTCGAGGCCTAGGCGGCAAGGCTTGCCCTCGCCGGATTTAGCAAGGGTCGAGCCTCACCCATGGACGGCAAGAGCAAGCCCCGCTAGCTTGGCGCAAGGAGGCGGCCTAGGGGGTGGCGAGGAGGCCGAGATGAGGGTACAAGGACTGCTACATCATCGCTTGCTGCCTCAGCCTCTATTGTTGCTGCTACTGCATCTTCCTCCGGCTCGAGCTACCGCGTCGGATTTAGGGCTCGAGGTCGAAGAAGAAGAAGAAACAAAGAACGAAGAAAATCACGAAGGACAGAAAGAAGAGAAAACGAAGATGAAGAACAAGATGAAACCCTCGGAGGAGAGGGCACGTATAAAGATGAGATTATAGAGCAACACGGACAAGGAGAGGGAGGGAGAGAGACTTGACCCTCGCCAGATCCTACGAGGGCAAGCCTCGCCTCCCCACCCGAGGTCACCCTCGCAACCACTGGCAAGGTGGCCAGCGAAGTTGACCTCAACCTCTCCAGCTGTCGCCTCTAGTCGATCGCCTTGGTCCGGCAACCGGTTGAAGGAAGAAGAGGAGAAGAAAAAAAAGAAAATAAATAAATAATTTAAAAATATTAAAAAAATTATTAAAAGTTATCTACATCAGCGCCGATCAGGTTACGTCAGCCGACTGGCGTTCAGTCAATAAAATCCGGCCAAAATTGGCTGAAAATGACTAAATTAGCACAACGTAAAAAGGTTTATGACTAAATTAGTAGTAAAAAAAGGTTTATGACTAAATTAGCACAAAAATAAAATGTTTATGACTTTTTTGCCACTTTTCTCATAAATAATTGGATCAAAACTAAGATCCTCTTCAAACTAGGAATCAAGTTCCAACTAGGATCGTTAGCAGGCTTAGGATTTCCATCTATGGGTTCAAACCTTAAGACATAATTTCAGTGTGCCAGCAAGCAAACCCCTCGTCAGCATTTCTTAACTCTGTCGCTACCGTGCTTATTCGAATACACAAAATAAAATGACCTTTTAAAACCCATCATGTGAGGCGAGTAATTATCAAAAAGCACATTGTGTAACGTGTCACTTTTGTTCTTTTTTACGTGAATTTATATGACAAGATAGGTAATCAAAATGCACTTTTACGTAAAGAGGGTTGCGGCTATTTATTGTATATTGCAAAAACTTTGAAAAAGAGAACCCCAATATAATCTTGGAGATACATACATACTACATATATATATATATATATATATATATATATATATATTAGATATATTATCTGTACGGAAGAATTAAATGTAGGGAAATCGATGGAGATATGAATTTGATACTCTTTTGACATAATTAGATCTGACCAAGGTGCATGTGCGCTCCCCGAAGTCAAGGTCTGGAAAAACATGTTTCCAAAAAGCGCTCCCTATCATGCAGACTAAGAGCAAAGAGTCCACTAGAATTAAATGTTCTTATTTAATGGCTGCCGATCATGACATTCCGGAAGAAAAAAAAAAGGTAAATAAGATAAGTCCTTCGAATTTTAGTATTATAATTGCATATATCGATTTCTTGTACGCTTTATCAATGAGCAGGTAGAGCATAGCTTTTATATATATATATATATATGAATCAACCCGAGATTTGAATAGGTCCAAATGGTGCCAATTCTACATCATACAATTAAACAAGTCGCAGCTCGAATCTTCTGTTGGAAGTACATGATTTCAACTGAATTGTAAAGTTCACGTCATAAAATATATATTATAGTCGGCAATTGGTTTTAGCCACGAGGAAAGTCGTCCAACACCATGCCCAATTTCAAAGAGCTACCCAAAAGAGCACGATTGTTCCGTGGATCCGAGGCAATGGCCAGTGATTCGGTGATCTTCACGTAGACCATGAACTCCTCCACCTTAGCAGTTAGTCTTTGAAAACATGGGTTCTCTCCGGCTCATATGGCTAGAAATATGACTGGGAGGAATCATTATTGCTCACGCTAAGTATACGCAGCTACTGACGTTTGTCATTCGGGCTTGACAGCTTGTCCTGGCCAATAAGGCTCGAAGCACATGCTAGGGCGAGCAGGGACAAGTTCTTAGCTGGGGGCCCACCCATATAACCTCATTTGGGCCTGCTCAAGCCCTTTTTTGGGAAACAAGATTTGATGTTTTCTAGTCATGGACCGGCCTGGACCAAGTACCTGGCTTGATCCACCGATTTGATCAAGTTTGGTTGCTGCCCTTCTTAAGCTTGTCGATGCGGAGTTCAAGTCGAGACATTTTGGTGGGCCTGAGGTATGACTGAAGCTCATACTGCAATTTTTCTTAAACTTGTCGATAGTGAGCAGTGAGCATGGCCTCCATCTAGACATGAGGAGTAAGCATGAAGTGACAGCCGGGCCTGCTGGCCACAGGCCCAATAGACTCGGTGGTGATGAGTGAAGAATCAAATGGGCCATTTGAGGGTCCGGACCATCAATTCACCCGTAGACAAAAAAAAATGAAAAGAAAAAGGAAATTATTGTATTTATATAACCTTTATTGCCATGTCGATGGAAAAGAAAACCCACGTCATGGGGCATGACATTCAACGAATTAGAAAAAATAGATCCCCGTCAAACCGGAATACAAGCTTTGTGACCCTTCAGAAGGGCAAGATCCCTTACTTGCCTTCCAAAAAAGCATCCCGAAAAAGTAAATTCATCTTAAAATCTAACTCCATAAAGATTGTGGAGACTATATCAGTCTCCACGCAAATAGGCACTTTGTTAAGCCCGAACAAAGGTGCCAAGCTAAAGTGTCGAAGTGATTTGCGCATGGAAGTTCTTATCGATAGTGTATCAATTGTCGGGTTCTTATTAGACAAATTCCAAAGCCCATGGGCTCTCGAGAACCTCATTAAGGAATGTAATAGCTATTGGACCTAGCTGAAAGGAGTTATGATAATCCACTGCCCATGAGAAGCAAACGAACTTCCGGACCTTTCCTCCTAATTGGCTATCTAAGCCTTCCCAAAACCTTTTGAGATATGTTATGTTCAGAGACTTGTCGTTTATGTTCTGCTAATTGTGTTGCTCGAATGATGAAAAAAATAAAAAAGCGCTAATTTCCTGGTCATGAAATTATGCCCTCGTCTTCAGTCGGGTCATTCAACTTTCAATCTAATTAACACGCTTAAGTCTGATTCCAACTCTAATTTAGCCGAAAGACGAACTAAAGGAAAAGAGTCGGCATCTAGACGAGAGTTGAGCTAACTCAACCGTTCCTAAAGTCAAAAATCAAATGAAGTTTTAGACCCATTTTATGATGATTAAATCTAGGTGATGAATGAATGACATCATTGTTACAGGTGAAACTCCAGTGGAATAGCTTAAATGAAAAAAGTCGAACTAAAGTCGAAAGATAGCGACGGTGGATAATTAAATAGGACCCGTCCTAGCAAAATTATGCGACACCCAACAAAAAACAAATGCTTCCAAACGTCCGGATAAAAATTGACTGCCCATCACTGAAATAGGAGCAAAACAACCTCCACACCGAGTGGGTCCCCACCAAGGATATTATCCTCAGAATTCCATGGATCAGGATCGTACACGTGTCCGAGGACGATAGAGACTGGCCCCACCACTCACCCATCCTTACGTCATCCCTTACACCACCACCCGAAAAAACGCATTTCAGTTTATAATAATATATTAATTATTTCCGTGTTGTATGCAAGAAATGCATTGAAAGTGGTATTGCCGTAAATAATTGGAAAAAGCCAAAAAAAAACCTCTAAACTTTGCCTTACCCTAAATTATTTTTTGTTACAACAAAAACTCAAATTTTACTCGCTTAAACATTTATCTCAAATTTTTTTCAATGACATCAAGAATCCAAAGTTTTACTCGTGCAACACATTTATCCTAAAATTATTTTTTCAATGACATCAAGAATCCAAAATTTTACTCGTGCAACACATTTATCCTAAAATTATTTTTTGTAACATCCAAAAATCCCAAATTTTTTTATGTGGCAATAATTATAAGTTTGGGGCTTTTTTGGTATCATTGAAAAATATTAGAGTTTTTATATCACAAAAAAATAAATTTTGAGTAAATACACACATCGTACAAATTTAAGGTAAATGTGTCACATAAGTATAAGTTTGGAATTTTTACGTCACAAAAAAATTTTAAGATAAATATATCATAATAAGCAAAATCTAAATTTTTGTAGCTTTATCCCTATAAATATGTAATAAATGTTCAAAATTACTAATAATAGGATGTTTATCAAATTAATCAAAAACAAGATCAAGGAAAAACTAAACACACTCCGTCCTCTCGGTATTTTGAGCCTCGTTTTGAAATTGTCGATAGATTTTATGACGTGAAAAAATGGACTTGTCAAAAAGCAATCGTCGTCTCAGTCGTTTTCTTTCTTTCAAAAATATTCCCAGCCGGATGAGAAATTCGAGGCGATGAATTAATACCACAAAAAAATGCTATAGACAAAGACAATTTTTACACAAAAATTCCAAAAATACGAGGGCCACTCTCGGCATTTTGTCTGTTTTCCTCACCTCTAAAATATAAAAAACATAAAGAGTAACAAACTAAGGAGTATGCCCAAAAGCATCGTCACTCCCCCTGCAAAATGAAAATTACAACTCTGCCACCGCTCGCGCTCTGCTTCCTCCTCTCCGTCCACGTGCTCTCTGCCCGATTCCATCCCTCGGCGGAGCACGACGGTCCTAACGGCGGCGTCGGCAGCGACGGCGGCGGCGGCGGCGGCGGAAGCAGCAGCATAATCTTCGCCACGCTCGGCCGCTCCGACTACGCCTTCGACATATTCGCCCTCCCGACTCGGCCGGACCGATCGCCGAAGCCCGCCGACGAGGTCAAGCTCACCGACGGCAATTCCGTGAATTTCAACGGCCACTTCCCTTCGCTGTCGCCCGCCGCTTCCTCCTCTCTCCTCGCCCTCTCCCTCTCCCCGGACCAAACCCTGCCTTCCCTGCACGTCATCTACGTCACCGAGCGGAACGGGTCGTCGAGCATCTACTACGACGCCGTCTACGACGACGGCGACGGCGGCGGCGCCGAAGGGAGCCTCCGCAGAAGATCGGCGCTCGAGGCTGCTCCGCCGAGGGTTCAGGTGCCTCTGGTGGGGAGTGGCACGAGCGTGATTTCGATGAAAGACAGGCCCAGTCTGAGCGGGGAGAATCTGATCTACGTGTCCACTCACGAGGACACGGGCGTGCCGCGGACGAGCTGGGCCGCGGTCTACTCGACCGACGTGCGGACCGGGTCGACCCGGAGGCTGACCCCGTACGGGGCCGCCGACTACAGCCCCGCGGTGTCGCCGTCGGGGGCCTGGACCGCCGTGGCGTCGTATGGGGAGGGGGCCGCGTGGGGCGGCGAGGTGGAGGAGCTCGCCACGGACGTGTACGTGTTCTTGACCCGGGACGGGAGCCGGCGGGCCAAGGTGGTGGAGCACGGCGGATGGCCGTGCTGGGTCGACGACACGATGCTGTTCTTCCACCGGAGGGGCGACGACGGGTGGTGGAGCGTGTACAAGGCCACGTTGCCGAGCCGGGGACCGATTTCGATCGAGTCGGTGGTGACTGAGCGAGTGACGCCGCCGGGCGTTCACGCGTTCACTCCGGCCACTTCTCCAGGTGACAATTGTGTTGACAATACTATTTGCTTTACTTAAACTTGTCGTTTAAATGGCAGTGTACTATAAATGCAATTAGTACAATAAATGAACGAGCTTTGTCCATCTGATAAAGGGAATTGAAAGGTGAAGGCTCATTGACAACACAAATCTGGACTAGAAATGCCAGTGCTAAAACCGAACGAGTGCAATTGAGGTTTGGCTTGTTTTGTTGGTGTTGTGGGTGTCCTTATCTCCTTTCGGGGAAATATTCAAGTTGATTCGGGAGCATTTTCGTCACTTGATGTGGTTTATCCGTGTTGATTATCTGATATCAAGTGATATGGTATTCTTTTCGAGACGAAAGTAAAGCCATTGATGACACTTGACGCAAGATGATTGGTCAGATGGACTATGTAAAGCGATACGTTATGCTTCGGAAGTATCTAATGTTCGTCCCAATTTCTTTAGAGTTCCTTTTTGAGTGTTGGGGCTTCAAAATATCCAGTGTTTAGACTTTGGTAATTAAATTAGGAGAGAGGGTATAGATAGATTATGTACCGAATTACAGTGCAAAGGATTTGGTTTGATACAGTAAGAATATTGATGATGTACATAGATTTTGACGAGGATGGATATGAAACTCGTATATATTGTATTTCTTAGTGTTACTTGAACAAAATTAGTTTCAATAAGTTCAAAAATATTTAAGCAAGCACCATTTACTGTATGACTGGAGAGTTGATTATGCAATGAAATTTTCTTATCGACTCATTCAACTGCATCTTTGCAAGATTCTTTTCTCTGTTCTTTATATTGTGACAGAGGACTACTAAAGTTCTGCCATGATATCTCTCCTTTTTGTCAGGTCTCCAATATGACGTCCTTCGTTTTTTCCCTTTTCAGGTAACAAGGAGTTCATTGCTGTTGCTACAAGACGACCTGGTTCGAGTTATCGTCACATAGAGCTCTTTGATCTTGTCAAAAATGAATTCAGGGAGTTAACTCAGCATGTGTCACCCAACGCTCACCACTTCAACCCGTTTATCTCCCCCGACTCGGGCCGAGTTGGGTACCACAGGTGCAGAGGTGATGACAATGGGAGAGAGACTCAAAGTCCCCATTTGTTACTTGAAAATCTTCAAAGCCCAGTGGCAGGCCTCTCTCTCTTCCGAATCGATGGGTCTTTCCCATCTTTCTCACCTGCAGGTGATCGAATTGCCTATGTTAACATGCCGGGTGTCTACATAGTCGACCGAGATGGTTCAAATCAACGTGAGGTATACTCTGGTATGGCCTTCTCCTCCTCATGGGACCCGGTTCGAAGAGGGGTGATCTACACTAGCACGGGTCCTACTTTCGCTACTGAGAGGACTGAAGTTGATGTCATATCCATCAACGTCGATGATGTTGACAAGTTGGGGGTGAAGAGGCTGACCACCAATGGCAAGAACAATGCTTTCCCTGCCCCTTCGCCTGATGGGAAGTGGATTGTGTTCCGTTCGGGCCGATCAGGCCATAAAAACTTGTACATAATGGATGCTGTCAAGGGAGAGGAGGGCGGGCTCTACAGACTGACAGAAGGGCCATGGTCGGATACTATGTGTAATTGGTCCCCTGATGGTGAGTGGATTGCGTTTGCATCCGACCGGGAAGACCCTGGCAGCGGGAGCTTCAGTTTGTACCTGATCCACCCGAATGGTACTGGGCTGAGGAAATTGATTCAGAGCGGCTCCCTTGGGCGGGCTAACCATCCATACTTCAGCCCGGATGGGAAGAGCGTAGTGTTTACATCGGACTATGCAGCAGTATCAGCTGAGCCAATCTCAAACTCTCATCACTATCAACCTTATGGTGAGATCTTCACGATAAAATTGGACGGCTCTGATTTGAAGCGGTTGACCCACAACTCCTATGAAGATGGGACACCCGCATGGGGACCCACTTTCATCAAGCCAGCTGATGTGGAGTGGCCAAGTTATGGGTCCAGGTGCTCATTTGAAGACTGCCACTGGCTTAGCAGCATGCCAAAATATAGCTTCGGAGGTGCACCAAATTACTCGGCCAAGGCTCAATGTGGCGCTTGAACTCTCTCTCTCTCTCTCTCTCTCTCTCTCTGTAAAAATGCATATCAGGACTCATATCCAGATAAATAATGCTTGTGACTTGCTGTGCATTAGTCTGTTTGCACTAGTATAACTTGTTGATATACATGATTATTGAAGATAAGAGTTCTGCTTACTGCTATTTATATGTCTATATTGGACCATTGAGACTTGAGATATTTAGAAGATGCGAGAAATTAGTGCAATCATGTACTGGTATCTTGCCTGGCCTTTGCATGCGTTTATTATAATTCATATATGGATAGAATTATATCTGAGCTAAGTATAGAATGGTATTTAGCCTTTAACTGAACTTTAAAACATCTTCAATATCTTGCTACTTCTTTTTTTGCTGTGCCATTGCCCTTCACTGCATTCGTCTCTTTGCCGCTTCCCCAACAATTGCGGGAGGAGAATGATGATGGTGCTTGCAGTGGCGAAGCCGGGGCAACAAAGGGCAATGGCACTGCTAAAATCAGTAAATTCGACTAGATTGTGGCATTGCCAAGACAAAGCTGGATTTAAAATTTGTGAAGAACTGCATCTGAGTGAAGTCCCTGAAACCTCACACAGGATCATTACGTGGTTCATTAAGGTCGAAAAAAATTCTGTTCCCTCTCTGATTTGATTGAAGGTGAATTTCCCAGCAGCTCATGTATGGTGGTCTTCACTTTGAGCCCCCCAGCTTCTTATTTGTGGTTATACTATTGCAGATTTTTAAGGAGAATGACGTCTGAGTTAAAAATGATCTTTTTAAGAACACAGTTTTGTGCTTTAAATTAGCTTAAAAAGAATCATAAGTGAATGTTTAGCTCATGGTCATTATCGATTTGTTTGATACTTGTGGTAAGAATCTCTGTATTAGAATCCGTTATGTTGGGTTAGATTGAGAGATTTTCTGGAGTTTTTTTCTGGGGGTTTTCTCGTTTAGCTTCACCGTAGAAAAGCGTGGGCATTCTTTGTTCTGTCATAACTTCAAAGACTAAACCTGAGCTGATGGCTTCCCCGGTTTTTGAGCTTCAGCTTTGTTGTTAAACGTGGTTGGTCGAGTTTAGATCGACTTTAAGTCGATCGTGAGTATGGCATTGAGCTGAGTTCGAGCAAAACTGCGAGACTCAATCAAGCTCAAGTTGATGTATGGACGGAGTCAAGTTTGAGTTTCCTATTGTATCGGCTAAATTAGACCCTCCCCTAGAATGCTGACCCCCATGAAACCAAGTATCCTCCCTTAACCGAAAGTGGCCGTTCATGGATGTTTCTTCTCTAGTCCAAAGGGACCGATTACAGCATACCTCAATGAGGCGAAAATGGAGTGGGCAGCATCTAACCCAGACGCTCTTGCAGCCTCATTTTCCGAAGTCTTTCTTCTGTTGCTTCGCTTGATTGAGATAGGTAATATCCGTGTGAACTGTGAGAATCTGCTAGATGCTTAACTTTTCCAGTTATCGACCATCGATACTCCGCTTTTGACTAGAATGATTCAGCACCCGTGTAGGAGGATCCGATACCATGCATTCGCTCACGCTGACTAGTATCCGGTGATCACAAATCGGAGTGAATTTTCGGGCAAGTTGCATGAGCTGCTCTGAGGCATGTTCGCATGTCTTCCTATGTTAGTGATTGCTGAGTTTCAACTTGAACGGTCAGTCGTTTCGCCTTGGTTTTTGAAGTCTGCTCATTCGGTTCCCTTCCTTGGGTTTTTCCCATAAAAAGGCAAAAACGCCATCGCATTGATAATGAGCCTTGAGTAGTACAGTTATGTCCCTAACTGATGCATCAGATACAATTAAAGTTATATTTTCCTTAATATGTAAGATAGATTATAATTTCAGATTATAAATATTAATATTGCTCGACATTATTCCAATCAATCAACATAGAGATTATCATCACTTGGGGATTTTAAATTAAGAGTCACCAATGAAAGATGATTTTGCTGCCTTTCATCTTATCTACAGCTATAAACAAAGAACGTAAACAATTTATATGGGTAATTTACCAGAAAAACCAAGATTAAATATAGATTAGGTTATTAAGCAGGCATGACCCATTTAGTTAGAACAAAAATACATCGGTCGATTCCGGATAACATGGTTAGCATGGTTTGACACTAATATGATGAGAAAATTACTAAAAAAGTCATCAAACTATTATAATTTTTTGAATTCAATTTTAAATTTATTTTGATCAATTCAATTATGAACTTTTTATAATTATGCCAATTTAGTTCATTTGCCCAAATTTGGTCGGTTAGCGCCAACATAGACGTCGACAATGCCGGCGGACAATTTTTAATAATATTTTATTTTTTTGAATATTTTCTCTTTTCTTATTTTTTGTTTTTTCAATGTATTTTTTTTTCTCCTTTTTCCTCCTTCCTCTTGCTCTAGTGACTAGCCAGAACGGAGAGTTGGTCACCACCCAATGGTGAGCTTGCCTCATCGTCATTGGGTGAGAAGGCGAGCTTGTGCCTCCCGTAGACACTAGCGAGGCGAGCTCTCGCCAGATAGGGCTTGCTTCACCAATAGTTGGGTGAGGCTTACCTCGCCAGATTTGGGTGAGGCGAGCTTGCCCTTGCCCACCGACAATGAGGCAAGCTCCCCACTAGTCAACAACCGAACCTTTACTCTAGCTAGTCCCCAGAGAAGGGGAAGAGGGAGAGAGGAGAAAAAGAAAAAAGAGAAAAAAATAAAAAAATTTAAAAATATATTGTTAAAAAATTGTTTGCCGATGCCGGCCGACATCCACTTAGCGCTGGTTGCCCAACCAAATTTGGCCCGATAAACTGAATTGAAACAATTGCAAAAGTTTTAGGATTAAATTGACAAAAAAAATTGATTTATGACTGAATTATAAAAATTATAATAAATTTAAGACATTTTTAGTAATTTTCCCCTAATATGATTAGCTTACACCTGGTAGCTTAATAGCAAAGCATCATAAAAGAGGTGAAATTAAACTAGTTAGCATAGGTGAGTTTTTCCTTCGCCCTTTAGATTCATACGTGTCACTAATGAAAAAGCCCAGGTTGAGTACAAATTCTATCCACCTTAATCGATTATGTTAAGTGATCAGAGCCTGCCTGAATTAATTTTTATTTTTTGATTCTTACTTAACCTAAATCTGGCGATCGACGCATATTGGCCATTTTAAAATGCAAAACTCCCAAAACTTTTTCACAGAATATGAATATTACATGTAGATATAGAAAAAGTACCTTTTTCCTTTAACTTAACTCGCCAACTTTTTTATTTTGCTCCTTGCATGCCAACACCTGTCTCTCCTCCTATTTGCTTTATATTCAAGATATGCGAATTAACAACTAAAAAAATAAAAGATCATGAAAAAGATAATAAAATCACGTGAAAGCCAAACTTTCCAAAATGCGTCTTCCGATACCTATCTTGTTTATGTTCACGAAAATAACTATCGTGGGAAAAAAATGCTTTCGAGTATAAGAGAAAAAAATTCAAGTAAACAGAGTTTTGGAAAAAGAAACGGAAAATTTAAATAAAAGGGAAGACTATCATAAATGAGAGAAAAAAGAAGTTTATATAATGAACATAAACTGCAAGAAACACAAAAGGCACGCGTGTTTACTAATTACGAGCTGTGTTGTGTCTATGGGTGTTGGGTATTATAAGATTAGTAGTGGTGTCCTAAAGAGAACTGATTAGATACATTCCCCTCAAAGTCAACTCAGTTCAAACGGAGCAATGGAAAATCCAAAGTTTGATCAGATCAAATCTTATAATAAAGATAGGCGGATAGATAAGTTAAAGTTGTTTCCTGAATTGATCCTATCACATGATTAGAGAAACAAATCGAAACAGGAGTTGCAAAATCAACTTAAAGATATATTTGACATAATTGGCTCTATCCGCTTTATCGAAAACAAACAATTAAAACATATTTTCCTTAAAAATAATTATCCATTTCACTTGAAATATTTTCAATTTTGGCGAGCTTGATCCTCACATTGTCTATGGAGGCAACTAACCAAGGAAGAGAAGCACACAAAAAGAAAAGGAAAAAATTAAAAATAATAATAACTCTAACTTTTTAAAAAAGAAATATATATTTGGGGCAAGAAAGTGCTTAGTTTGAAGGTGAAATAGAAGTGAAAAACATTTTCTCCACTTTTAATTAACGAAAAAATATTATAGTTAATCAATTTATTTTCTATGAATCAAATACCAAAAAATCTCAAAAACGGTTTTTTGGAAGCTTCTTTCAGTAAATCGAACATCGAATGAGGCCTTGATGATAAAAATTTTCATTATCAATAACAGTTCATGTCTAAATATTTTTATAAATTTTTTTTATTGATTAATTTTTCTATGAACGATTACTTTAAGAAAAGAATATTGTTATTATTTGGGATGGAGTCTTGGATGTGCAAGATAATATGGAAACACCGTGTCCTTTCCTTCTCAGGAGAGAGAGAGAGAGAGAGAGACTGCGCTGGTAGCGCGGACGTTGACTTACCATGTTGCTTACTCGGAATCGGACGGAGAGAGAGCCTCGCAGATACCAACACCTGTTGTTAAATTAAAACCGATAAGCCTCTTCTTTCCTCTTCCACACACCACAACAACGCACTCTCTACATCATCATCATCATCTTGCAAAACTCTCTCTCTTTTCTCTCTCTCCTTCGCTCCAGATAAATAATCTCCTCCCCTCCGGTCAACAGCTTCTCGCAAACCCTAGAAAGTCCGCCACGATCTGCGTCCCGTCCCGCATCACGCGCCCTTCGCCGCCCCGACGAAGATCTGCGAAAATCGGGAGTTCTGGCCGTCGACGATGAATCTCTGTGACGTCCGCTGCCGCCGGCACCGATTCCGATCGGCCCTCGACTCGTTCACCATCGCCTGCGAAGCCTTCTCCGAGCAGCCCCGCTCGATTCCGCCCCCCGTCCCCCGCAGATCCGCGCTCGAGGTTTCTTGATCTCTCGCGCTCGCTCTCTCTCCCCCTCGATCGCGATCTTCTCTCTCTTTCTCTTTCTTGCCCCTTTTCTCTCTCTCTCTCGTTTTTCTCTTCCCTTTTGGGTTCTTGACGGATGGAGGCCGAGGCCGAGGACGGCGGCGAGTTCGTGGAGAAAGACCCGTCCGGGACGTACGGCAGGTACGACGAGGTCCTGGGCGAGGGCGCCTTCAAGACTGTCTACAAGGCGTTCGATGAAATTCAGGGGATCGAGGTCGCGTGGAACCGGGTCGACGTCGAGCACTTCTCCGAGTCGCCGGCGCTGCTGCGGCGGCTCTACGAGGAGGTCAACGTGCTCAGGTCCGTCAAGCACGGGAACATCATCAGGTTCTACCATTCCTGGGTCGACGAGGAGACGAGGACCATCAACATCATCACCGAGCTCTTCACGTCCGGGAATCTGCGGCAGTACCGGAAGAAGCACAAGCATGTCGACATGAAGGCGATCAAGAACTGGGGGAGGCAGATCCTCCAGGGGATACAGTACCTTCACGGCCACGACCCGCCGATCATCCACAGGGATCTGAAGTGCGAGAATATATTCGTGAATGGGTATGATGGGCATGTCAAGATCGGTGATCTGGGGTTGGCCATTGTGATGCAGCAGCCGACCGCGCACAGCGTGATCGGGACTCCGGAGTTCATGGCTCCCGAGCTTTACGAGGAGGACTACAACGAGCTCGTCGACATCTACTCTTTCGGGATGTGTATGCTGGAGATGATTACCCTAGAATGCCCTTATGGAGAATGCAAGAATTCCGCGCAGATTTACAAGAAGGTCCTCTCCGGCGTCAAACCCATGTCCCTTGGGAAGGTGAAGGACCCTGATGTTAAGCAGTTCATTGAGAAGTGTCTTTTGCCCGCAACTTCGCGGCCATCTGCGGCAGAGCTTTTGAGAGATCCCTTCCTTGCAACTGTGGACTCAAAAGCTTTGAAGAAGCCGGAAACTGTGCCAAAAAGCTTATGTCCATCCAACGAGGGTGGAAGAGGAACCGCTCCAAGTTCGGGTTTTGAGTTGAGGATTTCCTCTGGGTGTAATGAATTCCGACTAGCAGGGGAAAGGAGCGATGAGGCATCGATTTCGCTGACATTGCACATCGTGGGTCCAGAAGGCAGGGCCAACAAGATACAGTTTGCATTCTATCTGGATTCCGATACGGTGGTCTCAGTTGCTCAGGAGATGATGGAGCAGCTTGATCTGCCAAAAGAAGATGCTGATGTCGTGGCCGAGTTGATGGACCGGTTGATCGTGAAGATGGTGCCCGGTTGGAAAGCTTGTGCCTCTGAACAGCGTCAAGAACAAGTGCCTCAGCCGCTGGCCTCCGTGAACACACAGATCTTGAAGTGTTCGTTCGATCTGTTGTCCCCTAGGGAAGAGATAGTTGAAAATAATAGGAAGAAGTGGATGGCAAAGAAGGGGATACCAGTTATCTGATGTACCTTTTCATTCCTTTCCTGTATTTTCGAATGATGTAGTTTCGTCATCTGTCAGACGTTAGTTCATTCAATGAAATCCGAGGTTTCTTCAGATCACCTCTGTGGCAATTCTCATTTTATCTCTGCAATGTCGAGTTTGTCAATCGAGATCAAGCAAACACTGGAGAAACAAATTGCAGATTAACAGAAATTGTGATTTCAGAGTCGTTAGTTTGGTCAGTCCAGAAAGCAGTTACATTTTGGTGCACACAGTATCTTCTGTATTCATCCGAAGCCTTACAGAAACTGGTAAGGCAAGAAACCCTACACTTGAGCGGTATCTGATGACTGCTCTCTTCCGGCCGATGAAGTAGAATGTGTTTCCTACTTAACATATCTTAGAGTTGTAAACTTCTCACTTCTTACCTGACCAGAAGTTGACTGCGTTATCACTTATGGCGAAGAAAGTAAAAGAAGCATCTTCTGAAGTGAAAAAGGGGGGAGAGTAAAAAAGACAGACAACATCCCCTAGCTAATGTTATGCTTAGCTTCGACATCGCAGCATTACAGTATTTAATAGGGCGTCGGTAGGTCTTAAATCTGGAATAACAGCACCCAAAATAACAGTATTTTGAATCAATTGACAACAAGCCGTGGACTTTCGAACGAGCAACACAAGGATGCCTGAAATAAATCACATGAACGGACTTACCAATAATCACCAAAGTTAATTTTATCTAATCAAAACTCGAAAAACAGGTGAGCAAAATAATCTCCAATTCAGAGGATAAGAAAACTTTCTCTTAAACAGCTTATCATGACTCTCAATAAGCTCCCATCTACATTATACTTGCTGGCTGAAATCCACTCTCGGCATCAGAGCTCCCAATGTATATATTAGCTTGCTAGATTCGTTCCTGCTAAGCTGCCTAAAGTTTCTATGGGAATGAGAAGCAAGCTGTCAACATCATGCTTCATATCACCTGGGGGAAGCAACTAAAGGGACTGGCAACTCTTTCTATTGAAGACAGAAGATAGCACATTCTGAGACAAGTTCCAAACGAACACCTTCTGACTTGGATGGTACATTGACTCGAGTGTTCTGTTCGCAACGAAATCCAGAAGAGGAAAAGTATTTGACTCAAGTCTCACTTCCGATACCCTGCTGCTCATCAAGCAAGTGTTCCGTCTCTTTCATGCTGAATTCTTGTTCCCCCCATGATTGCCTCTCCAATATCTTCGTTGCTTCTTCTAATTATCTTTGCCAGCATTACAAGTATGCAACTCCCTGCCTAACCTGTTCAACAGAAAGGGATCCTTGAGAAAGGGATAAAATACCTTTGATCTGCGTTTTCTAATGAAAATGTCGACAGAAAGGGAAAAAAGGCTTCTAAATTTCTTTCCTTTTCCTTCTGAAAATTAAAGAGAAAAAAAAAACCAGTTTAAAGGCGAATTACTTTAAAATTCACATTGTTTGAAGTATCATTTTTATAGAATAGTACAAGACTCCATTATGTGCATGTTTGAGTTTGACGACTCTCAAAAAATTCTTTGTTGGAAGAGACGGTGGTAAACATATAAAAGAATGAGTAACACAAAACAACTAATGAAATTAAGAAGGAAGTGAGACTTATAGAAGTTATAGATAAGGGTGAGTGGTATTAAGGTGTGTAGATTTCAAATTTGGAACTTGAGACCCACTCTGTTGGGATCTCATTTTTTGAAACTTATAACCATTACATCCTGGAACAAAACCTGTCAGTTTGGTCTAGTCTTAAGGTTTACTTAGAAAACTGACCAAATCCTTTTTCTTGTTTTATTTATTTATTTTATCCCTTGAGAAAACAAATTTTAGTAAAACATCCCTAAGATTACAACTAATAAATGGTCATACACCAAATAGGGGTGGCCAGTTCTAGTGTGCGTACGTTGTAGATCTAAAACACAGAACTTGTTTTGTTAGGATTGGTTCCTAGTTTTAATAACCTAAAACTGAATCAAATTTGACTGGGTTTGTTCGGTCCAATTTCAAGGTCTACCTTGCACCAGTGGTCACCCCTAATTATAGCGAAGAGCAAAATGATCAATTTTGTGATCGATCATTCCTCTAATCTCTTTCTTTTATAGGTAATCTAGATAGATCTAGATATCGATAGAATAACATGACTTAGATGGCAAAGGAGTTTTGTTTCTCTCAATATGGTATTGGTTTTGGTATGGTTGGGAGTACTCCAACTCCAAGAATAAAAATCCTAATACTATGTCACTATAAGAAAGTGTCCTTCTAAAATTGTCCGAGGAGGTGAAGCAACGGGGTGCACGAAAACTAATGCCGTTGCCATTGGACATTCAAGATGAATTTGTAGTTCTCATTATGCACCATATCACATAATCTTTTACCATTGTAGCGAATGCAATATATTCTCCATGTTGACAGATCTCATCCCGGATGGTTGTGAATTTTTGCTTAAGATTATAAGGGCACGGTGTCACGAGGATCATATCTTCACCCTCATTAATCAACTTAAACTGTTGAGGAAAAAACCGGTTCTACCGTGAACCGAACCGGGTAGAGCCGTCACCGGTCGGCTGCCCCTGTCCTTCCCCAACCCTCGCCTCTCCGCTGTCACTTAGAGCGGGAAAATTTCTCACAGAAGAGAGAGAGGAGGACGAGAGAGAGGGTTTCTTTCTTCAGGAGCTTGAGAATGGCGCCAATTCTGCAGAGCTCACAGCCTTGGGTCGAGAAATAGTAGGAACTCCCTTCCTTTTCCTCCTCTCCTTTCTTGGATTTCATGTTCCCTTCGTTTCAGTTCCGTCGCCGCTTAGTCAAAATTTAATCTTCGTTTTTTGGTCTCTGGCAATCGGCAGTCGACCGAAGCAAGTGAAGGACGTGGCGCACCAGGACGAGGTGGTTCGGGTCCTCACCAACACTCTCGAGACCGCCAACGTGAGTCAGTTTCTCCTGACGACGATGTTCGTCGCCATCTTTCGTTCTTCCGTTCGAGCCCTATGAATGTACGTGCGTAATCAAGTAGTGGCATTTTTTTTTTTTTTTTTTTCCGGTTTAGTGCCCGCACATGCTCTTTTACGGCCCGCCGGGTACTGGGAAGACGACGACCGCGCTCGCCATTGCTCACCAGCTTTTTGGGTAAGACCCTGGACTAAAGCAGGAATTTTTGGTATTTATGCAAGTGATGATACTGGGTAGTTGGTGTAGAGATTAGAGGCTACAGATTATGCCTTCTATTTCAGTGTCTTTCTTTCATGTGCTTGCATTATTGTCTGGCTTAAATTGTCAGTGTGTATATTCTTGTTTTAGTCTGTTCACTAGTATCTTTTGACAGGCCTGAGCTCTACAAATCTAGAGTGCTCGAGCTCAATGCGAGTGATGATCGTGGGATTAATGTGGTTAGAACTAAAATAAAAGATTTTGCAGCCGTGGCTGTGGGATCTGGTCAACGTCAAGGGTATACACTCTACTTCCACATATTTACCCTTTTCCATATGTGAATTTTATTCCTTCATAATTGGTCTTCTCCTTTGGTTCTATGTAGGGGCTATCCGTGTCCACCATACAAAATTATCATCCTGGACGAGGCAGATTCAATGACAGAGGATGCTCAGGCATGTGTTTGTCCCCTCTTCTTTTCTGCCAATAGGTTTATTATCAGTTTTATTGTGCTTATGTCAGACAGCTTGTACAGAATGCTCTGAGGCGTACAATGGAGACATACTCTAAAGTCACAAGATTCTTTTTTATATGTAACTATATCAGCAGGTGCAACTTCTTTCTTAGCTTTTCTTTTGAATCCTAGTTAACACATGTTTAGGTTCTGTTCATTGTAGCATCACATCTTCAATAAAAAACAGGAGTGCATTCCAGTTTGCTTTATAACTATTGCTTACTATAAGGAGAAGGCTTTCTAAAATAGCTAGGCAAATTGGAGTGACAAAGTGACTTTTTGCTTTTGCTTGGTTAGAAGACATCATACATGGAAGGTTAGCCACAATCTTTTAAGGCCTTAATTGACATGTGTGTTTGCAATTTTGTAGAATCATTGAGCCGCTTGCTTCAAGATGTGCAAAGTTTAGGTTCAAGCCTCTTTCAGAAGAAATAATGACTAGCCGTATATTGCACATATGCAAGGAAGAAGGTCTCAATCTGGATGCAGAGGTATGGCTCTGATTGTTTTTATCTGGCTTCAAAGATGGTTTGTCGCACCGTTTTGTAACTTTTCTTTTTGACATTGTTGAATGTTTCTGTCATGGCAGGCTTTGTCAACCTTAAGTACAATCTCCCAAGGTGATTTGCGTCGGGCTATCACATACTTACAGGTATAAAAGGGTCACATGGTGCATGAACTCCATTCTCTGAGGATGTGGTTTTCATGTCAGGATAAGATACCTTTGCAGCTGTTATAAATTGTGTTTTTGCAAAATAGAGCTCCTGAATACTTTAAACCTTTAGAATGTTGCTGTTTTGCATGCTGAGAGATCCAAATTTGATTTCTTTTTCATTTTTTTTTTTTTGTTGGGGGGGGTGGGTTAGTTGATTTTGTCCTCAAGTGGTGTCTTCAATATGCAGCAGAAGATTTTCTCTTAGTATTTGGGCTAAGGTTCATGCCTGATACTAGCCAACTCTACCTCCTGCTCTTGGTGCATCTAATCTGCTAAATCTTTAGTCAGTCAGTACTACGTAAATAACAACGGAGGACTTTAAGACATCGGCCAAGTTTGACGTTTTTCTACCATCCGGAGTCCTGGCCAGATGCTGATTACGACTTGAATTGATCACTGAAAGGGACACCGACGTATCTGACCCGTGTGCACCTTCTCTTGCAAGGCATAAAAGCTTCTATCTTGTTAAGAGCTGTGGCATGTAGAGAAGCTTTCTGCAGATGTCATCTTGTGAGAACATTCTCTTTTGAACACGAGAGGATAGATTTTTGAAATGTGTTTTCATATAAAAGGGAAAAAACACGAGAAGGGATAATTATTTGGACTTCTTTTTCAAGTATATCTCAGGCTAACGGGTTATGGATCATTTAGTCTGCTTTTTATCAATTTGATCATTTCAGTTGATGGTTGATATGTTTTGTGGTGGTTCAGTTTTATACACGAAAACTCTGAATTGGTCCTTGGTTTTGTTGAATTAATGGCATCTCAATGTTGCCAATGACCAGAAATAGATATGGCAACAGGAGGGCATCTCGAATTGCTTGGATACTGGACATGGATGCTGTAAGACTTTTGCCATGGAAGAAATTATTATGAAGATAGCCAGCCAGTAACTTGATAGGATAAAAGAAATAGGATCAAGCATTTTATGTTTTGCTATCCATACAATTTGTCTTGTTTTTAGTTGTGTTGTTATGGTGTTACTTGAAATGTTTAATCTAGTCTTACTGTTAAAATAGTAATATTTTGTGTGGTGTGTGAATTCCCTCCCCTC
This sequence comes from Eucalyptus virginea, assembly GCA_014182375.1. Classification (NCBI taxonomy): domain Eukaryota; kingdom Viridiplantae; phylum Streptophyta; class Magnoliopsida; order Myrtales; family Myrtaceae; genus Eucalyptus; species Eucalyptus virginea. Next base: position 54,110,717 of record CM024519.1, read on the forward strand.
CCCTTGAGTATTTCCAACCTCAGTAAATTAGGCTGATATTTTTGAGCTTTGCAGGGGGCTGCTCGATTATTTGGATCATCAATTACTTCAAAGGATCTAATAAGTGTCTCTGGGGTAGTTATTTCATACTTAACTTTCTGAATTCCTGGTCATTCATTATCCTTTGATATATGTATCCCAATAATGTGCTACTATCAGAAACCAAGGTTATATCAAACTGAATAATTGGATGACAGTCATGTGCTGTCTTTAAACATGAAAAGGGAAGTGTTTTTTCTTCAGTAAATTAATTTTGATTCTCTTTTTCCAAAGTGATCCTGGACTCCTTTGCCTTTATTCTGGTGTAACAATCATAATTTGCTTGTGATTTTAATATGAAAACTAAGATATTTGTTCTTTAAATGAGTAAGCTATGTAGTTTTGTTTGTCTGAGTCTTTTATAAACCATGCGCCCAAATAGTTTTGTCCCCACAAAGCATCCGTTGTAGCTGCACTTTCTTCATCCTAATTGGTCAAATGGACTTTAAAGATTGCTTGAAGAATACAAAGGATCTTGGTTTATGAGTATTGGGTCCGATTCTATGACGTGGTTGGAAGAGGCCTGAGTTCAAGGCAAAGGATCTTCAGCTTGTATAATGGAATCCTACATGATAGTGTAGTCCTACTTTTGGTCCCTCTTCAATCCAATTTGGGACCAATTCTGTAGCATTCAGGATATTTCTATGCTAGCTGCATCTTAGAATAGTATCGTTTTATAAACTGGATATCTAAGCAAAAGATTTCCTTTTCAAATGGGAACTTAAAATCTGGGACAATATAGCAGTGATCCTTTGCTAGGAAGTTGTTTTCCTTTTCATTTTCCTTTTTGAGGTGATTATAGTCTTCTGGTCACATATTCGAGTATTAGAATTTATAACTGCTGGATGCTAGACAGATTGGTTTTAGCTGAAGGAGAGCACTTTCTAACTGTTGCCTTCTTGTTTTTATTCTTTCGAGACTTATTATCTCTGTTTCCTTTCTTTCTCATTTTTCCATCTCAGAATCACTTCTATATGATTCCTACATCTTAATTTATCAGGTAATCCCACAGGAGGTTGTTGGGGCACTTCTAGCGGCTTGCAAGAGTGGCAACTTTGACTTGGCAAACAAGGAGGTCAATAACGTCATTGCAGAGGGATATCCAGTCTCCCAAATGCTTTCTCAGGTATAATTAGCTATATCTAGGCATGCGTCCTTTCTAATGTCAACTTATGGACTTACATTAAGCTGAAATTTTGTCCTATTCAAGTTATTTGAGGTGGTTGTAGAAGCAGACGATATTTCGGATGAACAGAAGGCTAGGATATGCAAGAGATTGGGTGAAACTGATAAGGTTAGCTGCCTATGATGAAATTATGTGAACTGTTTTATATTTTCAAATTAAATTTGGTGTAACTAGTAACTGAATATATGATCAACCTGAGTAATGGTTGATCATCATATGACCATGACACAAAAACAATAATCACCTGGTCTTTCCAACCGGTGTTTCCAGCAGGTAAGGATATTAAGTTCTTTTAGCTTCCCTTTTTCCATCCCCACTTGGCTAATTGGGCAATGTTCCACTTGTTGCTTCTGACCTCATTCTGATGCTTTGAATTAGTACAAAATTCTGTCAGATCATGCTGCAACAGTAAATAGTTATTTCAGGCCTTCTTGTAGTTATGGCAACCTTCAAGATATTATGGGATAACATTCAAGGCGAGCGAGCTGTGTTCTCATGTTATATCAATCATTTCATTGAATGCTTTGCACTATAGTGAGCTATTGAACCTGGAAACAACGCATTTATCAATCAAAATTTTTTGTTGCAATCCGAACACTGACTTGTTTATATGATTGGTCACACCATATAAGATATATGGCACTTTTAAGGAACAGTTTCTTCAAATACAGGCCTTTCATAATGTGTCTATCCAAATGTACATAATCACTTGTCAACTTTATGTTTCATAAAAAGCATAATGACTGCACATATGTTGAGCCGTAACAAAAATTTTATAGTTTGATGCTGCGTGCCGAAGTACATGGAGAGTTGATCATGTTTAGAGAAATTATGCCATTAGACAATTTAGTTTTTATAAGTAAGTGTTGGCTCTTTTCTTGTTCAGTGTCTTGTTGACGGTGCGGATGAGTACTTGCAGCTTTTGGACGTGGCTAGCAACACCATGCGAGCTCTGTGTAACATGCCCCAAGAATTCTCTTATGAGACTTGAGGGACCTGAAACCTTCAGATCCAGAGAAAGTTTGTGATAATAGTCTAGGGAGAAATTGGAAACTAAGTCTGTAAAGAGATTATAATTTTTTTATATTGGATGCTGATGCAAAAGGTCTGATCCATTGCTGTGATGAGGGACTTTCGGGTTGCCCCCTTTTTCATTATCTTTTGCAACACATCCTCCTTTATCATGATTAGCCTGCCAGAACTGTGCCTCCTTAGCTGATACAAAGGTCTAATTATTGATACGCTTGTGGTTTTAAGTATTGGTTTTTTTTTTTTTTTTTAATCTTTGTTTTTGGGATAAATGAGTGCTTATTCTTCCTAATTTCTACTTTGGAGGCACGAGATAGAGACATCAGGATCAATGTTATTTAGGATGAGCAATCTTGTTTACTCGCACTTATCATGTGCTGCTTTAATAATAGTCAATTGATTTATGTATGAGATCTCGAGTAGCTTTGATTAGTGTACAGGGAGACGAAAGAGGACATGCGTATCTATACAAAGCTATGCTGTGGGCCTGCTAGAGCTATAATCAGATCTGTCCACTCCTGAGTAATGAAATGGAGCAAGCAAAGTACTTTCTTCTGTTCACCACGCCCCCCAAAATGATCTATTGCATTTCATCATAGTGTTGCGTTTATGTCATTTTAATCATCATCATATGTCCATGCTAGTGTGCAACCCACCACCACTCAGCTTCATCATGTTCACGTTTGAATTTGAAAGAACCGCATGATTCCCTACTGATTTCGATGAAGAGCGTTTAGGGTGGCTTAGAGAATTCGATTGAGCCGAGCTCAGACTTGAAATAATGGGCACGCTTAACCCAGTAATTTGGAGGGATTTTACTTTCGAATCTCATAACCAGTTAAGTCTGCTCAAAGGGAAAGGAACCATGAAATCGATTCAAAATGGTATACTCTTTTCATGCATATTCAAGGCTGTGCAACATAATCTTATGTATGATCCTCATGTAGATTGATAAAATACAATAGGATTCGATACCATTGCTGGTATATCTCATGTTATATGTGGAAAACCTTTATGAGCTCCGGAAGCATAATCTGATTTCTGCCCCAATCCATATTTCCTTCTTTTGAAAAAAGGTATATCAATAAAGCGGATTGCATGGACATTTCAAACTCCTAAGAGACCTGTAGATTTGCACGTTGTGGGGACAAGTAGGGGGCTGCCTGCGGCATCAGTGTCGGCGGATTGGAAGCGTTCCGTGATCAATCAGGAGAGCAAATGTAGATTGGTCGACAGCGACCCGGACCCATCCTTTTGAATTCAGAACATTCAGAAGTTATAACAGTGATGGGAGGGAAAGTTTGCAAGTGGTGTACTACCGGAATTCTTGAATTTTTGTCAAAAATCACGTCTCCATGCGAACAAAAATCCAAGCTTCACATGGAGAAAATATTGGTATTCGAGATGTCCCTCGCTAAGTCAAGGAGAACAAAAAAATGGCCCACCAATCCCCCACTCAATGCCTCCAATCTCGCCTCACTCAACTCCTCCATTTGACGCAGCCTCACCTCCATATATACATACGCCCATCAGCACTTCATTCCTAGACGGCCAGCGTCAGTTCACGTTACAGTTAATAGCGGTTGAAATTGCCGTTGAGGAAGATGGCCGTCGATGAGTCCTTCAAGAAGCCAGGAGCCATCCCGTTCAAGTGGGAGATCCGGCCCGGTGTCCCCAAGATCCAGCACCACCGCCACCGGCAGCTGCCCCCACCCCCGCGGCCTCTGCCGGAGGACCCTCCTCCCGGACATGGCCATCCGTCCCTGCCGAAGCTCAAGCCGCCCCCCGCTGCGCCTGGACCCCAGTTCCTCTCGCCGCTGGAGCTGCGGACCGGGTCGTTCCGGTCGGCTCCTCGCACCCGCTCCGAGCGGTGGCGGCTCGGCCCGCCCATGCTGGGCCAGCCCGAATGCGTCTCCTCCGGGCCGGGATGCTTCCCCGCTGCACCGCTGCTGAAGCGGAAGGAGAGCAAGAGGAGGTCCCGCAGGACCAGGCCCGAACCCGAGCCCGAGCTCGACAGCTGCTCTGATATCGGGACACCATCCCGGTTTTCATTTTCGACCCAGAGATCGCTCTCGCCGTACCGCGAATCGCCGTGCGCGTCATCCTATTTGTCCGTCATGTCATCGCCGAGGCTGTCGTTTTCTTCGTACATGAGGTCTCACCAGTCGTCACCTCGATGCATGGGTGATCCAGAGTGGGCTGGGTTCGGGCTCTTTTGAAGTAGAGATCGATCCTCAATGTCCACCAAATTGACACAAAACGCACGCAAGTTTACATACGCACCGTGGCGAAGGGAATTGCTGAGGCTTTGTTTTGTGATCAGAAAGTCAGTGATTTAGCAGAGTAGGCAACCTGCACAAGATTGGTCTTGTGATCTTTGTATGTGTTGTATTAGAACAGATGAAATGTCAACTTTTACGTTTAAGTTTGATCGAAACGACGTTGTAAATCACAATAAAAATTATTCGATCAAAACTTTGATCAGACTTTTTAAAGTTGACATTAATAAAACTCGATGAACTATCTTTCTTCAATCAATGTGCATGCGTCGAAGTGATCTCCCCCTCCTTTCCATCGTCATATATATATCAAACTCAGCTACCGCCTTTTTTTGCAAACAAGTCAATGTTTTAAGCAACTCTTGACTTTCTAAAGCAAGTGATATTTCCTTGTCCACGTGATCATTAATCATCACTTTCTTTGAACGGTTGAGATTCGTTGCATTTCAATCCGACGACGAAGAATTGTGAGGGAATTGCAATTTGGGATCGACATGTTTATTCAAATTACTTCTCTTTTATCATTAAAGTCCACATTTTTATGTCATCAGGGAACTCTCAATCCGACATAACAAGCCTCTGGTCAGATTCACAGGACACATGTTGTCTCCCATGTTCTTATGCCAAATCGCATCTCGCTCTTCCTCACCAGTACTGCAGCGTTCCCGAAATCGCCGTCGTCAAATCTCTGACGTGCAAATGTTACACGAGAGTTGAACAGAGCACGAGAATCTGTTAAGTCTTCCGGAGCATCATGATCTCCTCCAGACCTCTGAACCGTAACTACGTCTCCATCGTGAACCAAGTCCTCGCCGTCATCGTCCAAAACCGCGAGTTCGACGCAAAGCTGGCGGCTTCCGCCGCGCCCACCTCGCCTCCTTGGGACACCGAATCGGTCTCCGAGGTGCTGCGGTCGATACCCAGATGCTTCTTCCAATCCCCTCGCTCCATCGGTCGCCAGAAGACCTTCCGCCACCGGGCGCCCCTGAGGCAGCGCGACCCGAGGCGCGAGTCCGAGAAGCTCCGGAAGGGTGCGCTCCTTCTTGGTCCCGCGGCTCACAGGGACCCGCAAAGGGTCGAGCTTGGGTTGGACAAAGCGCTCGAGTTCTACTACTGGGTCGAGTCCCATTTCGGCTTCGTGCACAATGAGATGACTTGTAGAGAGATGGCTGTTGTTCTGGCCAGAGGAAACGGGTTGAAGGATCTGTGGGAGTTTCTTAAGACGATGGATAAGAGAGGAAATGAGCTCGTCACGACTCCCACCATCACCTGTTTGATGAAAGTCCTAGGAGAAGAGGGCTTCGTTAAGGAGGCGACGGCCGCGTTTTATAGGATGAAGCAGTTTCATTGCAAGCCGGATGTCCATGCATATAATACCATTCTCCTCGCGCTTTGTAGGGTGGGAAATTTCAAGAAGGCGAGGTTCCTGTTGGAGCAGATGGAATTGCCGGGGTTCAGGTGCCCCCCGGACACTTATACATATACGATAATGATTGGTTCATACTGTAAATATAGTATGCAAACTGGATGCAGGAAGGCCATTCGGAGGAGGATGTGGGAGGCAAACCATTTGTTTCGTCATATGCTTTTCAAAGGTTTTGTCCCGGATGTGGTCTCGTATAACTGTTTGATTGACGGGTGCTGCAAAACGAATCGGATCGGGAGGGCGTTAGAACTTCTTGATGACATGAATAAAAGAGCTTGTGTCCCAAACCGAGTCACATATAATTCTTTTATTAGATACTATAGTGCTGTTAATGAGATCGATAGAGCTATTGAGATGTTGAGGAAGATGCAAAGCATGAATCACGGCATACCCACCTCGAGCTCGTATACTCCTATTATTCATGCTTTATGTGAAGCAGGAAGAGTGATTGATGCGTACCGTTTCCTCATTGAATTGGTTGATGGAGGTTCGGTTCCTAGAGAGTATACATATAAATTAGTTTGTGATGCGATCAACTCTTCTGGAGCAAGTGGTCTGATAGATGATAAACTGCATAGAAAGATTCAAGATGATATAGAGAAAAGGCTTAGGCAGGTGATGAAGGTGAAACCATTGGTCACTCACCAATTGTCCTGACTGCTTAGCAAGATTCAACATGTATGTGGAATTGGATGTTCCAAACACATGGATCAGTCCTCAAGGTTAAATCTTTTGTCTGAGCAAGCTATATCACACAGCAAGGAGAATAGATAAAAACAAGGAATGAAGTTGAACATGACCATACCTTGCTAAGAGGTGCTGCATTGCGAAACAGTAATGTTTCTATTGAAAATTCCAGAGTCGAATCTACTCAAGCATACAAGCTATGTCACCAGTCACCCCTCATTTGACCGGTGTTCTCTCTCTGTTCAGGTAACATGGATTTTTTCTTCCTTATGACTCCTCATTAGTCATTATGATGAGCAATGTCAGTCTATAGCCTATATTGCTAGCGTAAATTGCTTGGAAGCATATTTTGCTATTGCAAAGTTCTTTCTGTAGTTTTCTTGTATGCCTAGATATTTTGATCCATGCTTTCACTGGCTTGCCCTCTGCACGAGACAGGAAGATCTGGTATGTTTCTCCTGTCTAGGAATTCCACATCTTCAATCATCTTTCCTTCAGAGACTAAAAATAAACTATGTGAGATGAATGATTTCCTCTGAATATTTTCTGCATCTAACCCATATACTGTGAATTTTTTAAGCTCCCGAAACTGATCAAGAGGGGGGAGGGAATTGGAGTGTTTGTCGCAATCCCGTAATTTATTGTGACATGAGTGATCTAATGTAGATGCTTTATGGTCTTTTAACTTAGTTGAGGTGTCAGAACTGGTTTATTAAAATACAGAACTGCGGTCTGTTTCTGTAAGGCGAATGAAAACGCTTTTGTCAGTTACCTTTGCATTCACCTTCTTAGCAGACACAGTCGAGTTCTTCGACAAGTTAAAGGTTCTACCTTAAGCTCGTTCATGCCACTGTGGAGTTTTGATTGTAGCCAGAATGGTGGTTGGCTCCTCTCTAGTTAGATGCAAGCCTAAGGTTGTCAGCATATCTAAATTGTTTGATTGATTTCGTGTACTTTGGCATGAATTGGTAATAGTTCTTAAAGTAGTGGAATTGGAATTGGTTCTTCATTTCCTTTCATAAAGATGCTTGGTTACATGCAATGACAGGAATAGAAACTAGTCACCATTCACATGCAGTAAAACTGTCTCCATGATCCTGCTTTTGTTGCTGGGCAGACATGTATTGATAAAAATCAGAATTCCAGCACTGAGCGAACAAAAGCAATCATTGTATTGTCATTCAAGGATCTTCATCGCATCATATGTTTTCCCCTCTTCCTCTTATTTCTTCGATAAGTTTTCTGGGAATGACATCTTATAATTGCTCTTTCATTAATATATCTGTGAGTTACGTGGATAGCATTGTTTCCAACTAGGAAAAAAGAAGATAAATTTGGCAGGTGCTCAAAGTATCTCCACTTCGAATAGTTGATGTATATTCATCAATCTTCAAGTGTTTTCACATTATGATGTTGAAGCAAATAGCTACTACTAGTGTGTTTTTTTGGTCCATGTATATTCATCAATCTTCAAGTGTTTTCATATTATGATGTTGAAGCAAATAGCTACTACTAGTGTGTTTTTTTGGTTCAAAAATAGCTACTCACTTAGTGGCAAATCATACAAAGATTCTGGTCCATGTCCATGTCTGTATTAAATTTAGTAACGGCACGATATTTGTGATTCTGATTCCTTTTACTTTGCTCATTCCATCTACCTCATTCATATGAGTAGTGGGGTTTTCTGATTTGCTTTTCAGGTTCTGGGGAGCTATCAGCCAAAAGTTTTATCTGAAATGAAGGAGCATAAGGAGGGAAATTTTTTTGTTTGGTAAAGAGTGAATTGCTTTTATTTTGATTTACCTGTAGGTAGCCAATGCAAGGTGAATGGTGGCAGGAGTGTCAAGTTCAAGGACGAACTCCTCTATCTATATTTTTGCACCCGTTGCTTAGAGAAAAGCCAAAATTTCTGCTCATTCCTCTGTTGCTATGAGTTTTCACTATCTTATGGAGAGAAAAAAAGGAAAGAGCTGTTTTCTGAACGTCTGATTTCCCTATTCATGCCTTAACCTTTCAGCTTGCAGGCACTCAATTGTGGTCCGCACTGGAATGGCGATGACTTCACATTCTCTGAATAGTAGCATGATAATGTTAAATCTTGGGAATGCTGGGCTATGACTGTACCATGATACATGGAAAAATGATCTTGTTGGGGTTTTGAGTTTCCTAATTTTGTGCTGGTTTTTATACTACTGTAATCCAAAAGGATGTGTAGGAGGCTATTCAATTGTCTCACTCTGCTTGATAATGTATCCACGTTTTGGGATCTTTGTACGAAAACGTCTATGCCTTTTTCCGCTGTAGTCAGGTCTGCTCTTAGATCATTCTTACCATGATACTGCTGGCTGTATTAGTAGAACAAAATCCTTTTTGCTCCATAAATCCAGCCAAATTTTCTGTTCAAATGTACAACAAATCAACCAGCCTCACCAAGTGCTTATACTATGAAGTGGAGTTGGCTACATAACCCTCATGCATCATTGTGCTCTATCTCAAAAGATCCAAATACTAAAATCTTTTCTTATATCCTTATTCCATGCATGTCAAGATCTTCCCTACTCCTTTTGATCTGCATGTCCATTGTAAAGTTGCATTTTCTCACCCGAACATTCTAAGGTCGCCATGGCATGTGTTTGAATGAGCTTCTCTCATCACAATTTTTCCTCGAGTATCCACACAATGTAGCATTCTCATCTTTGTTATACTCATTTGGTACACTAGGTTGATGCTTGATTGCCCCATAATCGCATCTCCGTAATAATTTTTGTAATGGTTAAAACTGACGTAGTTAAGCTTCAATTCACTAGGCCTGTCTTGGGAGGGAAATAGGCAAATGGCTGATTGCATTAATTGAATACTGTTTTAAACATGTCCTAAAGAAAGACGGGAAGTACCAACCTTAAACCAATTCTTGGCAGAAGATCTAGGGTACCTCAAGTACATTATGTCCCCTTGAAGCTCTGGTTCGGTTTGACGAAGCACATAAGGAGAAGGGAATAGGAGCATGACTAGTCCTGGTTTTACCAAAGGGCGAGACAATACCAATATGCATTTCACTTTGGCTTTGAATGTTCTCAATACCAGGCAGACTCAGGAGGCTTTCATTATGCTTTGAGAACTGGATTGTAAACTCGCTTGGTTGACCCCGATAAGATTACGATTCTTCTTCGAGTATCTATTGCGCTTGGATTTCCACTGGGATTTTAATTAGTTCAGTGGTCTCGTGTTTCTATAGGTGCGAGGAGCGGGAGTTTAAAAGAGGATGTATATATGTGTTTCTGTAGGTGTGAGGAGCGGGAGTTTAAAGGAGGATGTATATATGGTGTAGTTAGACTTGTCAAATGGGTGGGTAAGGTCGGGGATGGGTCATAAATGGTCCAACCCAAATCGATCAATTTAACCCGTTTATAACCCATACCGAACTCATACCCTCCCCATTTAACTGAATGTAAAAAGCTTATTTCTTATGATTTTTTAAAAAAAAATGGTATTGTTAAAATAATTTCATGCAAATACAAATTAAATGGACAATTTTTATAATTTTTTTAAAAATCAAAATAAATTATTTTTAAAATCAAAAGTTTTAATTATTTTTATTTTTTAAATATAATTTTTAATTTTTTTCTTTTTTTCTTTTTCTTCTTCTACGTCGTAATTGGCAAGCTCAAGTTTCATTAGATCAACAAGGCCTCTGCCTTGCTAGATCCAATGAACTCGAGCCTTGCTTAGCTAGTCTTTAGCCATTGCCATGCTGGTTATTGACTAAGGAAAGAGGAAGAAGGGGAAAAAAAAGGAAAGAAAAAAATATAAAAAATAATTATACTTTCAATTTTTATAAAGTTAAAGAGGAAAAGAGAGAGTGTGAGGCTTGGGTTGGAAATTGGTTCTAAATCCAACCCGTTTATCTCAAGCTTTTAATTTTTCAAACCCATTTAACAAGTCTATTAAAAAAGTAAGTAACTCATATATGACCCATTTATGATCATATATGAGTCTAAGACCCATTTTAACATCTGTAGGTGTAATTCTTCCTTCAAATATGTTGCGAAGTTCATCAAGTTTTACGAGAAACGGGGGAAAGAAGAAGTCAATGCAGCTACAATGTCACATCACATTGGCATGTGGTATTACGTATATTCGTTTATCTCCAAAAGCATTTTAGATTAAGAAATGGATCTATAATTCCATTGAATTCCCCAATCACAGCTTCACCATCGAAATTAGGGGTAACTGATTTTAGGATGTGCTAATTCCCTATCCATAATTGAGAACTGGCCTTGTGACTCTCGGCTCTAGACCGTGAACTGAACTGGTCAGTTCTCTTTGATTGATGCTTCTCAGATGTCTATGATCTTTTCCGAGCTTCTGAGGATGTTCAGATGCTTGGCTCGGACTTCTCTCCTACGCCTTGTTTTCTCTATATCAGACTAGTTTATGCCGATGATTATCCCCATTTAAAGCTTGGGATCTAGCCTGAGAATTATTCTGTTTAGTGCTGTATCATATAATCGATTGGCCAAATACCGTGGAATGACAGTCGGACACTCAATTGTAAATTTATGAACGATGGAGGTGATGATGTATGGTTGACTTCAACTATATTTACTTAATGTTCGACTATATTAGAACCTAATCTCAATGCTTATCGCCACTTTCATTGTCATTCTAATTTCTATACATGTCCTTATCCGTACCATTCAATTCATGGTGACGGGACATTGGCTTTTTGAAAAAAAAAAATGAAACTAAAAACTCACGAAGCGACTATTGATTAAAGAAATTTGGAGATAATTGTCTAAAAACTCATATACTTATTATAAGGCGACCGATTCAATTTTAAACCATTCAATGGTATCAATTTAATTCTCATCATTTTGATAGTTGTGTCAATTTAGTCCCGGACCTTTTAACGTTTTGTCAATTTAATCGTTAATCGCTAACGTGGCGGTTTAGCCATCTTACGTGGTAGGGTTGGCATTGACATAAACAAGTTTTGCAATTTTTATTTTTTTATAATTTTTATTGATTTTTTGAATTTTAAAAGGAAGAAAATAACAATAAAAAATAAAATAAAATAAAATTGCAAAAGTTGTTTATATCAGTATCAACTGTGTCATGTAGAACGGCCGATGCTGACTAGATTGCCGCGTCAGCTATTTCTGGCGAAAATGTTTATAAGTAAATTGACACAATTAAAATTTTATAATTTGTTTGGCAATTTGTCAAAATGTTAATGATTAAATTAGCACAAGTAAAACGTTTAAAACTAAATTGACCGTCGTGCACTGAGTGTAGAAATTTTTGGATAATTTTCCAAGAAATTTGTTAAATGGATTGACAGTTGTTGCTAGATGCAATGATCACATAAAATACATTTGCCTCCAGTGTTATGTGATGATGTAATTTTGGATAATTTTCCAAGAAATTTGTTAAATGGATTGACAGTTGTTGCTAGATGCAATCAATTGATCACATAAAATACATTTGCCTCCAGTGTTATGTGATGATGTAATGCTAGTTGGAGGAATGTCCACGATAATGCGATGATCTAATAGCATTTCGAAACAATAGATTATGTGCTGAATTCGAGGAATGTCGACATGATGACGTGAAACATAAATAGTTCAATACGAGGGGATACCATGGATATACTAGCATTCGAATTTGCATGCTCGATTCAATATAAATAATGTGCCAGAAATCTGTCATAAAATTTGAATCGTTGAGTCAACTTAAGAAGGCCTTGCAAGGGACTGTGTTTGCAATTTGCAAAATCATAAGGGACATGAAACAAGCGTGCTATCTTCCTCGCAATTCTTTTATATTCCTCGAACCATATAAAATTCACACTTCTGTCTTCTGATGATGATAACTAGGGACAAGCAAATGTCACGTCTAAGATAGTTGTACTCAAATTCAGAACTAGTATTCAGACTAATGATGCTAAATGGATGTTATATCATCCGGATAATAATGTGTGACGCATAATTACTTTTCCGTTAAGTCAATTTATAACACATTTTTATCCGTCGGAAGTTTAACAAAACCTATTTTGGAATACCAGAAATATAAATAGAGGCACTAACAAAGTATCACTCTAAATGAATGCTCCATCTTTCTAAGACAAGATATATTAATTGAATCGTTTTCAATTACTAACTAGAGTGAATGTAAAATTTCCATAAAATCGACCCTTGAACCTAAGGTTGTTACTCATAGGGACCGGACATGCTAACCACAATGGATAAAGCTCATGTATGATTACCCGGTTTCGCATCCATTTAGATTAGGCCATATATATTTAATTTAGTTCGGATAGAATAAGATGCTGCCATGATTTTCAATGACTTCTAAAGATAGATGATTTGAGATTACACATTTGAATCTCAGATTACCTTTCTCTCTGGTCAGAAGGTTAAACCCTTTGGCCAACTTGTGACCTCATGTCCTCCAATCACATTTACCCAAAACCCCGCAAGAAAACGAACTTCTATTCAAGTTAGCCTGTCTCAGTTATAATCTCTAACACAGAGTTTACGTATGTGACTACCTCATCCTGAATTAGACATGGAAAGTCTTGAGCCCTTCAGGAATGCGGATAAGCCTTGCCATAACGAGAAAGGGTTGAAGAAGTCTCGTGGGTGCATGGGTCGGCGGTTGTTCTCAAAAGTCAAATGCAATCCTAGATGCTCTATGAGGACCTGTCAATGGAAATACGTAGAGAGATTGTGTGACGCGAGTTCTCTGGCAACGTGAAGAAATTCTTTTTTCTACGCCATTGATGTCGTGCTCGTCTTTTGTTGTCATTTTATAATCAGATGTAACTGGCCAGACCACTACTCTCTTGTTGTCTCTTACTCTAGGGTTTTGAAGCAGCGTAGGGCAAAATTGGTCCCCTAATGCTGGCCCTTCCCATGTACCTACAAAACAACCTAGTTGCAACTTGGGAGTATCTATGCTTTCACTTTCCGGCCAAGGAATATCTACTGTCTCAATTAGGCCCGATACCTATCATTGATTCGATCTCGGTGAAAATATGTGGTATCTTGTCACAAGAGCATGGGCGTCAGTAGAGCTAAAATGAATGAACAGTTGCACCTTAGAGTCAAGACTCTGTAGGTAAAATTTAAATAATGCTGGTGTTTCACCGTCGGTTATATCCATAGTCGATGTCGGATCACATCTTTTGATCAACATGTTTGTGAATCGAGGTGTTATTGAGGCGCCGAACAAATGCCGTCCCATCATCGACCGTTATTGTCCGTTGTAAGACGGTTACCATTACCTCCAACTAACCACCGCCACCACCGCTGTACCATTGTTGAGAAACCATTATTGTGACTTCCCTACCCAACCACTGCCCTCTCTAGCTCAAGGATGTTTGCCTCTATTAATTTATGTTTACCTAGTTATTGGAGAATAATGGTGATCATCCTAAGAGGTCTTACTGTGAAGTCGTGAGAAGAAAGATCAAGCAGAAAGTACTTGTCTCTTTGTTCCACCATTCCCTCTCGCCCTTCATGTGCTTTTCCACCGCATTCTGTCCAACTCGAAGACAGGACATGTGAAATATGTCTCGAGTTTAGGCCTGTGAATAAAATCTGAATGAAGACATATTGTTATTTATAGACGCCCAAATATTTTCCATACAGATGAGCTTCGTTGGATAAAGATTACAAGCAAAATAAGAAAAGGGAAGACTTTGACAAAGTGGGTGCAAGAAAGAATTGATGATAAGATGCAATCTCTTGATTTTTTTGAAGTCGCGCCCAAAGAGAGATCAAAATAGGAAAGTCCAAAATCTTGGACTTTGTTGACCGAAGTTGACTTGGATTTGTTCCTTTCTTCAGTACGTGTGGCCTGTTTTGCATGCATACATACATACGTACGTACATATATATATATATATATATATTCTTTATACATCAAGAGGTTTTGCTCAGTTGTTGATCAATACGTTGAGAAAATTGAAGCACCATTCTCGCGTGCCTGAAAGTGGACTCATTGTTCTTGTTTGTCAAATTACATTTAAGGAAGACTAGTGTTTGTAGCGGTGAAATCTTATGGTAAGATTTGTGAATTTCTTCGTGAGATTGAGAGATTATTTCGTGAGAAGTTGTGGGACTAAACATTGAGTACATTGTTGGGAATAATTGGGGTTTGAAAAACATTGAAAGTGTTTGAGGTACTCGAGTCTGTAATCTCCGTTGTATCGCTTAATCTATAATGAAATCCATCGTTGCTCTCCTCATAGACATAGGTCTCTAAGACTAAACCACATAAATTTGGTGTTTGATTTTTTTTTCCTTGTTATATCTATTTTATTGTTTAATCGCTTGCTTTTCGCAATAGAATGTTTGCTCAATAACTAAACCCCATCTCATCATCTTGCATCTAGTTTTTACCTGCAAGATGTTATTCACGAGGACTGCTAATAGCAATGCCGACACCATTTCACGATGCAATTTAATCCAACACGTTCGTCCGTCATCTTAAAATTGAAGAACAAATTATTGACAGTTTAGTTAAGCCCATTTGATGTAGGATCATCAATTTCACATTTTTCATTGATGTATTGGGGTTTAACAATGATGAATAACGCACTTTGAAGCCTTAGATTATTTATTTTTGATATTCTAATGGGGTCCGGCTAATTGGGACATGGGGCATCTCTTGTCCGGAAGGCTGGACATACAAGTTAAAAACCCTTAAACCCGGCGGTGAAATCTTTCTCGACCGTCTGTGCGTAAAATTAGAATCTACCGTTTGTTTTCCTTCGTTTCGGTTTTCTGTTTTCCATACAGAGCCTGCCGCCTATCATGATCAAAGGATACTTGTCATCGTCTATATTTCTCCCGGGGAAGTAGGAATAGATTGAGAGATAAACACCAGCGAACAAATAAATTATTTCATAAGGGCTCAAATTTCCATGGTCAAACCTATAATATTTGGCGCATAATGACTGGTTAGGTATAGACTAAGTCATCCTAAAGAAAATGAATAAAGTTGAGGACATATGGAGATTGGTTCACAAAACTCGCATACCAAATGACGTGGGCGACTGTAATTAATCAGGGTTAAATATGGCTCTTCGAAAGGCACCGTTAATAATCCGTCATAGTAATTATAACATTTTTAAGCGGGAAGTCTTCTCTGGATGCTCTTAGTTTAATCCTTCCCCAAAGTAATTTGGCTTTTTTCTTTGTGTATTGAGTGACCCAAGAGGGTGACTTTTGTCTATAAAAGCGTGAAGGACATTGCCGAATGGCTGCAAGATAATTTAAGTGGTTGTCCCTATAAGTCAGGAGCTGCGTTTGAAACGCGACACGCAACTTGAAATGAAGCAGGCGTAAATCAAGCTCATGAGTTGCTTCCAAGGAAGAAAAGTGTATTGAGAGAGAGAGAGAGAGAGAGAGAGAGAGAGAGAGAGAGAGAGTATGGAGGAGGAGCATCAGGTGGCAAGTGTAGGAGGCCCAGCAGCTTTGGGAGGTAGCAACAGGATAGTGGCCATCAATGTGAAGGGCACGATGCCACCTTTTGATCCCCCTGATAACACGCATCAAGAGGACTCAAAAAATCAGGTTCTCTCTCTCTCTCTCTCGTCTTTCTCAGAAATTCACGGAACATAACCTTCAATGAGTCCCCCGATTTCCAACCTTAGATGGGCCAAACCAATCACAATTCTACGGGACTATCTTGTTTGCTAGACTCTAACGTTGTCCATTACGAAAAAGAAAAAAGAGAAGAGTATGGAAGCAAGAAACACTATAGTTGAGTCACTTGCTATGAGACTTCATGTCAGGTCATCTTTCACCATGTCCCATGTCCCAAGTGCCTAATAAATCACTATTCTTGAGGGGAGTGCAGAATACATGCACGACCACTGACCTTGCAGTATAAGTTTCTGATCTAATTGCATTTGTCCTTGTGGTTATTCAGAAATCTGGACTGAGATACTTCTTATCATTTGTTGGTCCCGGTTTTCTGGTTTCCATCGCATATATTGACCCCGGAAACTGTAAACTCTCTCTCTCTCTCTCTCTCTCTCTCGCTCTCTCTCGCTCTGTTTGACTGCGTGCTTTAGTGTGGTGTCTGGATTAGTTCGTGGTGAATTCATAGTTCTACAATCGATGTTGCAGTGGAAACTGATATGCAAGCTGGAGCAAATCATGTATACGAGGTAACCCAAAAGAACACCGATACACAAAGTATATAAGTTCATTTATACAAGTATATAATGTATCCATATATCTTTGTGCCAATATTTATAATTTATTGGATCATATGGTCAGCTTCTGTGGGTTATACTCATTGGGCTGATATTTGCTCTCATCATCCAATCGCTGGCTGCTAATCTCGGAGTGACCACTGGTAATCTTTCCGTTAAAGAAATTCAAGGAGGAATTTATGACTATTTTTCCTGCTCGTGAACACTCTTGCAATTTCTTGAATGTGATTATTGACTTGTCTTTTATGAATATTTCGGAATTCCAGGCAAACACCTGGCTGAGCTATGCAAGGTCGAGTATCCACCGTTGGTGAAGTATTGTCTATGGCTTCTGGCTGAAGTGGCCGTCATAGCCGCCGATATACCCGAAGGCATCTCTCTCTCTCTCTCTCTCTCTCTCTCATTATCATGCCCTTCATCATATCAGGTCGTAGAACTCATGTTCGGCATCTCATATTTCCTTTTACGAACTATTCTTCAGTTGTCACAGATCTTTATCGACTTTTTCATCTACACATATTGGACTTGCACTCTTTATTGCTTTTCTCTTTCTACTGACCTTAGGATAGGGTGTTTTTCTTTACAACGTCTGAAGATAGGGCTAAGATATGAACTTATGGTTGCAAGTGTACCAAAAAGTCCTGAAATGGAGGGGAATGAATATATTTCTGAGATGGGTGGGTTTGGATGTGTTTATCAGGGCCTTTCTTCTCTGGGGGTGGTTTTCACGGAAAGGATGTATCTGTAAATAATAATATTGTTTGCTTTGGGTCAAAGCTTGTACGGTTTTATTCTTTTGGGCTTCACCTAGAAAAGGCCTGTTACAAGTTAGGACAATTGCCATCACATATATGGCACGTCACTTTATCACACTCAGACGATGTGGGATTCAATTCATTCCTACCCCCATTGCTATCCTAGAGTTGGCCCACACTTTGTCCAAGCTCTCTAGCCTTGGCAATCATTCCTGTCCTTCTCAGATTGGATCGTTACGGTATCAATGGAGTTTTATGACATTGATATGCTTAAAAAATAGTGGGTAGTGCTTGCAAACCCTGGCCTTAATCCGTGCGAGGGTTGCTGGCCCTTGTCTACAAAGTAGAATAACTGATGGTATTATCTTCTTCCTCTTTTTTAATTTTTCAATTTTTTTAGCTTTAAACGTCTTTAATTCTAATCCTTTTTTATCCTCTTTTTAATTTTTTTTTCTAATTTTTATCCTTTTTTGTTCTCTTTTCATATTTTCAATTTTTTTTCCTGATGTACTGCTTGGGGAGCCTTATATGGGTGGCACGTTTCTTAAGAAAGTACTAAAAAAGGCATATTAATATTTTCCATTAACCGAATTGAACGAAAGTAGAGACTTAATTGCATAAATTTGATAAGTTTTAAAACATGATTGCAGTATTTGAAAATTTTAGGAATTGATTGTACTTTCATGACAAGTCCTAGGATTTTGAATATATTTTATCCCTAAAATAAACGGGATAACTTTATTAGTGAAAAGATAAAGCATTTGGTGTCATTTAATTAGTTTAAATGTTTGTCTTTTGTTTGCTTCAATATACACGACTACCCTTATTTAGATAGATTACATTCACGAAACACCAGATAGACTATACGCAAAACATGTAATTGCAAGAACGTATCAAACCTCTTCATCTCTAAATTATTCAACTTGCTCAAAGACCCCGCATCAGCAAGCTGACATAGTAGAGTTCTGATTCATCCACATCACGAATATATCCTGAAACACTTGACCAGAAATCGGGTCGCAGTTGCATAATTCTAAAACTCTTTGTTCGATGATTCATCGAATGCGTCGTATCATAGTTGTATGTAGTTACGTTCCATTGCATTTGTCCTGCGAGTTTATATTAACTAGATTTACTGACCTGTTAATGTTTGCAGTGATTGGGACAGCCTTCGCACTTAACATACTGTTTCACATCCCATTGTGGGCTGGAGTTTTGCTCACTGGTTGCAGCACGCTCGTGCTTATTGGCCTGCAGAGATATGGGGTATACTTGGAATTCCATTTAATCAATTAAGAACATGTGTATTAATTTTCTTTGAATTACCTATGCCAATTATAATATAGCCACACTAACTTGACGATGACCGAATTTGGTTCGTCGTGATTTAATTTGATGTTGTTCTCTATTTTCGGTACCGTGATTGTTTCGATCCACTAAGAAACTCATTCTTAAATGTTCGGTTGGCAGATTCGGAAGCTGGAACTGCTGATAGCTACATTGGTAATCGCACTGGCGGCGTGTTTCTTCGCCGAAATGGGCTATGTGAAGCCTCCCGCTTCGAAGGTCCTGAAGGGAATGTTCATCCCCAAGCTCTCTGGGAACAGCGCTACTGGCGACGCCATCGCCTTGCTCGGCGCACTCGTGATGCCGTATGATATCACTTTATACTAAATCTCACACTGTCTATTTTACACATGGAATTGCTCAGGCCATGTTTAATTTCGAGACTTCCATTGCTTGTCAACAGGCACAACCTGTTCCTCCATTCTGCTTTGGTCTTGTCCAGGAAAGTTCAGAGATCGGTCCGAGGCATCAACGTACAAAATCCCTAACTTCATCTTCGATTTTCTATTCCTGTCTGAAGTTTTCTTTGGTGAAAATCTTATTCCTTGTTAAAAAGCAAGGTCATTCTTTAGACAGCGTGATGTGTGTTCGATTATCATCACTTGTGTTTTTGCTTATTATGTTCGTACGACATACAAATTATCAATTTTGTAAGCTCAATTTCTGCAGACAGGTTTTTATTAATACAGCAACATGAAAATTCGCCATTCTTTCGTTATACATTCATGTTTTTAGGGAAAATTTCTTGTCGACGCTTTCAAACATGAATTCTTTTTTTGCAATTATCTAAAGAATACGTGCACTTTTGATTTGGTCTCATCAATCTTTGCAGGATGCCTGCCGGTATTTCCTTATAGAAAGTGGGTTCGCATTATTGGTGGCATTCTTGATCAATGTAGCCATTGTTTCCGTGTCTGGCACCGTCTGCTCGAGCGACAATCTTTCCAGTGATGACGCAAGTCGATGCGGCAATCTAACTCTCGATTCTGCTGCATTCCTCCTCAAGGTTCCAATTCCTAACGAAGACTATAAACCAGTTGGACCACAACATGACATTATAACTAAGAATAAGACTATTATTATTGTCTTAAATACATGTTTTTACAGAATGTGTTGGGAAGATCAAGCTCGACGGTTTATGCCATTGCATTGCTAGCTTCAGGACAAAGCTCCACAATCACGGGAACCTATGCAGGCCAATTCATCATGCAGGTTGTTAATTAAGAAATTTCATGTAATTAGCTGTTTAAAGTGAACACTAGAACAACTCTGATTTTGATTTATTTATTTATTTATATTTATTGTGTGTGTTGTATAATTGCTTAGGGATTCTTGGAACTCAAAATGAAGCAATGGAAACGGAACCTACTGACTCGATGCATTGCCATTACACCGAGTCTCATCGTCGCTATCATTGGCGGATCTTCAGGAGCGGGTAGGCTCATCATCATCGCGTCGGTACGCAAATTCCTCCAAAGTCTCCTGTCAATTCTATATTTGAATTCTTCCTACAATCGTCTGGTGACATGTGTGTGCATTTCGTTCTGATTCCATTTGTTTTATGATGTAACCGATGTTGTTTGTCAGATGATTCTATCATTTGAGCTTCCGTTTGCTCTTATCCCACTCCTTAAGTTCAGTAGCAGTGCAACAAAGATGGGACCCCACAAAAACTCAATCTTCGTAAGTTCTTCTTCTGATCTTTACACAATTGAACTTTAAACTTGGTTCTTTATTTCAGAAGTCCTAAAAAGATACCAATTGTTAAAAAAGATGAAATAACTGAAAGTAATGCAGAAGAACATGTGAATTATGAGCTAATGACAATCCTTTTTTTTCCGCATCTTTTGTGACTGTCGATGCAGATTATTGTGATCTCGTGGTTACTAGGAGTGGGACTCATCAGTATCAACATCTACTACCTCAGCACAGGCTTTGTCGACTGGCTAATCCACAACAGTCTTCCCAAAATTGCCAATGTTTTCATCGGAATCCTAGTGTTCCCACTCATGGCCATCTACATCATTGCAGTGGTCTACTTAACTATCCGGAAAGACTCCTTCGTGACATTTACTGATGACCCTGTTAAGCACGCAACTTCAATGACCATCGAAGATGGATGTGGCAATTCTGGCAAGTTGCAGGACCAACTTCCTCATCGGGAGGACCTAGCAGACATTCCTCATCCGGAATAGTTTGCATCACACTGCTTAACCCTCAAGAAAGTATCCCCCAATGTACATAGAGAGCTATGCTAAAGTTGAACGATCTAGTAGAGTTGTGGTAAAAGAACTATCAATATAATCATAGCTAGAGTCAAGATCATTTAAAGGTAATCTCTTGCTGCCGCTATTTTTATCAGAGATACTGGACAGAACATTGAGTAAAATGCGTTTGTAACTTAAAATTGTTAATCGACTCCTATAAATTTTGTCTTCATTAAATATAAGCCTACTCAGGTTCGTTGCTTTATCTACACCGTCACTGCATAACAGTACAAGTAACCTATGAAATACGACATGAACTCGAATACAACGCAGAGGCAACATACAGAGAAAGATGTGAAGTGACAAGCCTCAAGCCAATTCTTGGCAGAAGATCCAGTGGTTCTCAAGTATAAAATGTCCTCTTGAAGCTCCGGTTCGGTTCAGGAAGAGATAAAGAGAAAGGGACTGGAGCATGAATAGTCCTGGTTTCACCCAAAGGCGAGACAACCTAATATGCATTTCACTTTGGCTTCGAATGTTCTCAAAACCAGGCAGACATAGGAGGCTTCAGTTATATGCTTTGAGAGCTGGATCGTAAACTCGCTTGGTTGAGGCAGATGAGATTACGATTCTTCTTGGAATATCCGTTGTGCTTGGATTTCTATTGGGGTTTCAATTAATTTAGCATCTTGTGTCTCCATAGCTACGTAAAGCAGGAGTTTAAAAGAGTGTACGTCTATGATTGCAGTTCTCCTTTAACTGTGTTGTGAAGTTTATTAAGTTGTATGACAAATGGGAGAAACAAAAGAGTCAATGCAGCTACATGATTAGATGTCATTGACATGAAATATTGTAGATATTCGTTTATTTGCAATCCCGCTCATAATGATATTGTTCGTTTTGGGCTGGAGGCTGCATGGTTATTCTTCTGGGTTTCGCCCAGAAAATGTCTCGTTACAAGTTAGGATAAGTGTTATCATATATATGGCACTTCACCTCACTACATATGACATCCTGATTTTTTACTCTGTTTTCGATGAGATGAAATTGGCTTTTCATCAACACGCCTATAGTCTTTTTTTCTGAATTGGCCACTCACGAGTTAACTAGTCTATCAAGTGAAGTTGTTAAGGAATATAAACGTAATTGACTTGAGAATTCAACTAGAAACCGACTGTTTGACCGTACTAATCTACAAGGATCATTACGGCACTATCAAAATCGACAAGAGACCGGAGATAGGTCGATTCGACAGAGGTATGTGATTGGTGTGTAGGTGGAATAAAATTCTCGTCGAACGGCACTAGACCGATTTTTCTGTTATTTTTGTACCATGTGTCCGTATTTGAAACCTTGAGATTTATACGACAACCGAGAGTTACATATGTGTTAAAGATGGACATTGTGGCTTGAAAATAATCAACCACAGGTCAAATGCGCCAAAAATTCCTAAAAGCTACCCGGTAGATTAAGATGCGCTAAAATCGCGCCAGATTGAAATTAACCGTGAAATTGAATCCGATTTCAAAAATTGGAAATTCTGTCATGTCACAAGTCATTTTATGAACATCGACTCATCCTCAGAAGATTTTTCCGCAAATCGAGATTTTCGGCGAATTTTCAAAGTAAGGGTATTTTGGACCGGAAAAATCCGAGGACCGTTTTTGGTCACGTTTTTGGGATTTGAGTTGGACGGTTTGTCAAGGAAAAATATGAATTGGAATGTGGGCATCTTGGTCGGATTTATGGTCATCAAATTAAGTCCATTTGAGGGAGATTGGAATGGGAATTGAATGAAATTGGATGGAGATTGTTCCAAATTCGTAGCCCCCATGGTGTGCAACATTTGGACCACTTGGAGGCTTGTTGAGGAAACCTTGGCTGCTGCAATTTGGCTAAGGAAGACAGCCATGCATGGTAGGTCCAAACTCAAGTGTTTTTGGGATATTTTGTGGCCCCATCCATTTCCAGTAGCTCCTTCTTCTTCATTTGCTCTGCTTTCTCCATTCTTGTTCACTTTTGGAGCTCCAAAAACCAGAGAAACCAAGCTATCCTCTCCCCCTTGCCGTCGACCACCACCTGGAGCTGCCGAACGCCAATCGCTGCCGCCGTGAGCTTGCGCCAGCTCGTCCGTCGTCCACAATCGCCTCTCAGTCCAGCGCCATCATTCGCACCTCGAGTCACCGTCCTGAGTTCCCTTGGCCGCGGTTCGCCACCCTTCAAGCCGTCGGAAGTCCCGCCATCGCCCGCCTAGGCCGCTGCAGCTATCGCCATCTAGCCTTGTCGTTTCCAGCCCGTTCTGTCACTCGCCCTAGCCATTGCGGTTCTTGGATAGAACCGAAATCCAACAAGGGCTTGGAAGCTTTTAGGCCCGTTTTGGGGTCCATTTGGTCTTTGCTTGGTGTCGCCTCATTGAAGTTTATTGCCCGTCTTCGTGTCGCCACCGCCGTGAACTCATTGGAACACTAATCCAGTGAGTTTACTCACTAAACCTCGCTTAGGAGGTTAATTATGCTTAGGGATGATTAGTTTAAGTTAATTAAGGATTATGTTGTTAGTTAGATTAGATTAGTGATTTAATTGTTCGTTTATGCATGTTAGGTGGTTAGAATAGTGTAATTAGAGACAGGATAGGTCATAGCATTTATTTAGATAGGTTCAAAAAATTTTCGGGCCCATTTCATTATTTAATTAGGCTTTTCCGGCCTAAGTTTGCATTTTTGGCATTTATTGGTATTTATTTAATTAATTTTGGTAATTATTTAATTATTTTTTATTTTCCGAAAATTAGACCGGGATAGCCGGTGAACGAAATTTTGTGCTGATTGCAATGGTGTGTTTAGTTTATGCAATTGGATGTTAATCTTTACAAATTGAGTCGATTGGATTTTTGGTCATTTATTCCAAAATTTGGGAAATTTCATTATTTATTCAGAAAATCTCGGGTGTCGGATTTTGATATCGAAAATGGTTTTACATATTATATAAAATAGTGGGATTTTAAAAAGGAAGTATATCAGTTTTTCTGTTCGATCTGACCGTGTATTCACACACAACTATTTTCACCAGGTGTTTTTAATATGAAGAAAATAGACAATGATCACTATTTTAATGGAGGCATTTGAGTGCAATGCACGGTGTCCTGAGCCGAGATTGATTGGTCTTGTGTTGGTTAAGAGAACCCGTCTCGAGCTTTTAAGCCGGACGTTACCTTATATGGGATACTCACTCAGTGGAACTCGGGTTGTAGTAGATTCTGGACCTACGCTCCCTCGGGAAAGTCGTCTTTGAGAAACGTAACTGTGCTCAAAGGAGGTGAGACGACGCCTGGCTATGCCAGAAGATAGCCAAAATCAGAGTTGGCTATACCCTTGAGGGGTGTAATTAACAATTGGAATGCATGGTTGGTTGAGTTAGTTGAGCCTAATTATGAGACAAAACTGTGTGGCATGGTATGGGACGTGTCATAACGGTTTGGCCTTATAATCGAGACCATTGTGATTGATTGAGTTGATGAGACGTTTCAATTGTTGTGTGCATTAATTATATGCATTTGTGATATGAATTGTGCTGACATGCAAAAAGGAATTGAGGCGAGGTAAGTCCTCTGTTCTAATTGTGTGGTTGTGTGCTTAGAGCGCCCTGAGGTATATTTTCTTCCTAATAGGGGTTAGGGGGTGAACTTGCTGAGACATTATCTCACCTTGTCATGGGCTTAAATTTTCAGATCCTTAGCTGGTGGTTGTGGAGAACCCGAAACCCCGGAGCTATGGAGGTAGAGTTTGAAGGATCGGCGTATGTGTCCGGCTAGTATGTTGTAGGACGGCTTCTTTTTGAGAGCCGATATTTTGTAGACTTTTCCCAGACTCTTTTGTACCTAAACTCAGTTGTTTATATAAAGTTGGCTTTTGTGAAATATTTCCATGCTTTCCTATCCCATGTTATTTATTGTCGAGGGTTTATTGTTTGGCTTCCGCATGCGTATTAAAATGAATGGGTCGGCGATGCGTCCTGGGAACGTCACATTTATATCGACCGCAGAGGGATGTGCGCGCGCTCGAGGTTCGGGGCGTGACACTACATCTATATGATAAGGAATTCGGTTCATTCCTACGTCCATCACCATCCTAAAATTGGAGCCACACCTTGTCTAGGTCCTCTTTGGCCCTGGCGATCACTCCCGTTCTCGTCGAACCAGGTCGTTATAGCAAAAGCAATGTAGATCTAGAAATGGATTTTTAGTTCCATTGACTTCCCCAATTACCGCCACACAACCCAAATGAAAGTATGAGACGGAAAGGATGAAAATTTTTATACAGACATTGCAGAATGCAGAGCTGCTCTTTGATAATCATCAAAATAAAGATGTGATGATCCTCTCTGAATTTCTGAGAGGATGTGCAGATACTTGGTTTTTATTTCTCTCCCATGCCTTATTGTCTCTATATCAGACTTGTATGTGCCAATGATTGCCTCCTTTTTAAACATTAGAACATGGGATCTAGCATGAGAATTGGCCCTGTTTAGTGCGGTATCACAATCGACAAGTGAGAGGTTGTCCATCTGATATTTTCCTTTTTCTTATGAATGGTGCGGCTGATGAATGGTTGACTCCTATTAAATTTACGTAGTGGTCAGCTATATCTGAAATCTGAACTCAACGATTGTGGCCCTTATCCTTGCGCTCGGTTCATTAACTATTAAACAAAGAACAATGAAAACCTCTCGAGAGGACTACGTAATTAAAAAGAAGTTTAATAGGTGGATTGATAGTTGTCAAAATGCAATATTTTACTAAAGAAAGTACGTTTTCTTGTATGTTATGTGATTATTTAATACTAGTTGGACATAATTAGAGTAGAAGTTGAATTCAAGGAATGTAGACATAAGCAATGATGTAAAAGCAGTTGGAATTGGAATAATAGATTATTAGTTGAACTCGAGGGGTGTCGACATGATGGCGCGAACTTAAGTAGTCCAATAAAATGAGCTCCCTAGGATATATCTACGCGCGCTCGATATAAACTATGTAGCAGGAATCTGTCATAATTATGGTTGTCATGAAACACGCTTGTTGCCTCGCAGGTCTGTCATTTTCCTTGAAGCGTATGATTTTAAACTTCTCAAGAAGATAATTGTGAACAAGCTTATGTCACGTCAACGATAGTTTTAACCAAATTCTGGACAAAATCCAGGGCTTACTAAACCTGCTCAACTAGTTCAACGTATCTTCGGCCAAAAAGGAAAGAAACTACTTGTACATATTCTTCCGGATACTGACGCTACATGGAAATTATATTACCCGGAATGATAATTTATGACATGTCGGTACTTTTCTATTCAGTCAACTTATAACACAAAATTTATCGGTGGATTGTCGAAAAGACCTAAATTGGAATGCTAGAATCATAAATAAAGGCACACTAGCAAAATATCGCTCTAAATAAATGCTCCACATTTTTATTATAAGATATAAATCAAATCATTTTCAATTACTAATTAGAGTGAATGTAATTAGAATCGACAGGTGAACCTAATGTTGTTACTCGTAGGGATCGAATATCCTAAACACAATGGACGAATCTCATGTATGATTACTCCGTTTTGTATTGATTTAGGTTACATCGTATATTCTGCTCGAGTGCAGATAGAATAAGTTGCTTGCGTGATTATGAATGACTTCTTAAGACAGATAAGTGGAGCAATCATGGTCAGAGCAGAAGGGTTACGTTTGAAATGGATTTTACCCATTGACTTTGGTGTATTACTTTGCTAATTACCTACTTCAGAAAAAGGTATTACACATTTGTAACTCAAATTACCTTCCTCTCTGGTCGGAGGGTGAATCCTTTTGCCAACTCGCGGCAGCGTGACCTCCAATCACATTAACCCAAAAACCTGCAAAAAAAAAAAAAAAAAAAAAAAAAACTTTTACTCAAATAAAGCCTGTCTCAAATATGACCGCACACAGATTTACGCATCTGATTATCTCATCCTGATTTAGACTTGGAAAGTCTGTCCTTATACTGGGAGCCCTTTGGGAATACGAATGAGTCTTTACCTTAATGTGATAGGATTCCGGAAGGCAATCCTAGACGCTCCTAGATTTTATTATTGGAGTCGCAATTGCTTCTGGTTAATGAGTATGACATAAGCTAGGAGGGAGTTCCATATGGAGGAAAACACTCTAGAGAACAGAGCACAAGACTTTTACAAAACCTCTTTCCTAATGGACTTAATCAGGAAAAGTTCTAAGGCGATGGAAGTTCCCTAAAAATCATAATCTTTATACGTGGAATGCAATTTGTTCATGAGCCTTCTGTTATGTGCAATCAAATCCTAATATGATTGATATTGGAAATTGCTTATTAGGCCATCACAAAAAACTTGCGTGATAATCTTATGTTTACTTTATCAATAAAGGCTTAGGATTTGATATCAATCTTTTAGTTTACGCAGCATCAGGCCTAGTATATACTTATTTATAAAGTTTAGCGCACCTTAAGAAAACTAGAAGTATATACTTAAGAACGACATGATCCAAAATACGCTGCTCAAGCCCCTAAAAAGCAATGCTCAACGGCAAACTCTAGGGTATACGTCTTCTTATGTCTCTGCATCACTGAAAATTGCTCCTTCCGAATGGTCAACTCGAGAATGGAAATAATCGGGATTCGACAAATCGACGATGCTGACCAAACATCAATGTACTTTTCTATTCGTCTTGTAGCTAAGAATAAAGTGTGTTGTGAGGAGAAAGATTAAATAAATAAAAAAATCTTCTCTTTACCCATTCCCTCTACCCTTCATGTGCTTTTCCACCGCATTCTTTCCAGCACGAAGACAAAAAGTTTCCTCGAAAAGTAATACCAATTTCATCATCTTGCGTCTGGTTTTTACCTACAAGATGTAATTCCAAGAGGACCATTAATAGCAATGCCGAACCCATTGAATCATGCAATCTAATCACACACGTTCGTCCGTCATACCATACTTAAAAAACAACTAATGATGGCCTAATTAAGTGCATCTACTTCACTATCTTTGTTTGATGACGATCCATGTGGATTGGTGAAGATAAGATGTAGACTATAGTCGACGGACAAAGTTTAGTCGGTCACCAAAATAATTAGTCAGGCTTATATTAGTAAAAATATGGAATGGAATCGTCGCTTGCATGTAGCTAAGATTGTTAGCATAGACTGCTATATATTCTGATCAGAGACATGAACGGGTCGTTACGTGATTGACCAATTATAGAGAACGAAATGGCTTCGAAAATATCTCTGGAGATAAGTTCGGGGATTAGGTTGATTCCATTAATATCATGCAAAGTTGTTTCAGAGGTAAAAGCAGATGGATAAGACATATATCTGCAAGACCCACCTCTTAAGGTTTTATTATTAGAACCGGAATAGTGTATGAGTATGGCATTGCCTATGAAATCATGTAATATGGGTTGCATATGTATCATTAGTTTATCTCTGAGGATTTATAGTTAATTCTTACGTCTTTTAGCATCCATACGCTCATTTCAATCGAAGTCAACTGGCAATTAGATTGTTTGGCCAATAGACTAGCAATTAGAATTCGGAACGTTGCAATTTGATTAGGGAAAAATAAATAGAGATAAGATGGACGAAGAGTCTTACGATTAAGCGACAAGAAATAATTCTTTTAAGTTGTAATCGGAGTCTAATAGTTTAATCCCAAATGCACATAAAGCGAGCAAATCGTTCGAATTAGAGCTAATTACAGCTTATCATGCTCAAAGCCTCCCCAATCATAGCCAATTTAGGTTGCTTATTTTCGCAAAACCTTATGGTGCGTTCGTTTCGCAGAACATGAGTGAATTGGAAAACATTTTTTTGAAAAATAATCATTTGTATTGCTCAAAAATATAATGAATGAAATTTTTTTCAGTACCCATAAAATTAGTTAGGCATTGATTGTTATATTTCTCAATGACTAATTTTTCTAAACAATATAAGTAATTATTTTTGGAAAACGTTTTTCAAATCACTCATTTTCCCCGATGAACGCGCCCTTAATTTCGGTTCGGAGTGTTTGGACTCTTAATGCATAGATTTACTACTAGTAAACTTTCATACAAAGCCAGCTGAATTCTCATCAAAGCACAGATGTCACGGTCTATGTTTTTTGAAGGAAAGCAAGAATAGAGTAAGGGTACGTTAGTTTCATAAAACATAAATGATTTGAAAATATTTTTCTAAATATGATCACATGTATCGCTTACAAAATAAATTAAAGAAAAACTATTTCATCATCACAAAAATGTTTAGACATAAATTATTATTGATACTGAAAAAAAAAATTGTTAATAAATTATTTCAAGTGATATAAGAAATTATATTTTAGGAAGTTATTTTACAAATCATTCATATTTCAAAAAACAAACTAAGAGAGACAAACACTAACAAAGAAATAAACCAAGTTATAATCATAGCTGTTCGACTCTAGTAAGGGCAGATATAATCTCGATCAATGAGGCGTCGCGCCCCGATCGGGGCGCCATTTTTCTTGGTCATCTCCGGAAAATTTGGCGGTTGACTATACACTAAGTCATCCTCCAAGAAAGAAATAAAATGAGGCACATATTACAAAGCTTGGCATATTGAAAATTTGAAAGTTACGACGTCATTAATTTTTGTGTTAAACATGGCTCCTCACTCACAAGCCACGTTACAGTGCTTGTCACGAGATTTACAGCATCAAATTTAGAGACCCGTCTTAATATGGACATTTTTCAGACAGGAATAGTATCTGCATGGTCTTGGTTGTATCCTTCCCTACAGTCATTTGGCTCTCGTTTTCCTTTCTTGCGTTTATTAAGTGACCAAATATGGGTGACTTGGGTATACGAAGCATGCTGTACAAGTCATAAGCTGTGTTTGGAGTGCAACAAGAAGCGAAGCAGGTGAGAGAGAGAGGGGGAGGGAGGGAGAATATGTAGGAGGAGAATAAGATGACAAGCGTAGGAGCACCAACAGTAATGGGAGAGAACAACAGTATAGTGGTCATTCAGGCCGAGGGCATTACCCGGCCCTTTGATCTCCCTAATTCTACGCATGGTCGATCTGCTCAAGAGGACTCGCATGATTAGGTTTTCTCTCTCTTTCTTTTCTTTTTCTTTTCTTAGAAATTCGTGGAATATAAACCTTCCATAAGTCCGGCAATCTCCAACCTTTTTTTTTTGTCAAGGAAAAAAACTCACTCATTTCTATGGATATACAATAAAGAAACGTAATCCAATCACAAATCAAGACAAATCCCAGAAATCATAAACAAAGTAAACTCTATATAAGGAGATGAATTATCATGACAAGGTTAGGAGTCACACGCTCAAAGAGTAAATCTGTGATTTTTCAAATTAAAATTGGCGACCATCATCAAATTCGTCTTTAGTAATGAACACACACCAAGATCTCCATCTGTTACTATGATTTTGTCTTTTGACAGTGTGTGCCTAGATTCGGCGGCCTCAACACCATCGTCATCAGAATAACAAGGTTGAACACATACATATCTAACACTTGTGAGAACAAAGTCTTCATGAAACTCCTCTAATCTCTTTCAAAACTAGACTTGTACACCAACAAAGCCCGAGAAAAGCGAAACCTCATAATCATAGAAGCAAAAAATCATTTTGAGTGACATCACTCATGAAGCCATGACACGACCTATTGTATTGTTCTCCGGCGAACGATCTAAGCAACAATTCAACAAGGGAAGATCAAGTTCGCCGATGGGAAAGATAAACGCAAAATGGAGGTCGATATTGATCCTTGTCAAAAGAAAAAGGCACCGCCTCTCTCTCTCTCTGGTTTCCTCTAGATCTCTCCCTTCTCCAGAATGTTCTAGCAAAATCCATCAAGAAAAGCTGCACTACTTCTAGACTTCTCCATAGAAATCTAGTTGTGAGGCTATAATAAAATAATAATAATACTTCTAGAATAGTATAGAAAGCTAGGAAAGTCACCAACTTTCCATCCTATAAATAGGAGCAACTTGCTCCTCATTTGAGTGTCCAAACTAAGAGTGTGTGAGTAAGAAGTCCAAGGGGTGTGTGGGTGTGTGTAGGGGTCTTGAGAGTGTTGAGTAGAGTGTGCTATGTATGCACGTGAGTGAGAGAAATTGTGTAGAGTTGTCTGAGTATTGTATGTGGTGTAAGAAAATATTATAATAGTGAAAGTCATATTTTGTTAATTATATTTGTACCATGTTTCTACAAGATTCAACAATCCTTTCCCTCAGATGGTTGGTATGGTGTCGGCGAACTTTAGGGGAAGACCATCTCCGCATAACCTTTGCCAACGGTGCCGCCTAGAGTTAAGGCAGAAATATTTCCTTGATAGTAACAAACGGAAAGCAAAGGTTTGGAGGCAGCCCACACACGAGGTACGTACCACCACCAGTAGTAAACGCTCCTCAACCGCCCATGATGCAAGTTCCTCGGCTAGTGATATAGGAGTAACCAAAGGAGTTCCCAGAAGAAACCATTAAAGTCATTTAAGCAGCGACGTGAAGAAGGAGATCCAAGATCGTTAGGGTTAGAGATATGAGTGGAAAATCGACTTCTGCGTAAGGTACTCAAAGTCAGCTAGCTGGAAAATAAATCTCAGGGACGTTGTACCCGCAAGATGGGGCAAGAAGAAATGAAATGCAAAGAAATAAAGTGCATTGACACAAGTATATTTAATTCTTCGGATGTTTGTGCCATCCTTTCCTCTTCAGATGCACTCCTTTTTATAGTTCATGGGTGGCTGGCCTCGCCAAGTAACCATTCCCGCTCATCAAAATCAAGTTTTGGCTCCATATCGGACGGTCTAATTGTTCTTGCCTCGAGCTCAATTGCAACAACTGATTGACTCGACTGCAGTAACCATTTTGACTACAACGATCAATCGACACCTTTTGTAAATGTCTTGCGTAACAGTTTGACTGCAATAACTGGCCCCGATATTTTTCGTTCCTGAAGTCAATTTGATTTCATTCAATCTTTGTGAGTCAACGCTAACGCTTCTCAACTCGACTGACATCGACTTGGTTATGTCCATGGGCGAAAACCTTTTACGACCTTTTCGACTTAATTCCATTAGTTTCTCACCTCAATACTAATGTTTGACGTACTCACAGTCAATATCAGATCATATGTATTGTTCAATATACTCTTTACTCCTTCCTTGCTCGCCCCCGACATGTTTTGTCAATTTGTCAATAATCATAGTCACCCTTGACTTTGTTTGCCAGATCTATTTTGTCACAACTCAAGAGATTCCTCTCTGTTTGAATAGTCTTAGCACTTTCTCATTATTATCGGCCTAAGTTAATGTGATATCTCTAAATTAACTCACTGAGGTATTATTCGCTTTGACTTATTTCATATTGAGTTTTATGGTTTTATCCTTTGGCGTTTAGAAAGCTAAGCATTGCTATTACATCAAAATACGCGTCCAAGAGTTAATTCTATATATATCTTAAATTCGCTCTCCCATTATTTGATACGTAGTTCGGTTCATTCTTGTCCCTTCACCATCTTGGAAGCCTCCCAACAGCCGCTCCTTGTCTAGGCCCTGCCCTCGTCGAATCGAGTCGTTACAAGCCCCTAGCAGCTTTCACGTGATTCATCCCCAAACCACACACCTACTGGAGAGGGTCCTGCTTTGATACCATATTGTGATATCTTTAAATTAACCCACTGAGAAATTGTCCACTTTAGCTCATCCTATACTGAGTCTCACAACGTTGTCCTTTGACGTGCAAGTTAGCACATTCCCAATAGGTCACCCATCTCGGGAGTGCTCCCATCTGAGCACACTCAACTTTGAAGTTTCAAAAATAAGCATCGGTATTACGTCAAAAGGCACTCCCAGAAGTTAAATCCAATTTTTACATGTTCAATACATAATTTGATTCATTCCTTCCCCATTCGCCATCTGAAAAATCTACCAAAAACCTTTTTTTGTCTAAACCCTCTAACCTCCATGACCATTCCTTGCTCTAATCAAATCGGGTTATTACAACTAATATCATATTCAAAGCCATAGTCGATGTATGGCCAATGACATCAATTCATACTAACTCTTTGACACCATAGTTGGCTTTTTCAGGTGCGTACAGTCTCACATTGTTCCATCTTTGCCATTAAGATTTTCCAATGCCTAAAATGTGCTGAATATTTTCATAGTGTAACATTTTTTTTTTCCGGGAAAAACATTTTTACACCTTGAGTCACATCGCGAAAGTCAAGGTGTTATTTGAGGTGCTGACCAAACTCCCGTATCGCCATCGACCATTGTCGTCTGTCCGGAGGATGGTTATCATTACCCTTGTACCATTGCGAGGAACTATTGTAGCAACAATAATATGTGTATGACTCAATTTCGCTCTTCTGCCCAACTTACAAATGACTTCCCTACCCAATCACTACCACCTTTGATTCAAGGATGTTGACCGAATAATGGTCAAGATCTCAAGAGTTCTCGTGATGAATTCTCGTAACTGAGAAAGAGTGTTTTGACAAGAAAGATTGAACAAAAATCCCTCAATGTACTTCGTCTCTTTGCTCCATTCCCTCTCGCCCTTCACGTGCTTTCCCATCGCGTTCTTTCCAACATGAAGACAAAAAAATTTAATCAAGAAGGAAACCCAGTTTCATCTTCTTGCATGTAGTTTTTACCTACAAGACGTCATTCAAGGTCACTATTAATAGCGATGCTCAGACCATCTTTTTAGGCAATTCAATCCAGCACGTTCGCCATCGTTCCAAAATTAAAGAACTACTAATCATGGCCGAATCAAGAGCATCTACTTTATTAGTTTGGTCGATGACGATCCAAGTGGATTGGTTAAGATAAAAGACAGATTATAATAGGCAGAGAAAGTTTTAGTTAGTTGCCTAATTAAAACAAAAATGATTGGCAAAATCGTTTTATCTTGTTGTGACATTATTTAAATTAAATCTTTGATATGTTGGGGTAGTTGAGTTGATACGTGGAATGGGATCGACACTTGCATGTAGCTAAGCGTGAAGCCAAAGATGCTATATTTTCTGAAAAAGCTCTTATCTGAAAAGAGACATGAGAGATTCTTGTACTAGTCTGGGGTTGGTTTTGGTCGCAAGTACGTCAATTTTGAACGATCCAATTCGTTGCCGACCAGGAACAGAGAACTAAATGGCTCTGAGATTAGGTTGATTCCATTAATATCACAGAAAGTCACCTTCAAGGTAAAACCAGATACATAAAACATAGATAGGCAAGACCTACCTCTTAAGGCGCGCATGACAAAATTTATGTTTCTCTATTTCTCTATTTTTCCATTCTCTAGAATAGGTTTGGAATAGAAATCCGTTTGATAACGCAATTTCATTTTTCTATTTCTGGAACAGAAATGAGAAATCAAAATTTTTCTTATTGTTCATTCTCGTCACCGCTCGTCGCCCACTTGCTGCTCGTGGGATGCCGGACACCCACCGCTGGTTGCTGGCCGCCCACCACCCACCCCGGCCACGAGCCGGCGACTGCCGGCCACCAGACGTTGGCCGTCGGTCGCCGGTCGCCAACCGCCAGTCGTCGGATGCCGGACACCCACCGGTCGTTGGCTGTTCATCGCCAATCATTAAATGCTAGAAGCTCATCACCAACCACTGGATGTCGGCCACCCACCGCTGGCCTCCTGTCGCCGGACTTCGGATGTCGGACATCAGATGTCGAACTCCGAACGTTGGACGCTGGTAGCCAATCGCCGAACTCCAGTGTCGGACTCCGAACTTTGGCCGCCCGTCGCCGATCACTGGACTTGGTGCCGGACGCCAAACGTCGAACTTCGGCTACCCCTCGCCAGTCACCGGACGCAGAACGTCGGACTCTGGCCACCAGACGCCGATCGTTGCCGCTTCTAAAGATAGAAATTTTATTCTGTTATCAAACGAATTTTTATTTCAGAAATAGAAATTTTAAATTGTTATCAAACATGTGTCTTTACTCAAAAACTCGTCCTTGGAATAGAAATTGATTTTTATTCTAGAAATTTTGTCATGAGCGCCCTTAGATTTCATGATAAGAGTCAAAATTGCTTATAGTGTAATGACCCGATCCGACAAAGGTGGGGCGTGGCCGCCTGGGTTAGAAAGCTCGAGTAAGAAGCGGCCCTTGACAAACTTTTAGGATAGCAAATGAGGCATGAATGAACTAAATTTTACACCGACCAAGAGAAGACCCCACCTAGAATGTGTGTGTGCACATACACGTGTGTGAAAGCTAGACCATCTTTATATGTGTCACAATAGATCGTGAAACCACCAGCTCCTGAAGGTAAGGTCAACATAATAGCCAAGACTAACCCCCAACTCTTGGAAACTATGCTCACACTTATCTTACCATAGAAATTTAACCCTTCTAAGTTAGGTGAGTAAGTGAACTAGCAATTTCGGAGAATCCTTCCACATATCATTTGTAATAACCCACTAACCCAAGGAAAATTCTCCATCCTGTGACATTGGCAAGGCGATTCCACTAAACAACTGCTTCGACTTTCTTCAGATCAACTGAAATGTCATCATTTGAGATCATATGATCCGATAATTCTATATGATCAAACTAAAAATGGCAATAGAGTACTACCAAGATGAATGACCTCCTAGAAAGGTGTCTGCTTGCACGCTAAAGGATAAAACTGTAAGGTTCGGTATGGAATGGATCAAAGGGGGCAATAACTCAAGTGCGTTAATACAAGGATGTCACAATATGGTATCAAAGCGAGAGCCCCTCCAGTAAGTGTGTGGTTCAGGGACAAATCACGCGGAAGTTAGTGGACTTGTAACAACCCTATCCAATGAGAGCTGGGAGTGGTCGCTAAAGCCAAAGAGTGGCTCTTGGCAAGCTTTTAGGATAGCAAAAGAGGTAAGAATGAATTGAATTGCTCAATGAACAAGGGAAAGTATGCATGTGATATATATAAATAAGCTGAAATTTTACTTACAAATACACATTTTAACGCAATGACAAACTTTGCTTTGGAACTCTAAAATTAAACATGCTTAGGTTAGAGCACAACTAAAATTGGTAACCTCCTGGAAAGTATCTAGATGTATGCCAAAGGACAAAATCATTAAATT
This sequence comes from Eucalyptus virginea, assembly GCA_014182375.1. Taxonomy (NCBI): domain Eukaryota; kingdom Viridiplantae; phylum Streptophyta; class Magnoliopsida; order Myrtales; family Myrtaceae; genus Eucalyptus; species Eucalyptus virginea. Next base: position 54,147,078 of record CM024519.1, read on the forward strand.
CAGTAGGGGACGAGTCAAAACGGATAATTCCAAAGATGTCACATCTTATTTATTTGATCTTTAATTAGGTCTCTCACAAGTGTATGAGTTTCATCATATTGCACGTTTAGTATTAGTTTATTTCAGAGCATTTATAATCAATTATTTTCAGCATTTGTAATTAAGTGAAGCTGGCAATTAGAATGCTAGTGCCAATAAACTAGCAATTAAAATTTGGCAAGTTGTTAGGAAAAACTAGAAGACATAAGACGGGCAAAGAGTCTTACGATTCACTGTTTATCGACCTAGCTAGAAATATGAAAAAAAATTCTGAATTGACCGAAATACAATTTTATTTACTACTAAATTTAAAACTCTGACGTGCAATCGACTTAAAAGATTTATAAATCTCATATCCGAAGAAATAAAATTTGAGCACCTCGGCTATGACGTGGCATAATTTCTAATCCTGGTCAAATTTCTAAGGCCCATGAGTACAATCTATACTATAAAGTCAGGAAAAGTACCCATAAATTATAAACTTATTGTATTTGTACCAACTGAATTCTAAACATTTCACTTATACAAATTGAGTCCTAAATCTTTTAATGATTATCAATGTAGTCAATCTAGCCAAATTTTGATCAGAAATCACCGATATAGACTTATTCATCCTACATGACACTACCAGTAATGACGATGATAAAATTTACATTTATTAATTTTTTTCTGAATTTTTAAATTTTTTTATTCTTTTCTTCTCTCATGTCCTTTCTTTGTTTGTTTGTTTGTTTTTTTTTTAACAACTCTGGGCTGGCAAGGTCGCTGACCCACCATCGTTAGGCACAGGCGAGGGTCAACGACCCTCCCTTGGTTTGGGTAAGGGTGCTGCGACCATGGCCAACGAGGGCATAGAGGCCCTTGCTCGTGGCTAACAAGGACCGACAACCTCACCCACCCATAGTTGGGGAAAATAAAATAAAGGAAAGAAAAAACAAACAAAAAAAGTAATAAAAAATCAGAAAATTTTAACAAAATTATCCATATCAGCACCAACCATTCCATATAAGACGGCCGACATCCGCGTCAATGATTTCCGGTCAAAATTGGTAGGAATGACTATATATATTTTTTTCTTTTCCCCTATAAAGCTCGATGCCATGGTGCCAACTTCCAGAGGTGTTCGAGATCATTTTCAGCCTTGAATCTCCTTTCTTTAGCACGTTCTGTATTGGGATTTATCAATGGTAAAGACTTAGATTTATAAGTTTAAATTTCTTATCTATCATATTCTGTTGGGATCGGGCGAATTCGGGCATGGCTATCCTCTTGAACCCGTTAGTGAAATCTTTCTCCATCGGGTATCCATCCACCTAGAATGATTTGTTTTTTTTTCGCTTCGCTTGGTTGCATTCGGCTCCCTTCTACTCACTCTGACTATCCTGTTGTCTTGTTGAGTGCAAGTTTTGTGATGCCGAATCTTTTGTAATTGTTGATTCAAGCTATATATTCTTACCCTTTACTAAAAAAAAAAAAAAAAAGAAGTCTGGACTCAATACTGCATCCCAGAAAACTATCATACAGAGCCAGCTGCATATTCTGATCAAAGCACATATGTCATGGTCTATACTTCGTGGAGGAAATCAGGAATAGATAAATAGACGAACACCAGCAAACAAATAAATGAAGTCATGATTCCATCCATTCGACCCAGAAAAGGGAAAAGTAATTGTATCAATGAGGCGGCAAGCCCTGAGTGCGACTCAAAATATTTTTTTTTTTTTTTTTTTTTTTTTTTTGGGGTAAGGTAAGAGATAAGTGCGACTCAATTTTTCTTGTTCATATCTAGGTGATTTTGGCGTAATGAGTGGTTAGGTTTAGATCAAGTCATCCCGAAGAAAAATCAAATTGGGTATACGTCGGCATTGGTTTGCAAAGTTAGCATGCTCAATGACATGGCCGACTGTTATTAATTGGGTGATTAAATGTGGCTGCTCGCTTATCTAAAAAGCATTGCTGTAGCCAATTCGAAGATTATCTTATTTGGAATCTGGTCCTATATATCTGATGTCACTCGAAAGAACAGCAAGAGGGCTAAATGTCAGGCGCGCCTCACAAAGTTTCGGACCAAAAATCAAAATGGAAAGCAAAGGGACATTTTATAAGACAAATATCGTCTGAATGCTCGTAGTTATATCCTTCCTTTTGGTGGTTGGACTTCTTTATGCTTTGCTTTTGTTTATTGAGTTACCGAAGTTGGTAACGTGTATATAAAGCACGAAGGACATTGCCAATTGTCCTAAGCTGTTGTTTGGAGTACAACATGGAGTGAGGCAGGTATAAATCAAGCTCATCAGTTGCTTCACCAAAAGCAAGAGTGTATTGAGAGAGAGAGAGAGAGAGAGAGAGAGAGAGAGAGAGAGAGTATGGAGGAGGAAGGGCATCGGATGGCAAGCGTAGGCGCCCCAACAATATGGGGAGGGAGCAACAGGATAGTGGCCGTCGATGTGGAGGGCACGACCCCCCCACTCGATCTCCCTAATTCCACGGATGGTCAATCTGATCAAGAGGACTCACCCGAGCAGGTTCTCTCTCTTCTTTCTGTCCGATGAACTGCAGGGAATAGAACCTTTAAAGACTTTTACGTTGTCCATTACGACAAAGAAAGAGAGAAAGGAAGGAGGGAAGGAAGGCAAACATTAGGTGTAATGTCACTTGCTATGGGACTTCCCGTCGGGTCACCTTTCACCATGTCCTGGGTCGCATGGGACTAATAAATCACTATTCTTGCAGGGAGTGTGGGTGAAAAGTTAGAATACATGCAGGGTCAGTAAACTTGCGACCTAAGTCTCTCATCTAATTGCATTTGTCCTTGTGATTATTCAGAAACCTGGATGGAGGAAGTTCTTATCATTTGTTGGCCCCGGTTTCCTCGTTTCCCTCGCATATCTTGACCCTGGAAACTGTAATCTCTCTCTCATACCTCACCCCCACCTTTTCTCTGTGTGTGTTTGTTCGCGTGCGTGCCTACATGAAGCTTTTGAATGAGTTCATGTTGAATTCACATTTCTACAATTAATGTTGCAGTAGAAACCGATCTGCAGGCCGGAGCGAATCATGGATATGAGGTAACACAAACGAACAGACAATACCCAACATATATTCGTTCATACTTATGCAAATATATAGCGTATATTTAAATCTTATACTAATTTTTTATAATATATTATCATATGGTCAGCTTCTGTGGATCATACTCATTGGGTTAATATTTGCTCTCATCATCCAATCACTGGCTGCTAATCTCGGAGTGAGCACTGGTAATTATTTCGTTAGAGAAATTAAGGAGGAATATGACAACTTTTTTCTACTCGTGAACACTCTCTCTTTACTGTTGTGATGATTCACTTGTCTATTGTAAATTTATCGAAATTTCAGGGAAACACCTATCTGAGCTATGTAAAGCTGAATACCCACCGTTGGTGAAGTATTGCTTATGGTTTTTGGCTGAAGTGGCCGTTATAGCCGCCGATATACCAGAAGGCATCTCTCTCTCTCTCTCTCTCTCTCTCTCTCTCTCTCTCATCAGCTCATAGAACTCGAGCTCAATATCTTATATATCATTTCTCAATCATTCTTTAGTTGTCATGGATCTCAGTCAACTTTTTCATCTATACATATTGAGTTGGCACTCTAAATGCTTTTCTCTTTCCACTAATCTTAAGGATAGGGTTAAGATATGAAATGACTCTTAAAATACATGGTTTAACTTTACTAAGTAGAAGAGTAAAGCATTTGGTGTCATGAAATTCTTCGCCTTGTATGTGCTTATATAAGAAAAAACTAGAGGAAAAAAAAAACTTAGGCATCATAATACGCAGATATGTTAAGTATAATTACTTGTCAAATGAATAGAGATCGACATTCACAAGGTAAAATACATAACAATATTCTAAGGACCAACAATCTTCTACTTGCACAAATGTCTCGTTTGATGTCTTAACAAATCTCAATTCTTCATCATTCAGTCATGAATTTCACAACTACCCTTATGGCTTATATATATATATGGATTAAACGAATGAAACACTAAATAGAGACAGAGATGAAGAATGAGGATGTCATCTCAAATAGATACAACACAAAACATGTGATTGCAAGAACATATCGAACTTTTCTTTCACAACTTCCGGCCTGCCCATGTGCATGCAACCCTATTCTCCAAATTTTTGTCTCCTCTTTCTTTTGTTTTTACAGTCCCTCGCCTTTTTACAGCGCCTAGGCAGAGTGTAGTCACGGCACCAAGTGTTACTAGATCGGAGGTCGTCTATAGTTTGAGACCTCCAATTTGAGGCTGCAACATCATATCGTGATTACGACAGATATCCAACAACGAAAATGGCGGTCTGTTTGGAGACTGCCCGTGAGGACAATCCCAGTGGGCAGCAGTGACGGTACACGATGAGCTTTAAGAGGAATTATGACCCCAGGAAGACGTTAAGAGTACAAGAACAAGAGAAGGAATATAAATTAAAAGAAATGGGAGAAAAACTTGTTCATATGTCCCTTCGGAACTCTCAGATTTAGAGGATCCCAGTTCTGAAATATGCATTGATTCTCTATATTATTAATACTCAGTAACATGTTACCTCTTTGTTTAGGGATAAACTGAAACCTTCAACTGACTCCAAGCCGCAGCATCAGCAAGCTAGTACAGTAGAGCTTTGATTAATCCACATCGCAAATATAGTCCTGAAACACCCAATCGAGAATCGCATCGAAGTCGCATAGTTCCAAACCTCTGTTCAGTAACTCATCGAATGTGCCGTATGATAGTCATACGCAGATTGTCCGGTGAGATCATATTTTAATTAAACTTACTAACCAACCATATTCATGTTTGCAGTGATTGGGACGGCCTTCGCACTTAACATACTGTTTCACATCCCAGTGTGGGCTGGAGTTTTGCTCACTGGTTTCAGCACGATCGTGCTTCTTGGCCTGCAGAGATATGGGGTATGCGTACTTGGAATTCCATTGATTCAATGAGAACGTGCGTATTAGATTCCTTTGAATTGCCTATGCCAATTATATAATAGTCACACTGACTTGATGAAGACCAGATTTGTTTTACCGTCATTTAATTCAATGCTGTTCACTATTTTCCGAACCTCGGTTGTTTCTATCCACTGAAAAAAATGTGGTCTTCAAATTTACTAGATTCGGAAGCTGGAAATGCTGATAGCTACGTTGGTATTCATAATGGCGGCATGCTTCTTTGGCGAAATGAGCTACGTGAAGCCTCCTGCTACGGAGGTCCTGAAGGGGATGTTCATCCCCAAGCTCTCTGGGAACAGTGCCACTGGCGATGCCATCGCCTTGCTTGGCGCCCTCGTGATGCCGTATGATATCACTTTATACTTCATCACACACTGTCTTTGTCGTTAGATATACATGAAACTGATTTTCCAGATTTGAGAGTTCTATTGCTTGTCAACAGGCACAACCTGTTCCTCCATTCTGCTTTGGTCTTGTCCAGAAAAGTTCCGAGATCGGTCCGAGGCGTCAATGTACTAAATTCCTAACTTCGTCTTCATTTTCTTTTGTTGTCAAAATTTTATTGGTGAAGATCTTATTCCTCGTTTGAAAAACTAGGCTATTATTTAGACGGCATAATGTGCATTCAATAATCGTCACTTCTGTTTTTGCTAATTATATTTGGTAAAATGTGCAATATATAGGAGAAATTTATTGTCAATGTTATGAAACATGTATTTTTGTTTAGTCAATTATCCAAAAGAAAAAAAACGTGCACTTTTCATTTCATCTCATCAATCTCTGCAGGACGCCTGCCGTTTTTTCCTCATAGAAAGTGGGTTCGCATTATTCGTGGCATTCTTGATCAACGTCGCCGTTGTTTCCGTGTCTGGCACTGTCTGCTCGGCCGACAATCTTTCCAGCGAGAATGCAAGTCAATGCAACGATCTAACTCTCAATTCTGCTGCATTCCTCCTCAAGGTTCCAATTCCTAACAGAGACTATAAACCAGTTGGACCACAAGATAACATTTTAACTAAGAATAATATTCTTATTATCATCTCAAATACCTGCATTTACAGAATATGTTGGGAAGATCTAGCTCAACGGTTTATGCCATTGCATTGCTAGCTTCAGGACAAAGCTCCACAATTACAGGAACCTACGCAGGCCAATATATCATGCAGGTTGTTAATTAAGAAATTTCACGTAACTAGCTGTTTAAAGTGAACACTTGAATGGATCTGATTTTTTTTTTTTTGTGTGCGAGTTGGTTAATTGCTTAGGGATTCTTGGATCTCAAAATGAAGAAGTGGATAAGGAACCTAGTGACTCGATGTGTTGCCATTACGCCAAGTCTCATCGTTGCTATAATGAGCGGATCTTCAGGAGCCAGTAGGCTCATCATCATTGCGTCGGTATGCAGATTCCTCTGATGTCTCCTGCCACTTCTACATTTAAATTCTTTGTATCATAATCTGGTGAAGATATGTGAGCATGCTATGCTCATTCTATAATGAGTTTGATGTTGTTTTTCAGATGATTCTATCATTTGAGCTTCCGTTTGCTCTTATCCCACTCCTTAAGTTCAGTAGCAGTGCAACAAAGATGGGACCCCACAAAAACTCAATCTACGTAAGCTTGTCTTTTGATCTTTACACAAGTGAACTTTAAACTTGGTAGGTTAGTTCAGAAGTCCTAAAGAGATGCAAATTCGGGGGAAAAAAGGAAGAATTGAAAAAATGCAGAAGAACATGTGGATATTCAAGTAAAATGACAATCCTGTCTTTTCAAATATTTTATGGCTCTGGATGCAGATTATCGTGGTCTCATGGATACTAGGAGTGGGACTCATCGGTATCAACATCTACTACCTCAGCACAGGCTTTGTCAACTGGCTAATCAACAATAGTGTTCCCAAAGTTGCCAACGTTTTCATTGGAATCCTAGTGTTCCCACTCATGGCAGTCTACATCATTGCAGTGATCTACTTAACTTTCCGAAAAGACACCATCGTCACATTTTCTGATGACCCTGTTAAGCATGCGACGACAATGGCCATCGAACTTGGCTATGGCAATTCTGGCAAGTCACCAGACCGACTTCCTTATCGAGAGGATCTAGCAGACATTCCTCTTCCGGAATAGTTTGCATCACATCGCTTAACAACTCAAGAAGCTATCCCCTAATGTATGCAGAGACAGATGCTAGAGTGAAACTATTTAGTATAAATGTGGTAAAAAATAATGCCGTTAGAATCATAGCTAGAGTCAAGATCATTAAGGTACTCTCTTGCTGCAGCTCTTTTTAGCAGGGCTACCGGGCAAAACATCGAGCAAAAATGCCTCTAATTTTAAGTTATTAGTAGACTCCTTTAAATTTTATCTCCAGTATATATAAAACTCCGCAGGATCATTGCGTTTTTTCAACGTCATTGCAAAACCATATAAGTAATCTCTGAGAGAGGACATAAACTTCAACATGTGGCAGAGGCATGATACCATAAAGTGAACGATGATAATGCCCGTCTGTCGGTGCATTTTGATGCCAAAATGGCAAAATTGAAACACCAGAACCCGATGCTACTTCCCTTGCACTACAGCCTCAACAGGATACAGAATGTTGAATTGCTGAACCGACTCCTACCAAGTGGATTTAACAATTATTCCTTTTCCCTTGCACCGTATCTCCCATCCCTTTAATACTTGGAATCTATCATATAAATATAAAAGAGTTGCTAGAGTTGAGCTGAGTAAAATCATATGTAGTGTCAAAATTATTCACTGTCAGGAGTATTGTTGGAAATGGTGATCCATTTTCTAGAATTTCCTAGAGTTGCTAAACTTCTAGAATTCCCTAGATGAAGTTTTTGGAAGAAAGAGAAAAATGTAGAAGCACATGTGTAGATCTCTCTAGAAGAAGAGAGGATAAATTACAATCTAGAATTTCCTAAAATAAGCCTAAGTGGACAACATTCCACATAAATCTAGAATGTTGTATTTAGTCCCTATAAATAGAAAAGAGGGGGAGCGTAGCAAAACAACAAATGTAAAGGTGTGATAGGTAAACCCTCCACCTTGTGTGTGAGGTGAACCCTCCACCATGAGGGGAGCTAACCATAAAAACCGGGAAAAGTGCCAAAAAAGTCCTAAACCTTTTGCCTTTGTGCCAATTTAGTCCTAAACCTTTTTTTAGTGCCGATTCAGTCCTAAACCTTTTTAAGTTGTGCCAATTCAGTCCTTTCCGGCCAAATTTAGCCGAATTTTGCTAACTGGACGCTGGGCGGCTGACGTGGCATGACGGCGCTGACGTGGACAAATTTTAATAATATTTTAATTTTTAAATATTTTTTAAATACTTTTAATATTTTTTCTTTTTTTCTTTTTTTCTTTTTCCTCCAAGAGGTCGCCGAGGTCCGGCGACCGCCGAAGCGACCGCCGGCGAGGGCGAGGCCGACCTCGCCGGATCGGCGAGGTCGAGCCTCGCCGGCCATGGGCGAGGGCGGAGGGCGAGCCTCGCCGGATCCGGCGAGGTCGAGCCTCGCCGCCCTCGCCGGCCATGGGCGAGGCCGGCCTCGCCATCCGGCGAGGCCGGGCGAGGGTGAGCCTCGCCCATGGCCCGATCTCGGCGAGGCGGCCATGGGCGAGGCTCGCCCTCGCCGGATCTGGCGAGGTCGAGCCTCGCCGGCCCTCGCCCATGGCCCGATCCGGCGAGGTCGGGCGAGGGCCGGCGAGGCTCGACCTCGCCGGATCCGGCAAGGCGAGCCTCGCCCATCGCCCATGGCCGAATCCGGCGAGGCGGCCATGGGCGAGGCTCGCCCTCGCCGGCGATCGCCTCTGGCCGGTCGCCGGACCTCGGCAACCGGCTGGAGGAAAAAGACAAAAAGTAAAAAAATAAAATAAAAATATTTTTAAAATATTTTTAAAAAATAAAAAATATTTAAATATTATTAAAAGTTGTCCACGTCAGCGCCGATCAGGCCACGTCAGCCGGCCGGCGTCCAGTCAGCAAAATCCGGTCAAAATTGCCGGAAAGGACTGAATTGGCACAACTTAAAAAGGTTTAGGACTGAATTGGCACCGAAAAAAGGTTTAGGACTAAATTGGCACAAAGGCAAAAGGTTTAGGACTTTTTTGGTACTTTTCCCCATAAAAACCACATCATGTAGCTCCCTCACTAACACCTCCTTCAACTATTGTAAAATTATTTTCATAAACTAGTAAAACTATCTTTGTCCCATAAACCTTCTCAAAATATCCTATCCTTGTCCGTTCTCTATCAAATATAAATTATACCATGCTTCCGCGCACATTTAAATTCTAACAAGTATGAACTCTAATTTATGCAGAATCAATTTGGTAAAACACTGAGCAGAAAGGCACAGTGTAATTAAGCATTATTAATCCCCTCTCTTGTTGTTGTTCGTCGAGGATAACAGCCTATCTTGTTGGATCCTTTCTTTTAGGCAAAGTGATTCAAGATCCTCTTGGGCTAACCTAATCATTACGCATAACAGACAATGGGGCACGTAGTAATCAGGACTAATTAACAAGGCTCGAAAGCTCATATTAAAAGGTTCAGCAAAGAATGAAAGCTTGCACGAGAAGTAGACAAAGCAGAGGGAGACTAACGATCCCAGCTCTCATAAGAAGATTTCGCAGTTTACATCTGAAGAAGCATTATGCCAGTTACCTCATCCAACCTAATTATTGATGAAATAGAACACAAGGCCTTGTGCTCAGTGACCTGAACACCTACTTTTCTTGAGTCCCTCGTGTATTTATGTAAGAGATGGTAAACTCATATAATGGAAACCCCATTCCCGCTGTGTTTCCTTGTGCTGCACATTCTCAATGGTTTGAGAAGCTCACGGCCAAAACGGAAAAAGGTATGGCACCCTCACCTGAAAATCCAACATTTTAACAGCAAAACGATAACTAACTTCGAGGAAGCCGTCGATGGAAGTCGTGTGGACAAAAAGCCCTCCTCAGTTATCTCTACTATTGTGGTGCATTGCCTTCGGAACAAACTCATCGATTTGATTAATAAAAGAAAAGGCAAAAGGAGAATGAAAATTTCTGAGACAACGGCACTAGTCTAGGGAATTCAATTCTCTGAATTGAGGAAAACACACTAGAGAACAATGCACAAGACTTTTCCCAAAACCCCTTTCTTAATAGACTTAATCAGGAAAATTTCCAAGGCAATGGAAGAACTCTAAAAACCACAGACCTAATATGCGGAAAGCGATTTGTTCATGAACCTTTGCTATGTGCAATCAAATCTAAATCAATTTTGGAGAAGCGCAATCAAGTCCTCTTATCGTCACTATTGGAAATTGCTTACTAGGCCCTCGCAAAACACTTGCATGATAACTTTATGTTTACTTTTTCAATAAAGGCTTAGGATTTAATAGCAACTTTTCAGTCTACCAGGCGACATGCCTAGGGAGGAAAAAATGTTTTTCTTATTTCTAAGAAATATGCACTTAAAAACGATACGATCCAAAATACTGCTTAAGCCCCTAAAAAGCAATACTGGACGACAACCTTTAGGGTAGATCCCTTCTTATGTCTCTAATTCACTCAAAAATCGCTCTTTTCAAATTGTCAACTCCACAATGAAAATAAATTGAATTCAACCAATCATTGATGGAAAAATTACCAAAAAATTCCTAAACCTATAATACGCATATTAATTCAATTATAAACTATTCAATTTAGCCAATTTAAATATATAACATTTTGATAATTTGTCGATATAGTCATTCTCGTTAATTTTAGCCAAAAATCACTGACGTGGATGCTGGTTGTCTTACTTGACATGGTCAACGCTAACATAGATAATTTTTCCTTTTATTCATTCTCTTTTTCTTTTTTCTTTTCTACTTTTTCTTTTTCTTTTTCTTTAACTGTGGGCCGGCAACCCTCATCTGCATTGGGAGAGGGCATCAAGGCCTTCACTGACTCTAGGTAATGGCCACAGTACCATCTTCGGCTAAAATTGGTCGAAATGAATATATTAGCAAATCATCAAAAACTTTAGGACTAAATTAGATGAATTAAAATGTTCAAAATTGAATTGGCATCCATATAATAAGTTTAGGGCTCTTTGGTAATTTTCTCATCAATGATCGTGATCCTGACCAAATGTCAATGTACTTGTCTCTTTGTTCCTGTAACTAAGAACAAAGTGTGTTGTGAGAAGAGAGCTTAAATAAAAAAAATCTCTCAATCTACTTTTCACTTTGTTCCATTTCCTCTCGCCCTTCATGTGCTTTCCCGCCACATTCCTCCCAGCATGAAGACAGAAAGTTCACTCAAAAAGTGACCCAAATTTCATCATCTTGCATGTAGTTTTTACCTACTGGATGTTATATAGCAATTCTGAGACCATCTCATCACGCATTTTAATCTCACACGTTCGTCCGTCATTTCAAACTCAAAGACCAACTAATCATGGCCTAATCAAGTGCATCTACTTTACTATCTTTGGTTGAAGACGATCCCAGCGGATTGGTGAAGATAAAACTAGTTTACAGTAGGCAGACAAAGTTTTGTCGGTCGCCAAAATAGTTAGCCAGTCTTAGATTAGCAAAATTATTTTTTCTTATGGCGTGCATGATTCATCTCTTTGATATATTGGAGTAGTTGAGTTGATACATGGAGTGGAATTGTCACTTGCACGTAGCTAAGCTTGTTAGCATGGACTGCTGCATGTTCTGAAAAGCAATTATCTGATGGGAGACGTGAACGGTCCATTTCGTTATCGACCGAAAGATAGAGAACAAAATGGCTTCGGAAATATCTCTGGACATGAGTTCTGGGATAAGGTTGATTCTATTGACATCATGCAAAAGTTGCTTTACAGGTAAAAACAGATAGATAAGACATAAATGTGCAAGACCCACCTCTTATTAGAGTCGCGTAAGTGTATGAGTATGACAAGCTATGAAATTATATAATATGGATTGCGTAGTTATCAATAGTTTATCTCCAAGGATTATAATTAATTCTTACTTATTTCCGCAGCCGCGCAAGCTCACTTTAATCGAAGTCAACTGGCAATATAAAAAAGGACTCCATCTGTAGCCGAAAAGTCGTTCAACCTCCCTCTCTTTTCTCTTTCCATCGTCTTCTTCGGCCTTCAACCATGGGGAGGTTTTAAGCCAGTCTCACGCTACCCTCTATCAGTCGTTGATTTTATTTGAATTTTCTAGTTCTTTTCTTTCCTTTTTCTTCTCTCTCGATTTAGATCTAGAACGCTCTCTTTTCTCGGTCTAATTCTAGATCTGAGAGTTTGAACTCTCCTACTTTAATTCTAGATCTAAGAGTTCTTCTCTCCCGATTTAGATATGGGAATTTGATAATGTTTTCTTGGATTCAATACCCCCGTGCTCTACCCATGGGTCCTTTGCCTTTGGTTTCATAATGATCGCAGGAAATTTGGCGTCTCACTTAATTATGAAGATTTGTTATTCCAAAAGTTAGATTTGTGTCAACCTACTTTGGTTGTCTCCATACAGCGATGGTTGAGAGGAAGCCAAACTTAGGCGCACACCGCCAAATGACAATGTCATTATTGGATAAAGAATTTCCCACCTGTGCTCATCACTGACGATAATATAAAATTTAATTATCTGCTACCAATTATTTTACTTGACAAATCCATTCTTATAGATCGAGTGTGTACTTAACCTTGCCGATATTTTTTACATCCGAAAGTTAGGTTTGTATTTATTCAACCTATTTTGGTTGTTTCCATACAACGATGGTGGAGAGGAAGCCAAACTTAGGCACAGAGGAAGCCAAACTTAGGCGTGCACCGCCAAATGACGATGTTTATTGGAGATTGAATTTCCCACATGTGCTCATCACTGACAATAATATAAAATCTAATTATCTATTGCCAGTTATTTTACTTGACAGATCCGTTTCTTATGAATCGAGTGTATACTTAACCTTGCTAATATTGTATTACTAATAGAAAAACAAAGCACTTGAATAGAAAGAGAGAGAGAGAGAGAGACACACACACACACACAGAGCTGCCTGGTGAGAACATGTAGGTTCCAGGTTCCAAAATATACAGAATAGGTTTCTGGTTTCAAAAAATGAGAAACCTTTTTCGACAAATAAGTTTTAGGTTCTTAGTTGAAGGAACTTGGAATCTAAGACCTGGAACCTATAACTTAGAACTTGAAACAAGTTTTAATATTTTTCTTGGTCTATATCTCTGTGCGATCCTCTAATATTTGATATCATTGAATGACGAATGTATAATCTAGAAGCGTTATTCCAAGTTTTCATTTTATGACTAAGATTTTTACTTTATTTTTCGTGTGTTTGAATATAAATTATAATTAGTGAAATGTAATTATTCAAATAATAATATAGGTGGAATTTGAGTAAACCCTAGAATCTATGACAAAATAAGTTCTAGGTTTTTAAATTATGTATGGTAGATTTCAAGTTCCAAAAAATGATAAACCTATTTCAACGAGTAGGTTCAGATTTCAGGTGAAACCTATACGGAACCTAGAATCGTCCACCCCTACTATATGGGACAAATGATTGCACCCTATATAATATCAAATCATAGAGCTCATCTTCCATATCTTATTTTCTTTTTCAACTATTATTGAGTTATCATGGATCACAATCGACTATTTTATCTACACATATTGAGGTTGCACTCTTCATGCTCTTCTATTTCTACTAATCTTAAGGATGGGGCTAAGATATGAATGATAGTCGAAACTATTAAAGCAAACAGTTTAACTTTAAAGATTAATACTCTAAAAAATCTCAAACTGATACATCTATAACAAATTTATTTTAAAATAATTTTTTTGACTACCAAAAACCCAAACTGATATATTTGTAACAAATTTACCATAAATTATTCTTTTTTTCACCATCAAAAACCACAAATTGATACACCCGTGATAACTTTATTACAAACTAATTTTTTTGACAAAAGTCCAAAACTGGTACATTTATAATAAATTTAACTTCTGTTAATTTCCATTAAATTTGCTAATGTGGATGACACAAGGTGACGTATTATGGTAACGTGGCAAGTCCATGTGGAAATTCATAGGGTTAATGCAATGTTAAATTTGTCATAAGAGTACCGTTAAATTTATCACAAATGTACTAATTTGGTATTTTTCTTGATTTTTATCCTATGGATTTTCATGAGGACTTGCCACGCCACAATGTGTCATTTAGGTCAGCAAATTTAATGATTAAATCTGATGGAAGTTAATAGAAGGTAAATTTGTCACAAGTATACCAGTTTAAGATATTTAATAGTAAAAAAAATAATTTTAGGTAAATTTATCATGAGTGTACCGGTTTGGAGTTTTTGATAATCAAAAAATTAGTTTGAGGTAAATTCATTATAAATATACTGGTTTGGGATTTTTCAATGTATTAATCCTAAGTTTAATGAATAGAAAAACAACGCACTCGGTGTCATGCAATTAACCGTTCGTCTTGGGCGTGGTTCAACAAAAGAAGAAGAAAAAATGACTCCCCAAATCCATTTAGACTGAAGTTTACAAGGCACAGCACATAACAACAGATGAGTCGGATCCCAAAGAACTCCGCATTCATGAAGATCACACATAAAAACCTATTCTCCAAACATTAGCTTCATCCTGGTCATGGATAGATCACCCAGGTTCGGTCCCAGTGACAATTTGTTTACTCTCTCTTTGCTTTTATGGTCCCCCGCCTCTTCGCCGCACCTAGGCGCTAAGCATCGCTCACTTGCACCATCAACCCATCACTTGGTCCCCATCACCACTTCTCTCGCGTCGGTACTGCAGTCACAACATCGAGCGTTAGTAGATCGGAGGTCGTCTAAATTTTGGGACCCCCAGATTGAGGCTGCAACCGCATATCATGCTTACGACAGACATCAAACAACGAAAACGGTGGTGGTGGCTGGAGGCCCGTTTGGAGACGACTGATGGCTGACAATCTTGGTGGGCGGCAGAGATGGCACGGAATGAGCTCAATAGGGATCGTAACAAGGAAGATGGAAAAGTACAAGAAAAGGAAAAGTAAACAGATGAAAAGAGATAGCAGAACATCTGAGCTTGTCCTCATAACACCCTCAAATCTAGAGAGGATCCCAATTCCTAAAATGGGGAATGATTCTATTCCAAGAGCACTATTAATACTGGAGACCAACCGTTTTGATCATGACAATGCTCAATAACATAGATTAGCTAACTTTCGGTCTAAGGATAAATTGAAACCTTTCAACTTGCTCAAAGATAATGCATCAGCAAGCTGGTATAGTTCTTATTCATCCCCATCACATATACATTGTAAAACACCCAGTAGAAAATTGCTTCGCATTCACATAGTTCTAAACCTCTATGCTCATCAAATGCATCATATGATAGTCAAATGCAGTTATGTACAATCGCATTCGTCTGGTGAGTTTATATTAATCAAATTTACTAACCAAGCAAATTGATGTTTGCAGTGATTGGGACAGCCTTTGAACTTAACATACTGTTCCACATCCCAGTGTGGGCTGGAGTTTTGCTCCCAGGTTGCAGCACGCTCGTGCTTCTTGGCCTGCAGAGATATGGGGTATGTTTACTTGAAATTTCTTTAATCAATTTAGAGTGTGTGCATTAATTTCCTTTGAATTACACGTGCCAATTATATTATAGCTACAGTAGCTTGATGACAGACGAATTTGTTTCACCGTTGTTTAATTCAATGTTGTTAAGTGATTATGGTACCGTGACAGTTTCAATCAACCGCAAACAATGTTCTCAATTTTCACTTGTCAGATTAGGAAGCTGGAAATGCTGATAGCTACATTCGTATTCGTGATGGCGGCGTGTTTCTTCGGCCAACTGGGCCACTTGAAGCCTCCCGCTTCGAAGGTCCTGAAGGGGATGTTCATCCCCAACCTCTCTGGGAGCAATGCCGTCCGTGACAACATCTCCTTGCTCGGCGCACTCGTGATGCCGCATGATATCACTTCACACTAAATCTCACGCCTGTCTATTTCCTTAGATATATGGGTAATCGCTTGTGCCATTTTTAGATTTGAGAGTTCTATTGCTTGTCAACATGCACAACCTGTTCCTCCATTCTGCTTTGGTCTTGTCTAGGAAAGTTCCGAGATCTGTCCGAGGCGTCAATGTAAGAAAATGCTGACTTCGCCTTCGATATTTTTTTTTTTTTCTGTCTGTAGTTTTCTTTGGTGAAGATCTTATTGCTTGCTCAAAAAGCAAGGCCATTCTTTAGACAGCATAATGTGCCTTCGATGGTCGTCACTTTTGTTTTCACTAATAATGTTCCTGTAAAACATACAATAAAGCAGTTCGGCGCGTTCAATTTCTCCGGACATGCTTTTATTTTATGAAGCAACAAGCATATTTCGCTATTTAGCGTTAACCTTCATGTTTTAAGAAAGATTTCTTGTCGATGCTTTCAAATGTGCGTTGTTTTTTAAATTATTCAGAAGAAAATCCATGCACTGATGATTTTATCTCATCGATCTTTGCAGGACGCCTGCCGATTTTTCCTCATAGAAAATGGGTTCGCATTATTCGTGGCATTCTTGATCAACGTCTCGGTTATGTCCGTGTCTGGCACCATCTGCTCGGGTGAGAATCTTTCGAGCGAGAATGCAGATCGATGCAGCAACTTAACTCTCGATTCTCCTTCATTCCTCCTTAAGGTTCCAATTCCTAACGACTGACTTTAAAACAGTTGGACCACAGGATAACGTCATAACTAAGAATGAGATTCTTATTACTTTTCTACATGCATGTGTTTACAGGATGTGTTGGGAAGATATAGCTCGACGAGTTATGCCATTGCTTTGCTAGCTTCGGGGCAAAGCTCCTCAATCACGGGAACATATGCAGGACAATACATCATGCAGGTTGGTAATTAAAAGATATCATGTAATTAGCTGTTCAAAGTGAACACTCGAACAAATCTGATTTTTCTCCTGTGTGTTGGTTAATTGCCTAGGGATTTTTGGAACTCAAAATGAAGAGGTGGAAACGGAAGCTAGTGACTTGATGCATGGCCATTACGCCGAGTCTCATCGTCTCTACCATCAGTGGATCTTCAGGAGCCGGTAGGCTCATTATCATTGCGTCGGTACGCAATTTCCTACTAGATCTCCTGCCACTCCTAAAGTTGAATTCTTTCAATCATCATCTGATGAAGCTATGTGGGCATTTTATCCTCATTCCGTTTGTTGTTATATGATGAAATTGATGTTGTTTTTCAGATGATTCTATCGTTTGAGCTTCCATTTGCTCTTATCCCACTCCTCAAGTTCAGCAGCAGTGCAACAAAGATGGGACCTTGCAAAAACTCGATCTACGTAAGTTCGTCTTTTGATCTTTACACAGTTGAACTTCAAACTTGGTTCTTCATTTCAGTAAGTCCTAAAGAGATACCAATTGGAAAAACGTGCAAGAACTGGAAGTAATGCAGAAGAAAACGTGAATTATGAGCTAAATGACAATCCTGTCTTTTTGCATCTGTCGATGCAGATTATTGTGATCTCATGGATACTTGAAGTGGGATTCATTGCTATCAACGTCTATTACCTCAGCACAGGCTTTGTCAACTGACTAATCCACAACAATCTTCCAAAAGTCGCTGACGTTTTCATCGGAATCCTAGTGTTCCCGTTCATGGCTGTCTAAATCATTGCAATGATCTACTTAACTTTCAGAAAAGCCAGTATCGTGACATTTACTGATGACCCTGTTAAGCACGCGACATCAACTGCCATCTCAGGGGACCAACTTCCTTATCAAGAGGACCTAGCAGATATTCCTTTTCCAGAATAGTTGGATCGCATCGCTTTACCCTCAAGATGCAATCCCCCAATGTCTAAATACAAAGAGATGCTAGAGTTAAACCTATTTAGTAGAATCACGGCCGAAAAACTGTCACTAGAATCATAGCTAGAGTCAAGATCATTCATAAATAATCTCTTGTTGCTGCTATTTTTAGCAAAGCCACCAGGCAAAACATCGGAGCAAAAATGCCTTGGCAATTTCAAATTGTTAATCTGACTCCTCTTAAATTTTATCTTCAGTGCATATTAGCCTACTAAAGTCATTGCTTTTTCTTCAACGTCAATGCATAACAGTTCGAGTAACAAATGAGAAAGGACGTGAACTCTAATATAAGGCAGAGGCCACGTACAAAGGAGTACACGAGAGAGAAAAGACTGCTTCCACCTTTCACCCGTTATATCACCCACAACAAAAGCACAGATTCTGCATCAAAAGAAAGCAGCAGTCTGATAATCTCATCCCGAATGAAGTCACACCTACTTCCCAAAATTTGTTTGCTGATAAAACAAACATGTGAAGCTCTAAAGGTGAACGATGGCAATGCCCATTTGCTGGTGCATTTTGATCCCAAAATGGCAAAGTCGAAACCCCCAAACCCTGTCCCCATGCCACTTCCCTTGCACTACAGCCACAGCGGGATTCAGTTTGTTGAATCGATGAACTGACTTCCCTACCAAGTGAACTAAGCACTGATTCCTTTTCCCCTGCACATCGCTTTAGTACTCAGAATCTATCCCGTGAATATGGAAGAGTTGCTAGCCTTGAGCTGAGTAAACCCATAAGTAGTGTCAAAATTATTCAAACATCATTACTCCGCTCCCTTGCTTCTCTTCGTAATGATAATAGGCCTATCTTTTTATATCCTTTCGGATAGGCAAATGTGATTCAAGATCCTCTTCTACTGACTCAATCATTATGTATAACAGACAATGGGGTGCGCTGTAAGAAATACCAATAAACAAGACTAGAAAGCTCACATTAGAAGGTTCAGCCAAAAAAAAAAAAAATCCACATGAGAAGTAGACAATGTAGAGAGATGCTAGCAATTCCAGCTTTCATAAGAAGATTCCACAGATTATATCTAGAGAAGCACTATACCCGTTACATCATCCCAACCTTATTATTTATGAAACAATACCCAAGGCCTTGTGCTCAGTGATCAGAACACCCGCATTTTTTTAGTCCCTCGTGTATTTCTATAAGAGATGGTAAACTCGTACTGTGGAAGCTCCATGGCCCTTGTTTTACCTTGTGCTGTACATTTTCAATGGTTCAAGAACCTCCTAGCCATAAAGGAAAAGGCTGTGAAAAACTAGGCCGGAACACCTACCCTTTACTGATGTCATATAGCTGCAGCTAAGCTGGGTACAAATGCTTTGGTTTGCTTCGGTCTAAGGCATGTTTCACAACATAAATCTCATCTGATTCAGAAATATTGGTCTGTTTTGCCCTCAGGGTAATTTGATTCTATCAGATGTTTACCCTGCTGAGAAGCATGTACATCGAGCGGCCCTTAATGGGAATGGTAGCCTGCCCAGTGCTTTGCATCAGAGAGAAGACTGATTGTTTCATGGCTGTGCTCCCATTGATTTCTTGTTCCAGTTGACTTTAATATACGGTGATATTTGCTCTGGCTCTTGCAGCCAAAGCAAAGATTATCATTATGTCCCGCTCATGGAAATGGAAATCGTTAACCTGATCTTATAACTTAACAGTAAATTTTACCAATGGAAAGTTGAAATGACATCTGAAATGCAATCGGAGGTGGTAATGCAGCTTTTTCACGGGTTTTGTTGGCCTATATTTTGGATTATGCAAAGCCCCTAAATAAAACCTTGTAGGCAGCAATATGCATCTGTAATGCTGACGCCCCTCTTTCTTTGTCCTGCAGGTTTGATTTACCAATGCCAGTCTGGATAATGCTGTCTGTATTTCATTGCTTGATTCAATTAATACGCACAACCTAGAAGTCATCGGTGAAGATCCTGTGCAGAACCAGAATGCATACACTGAAATCGATCAAAAATGTATTTTTTTAAACCAACGCATAAAGAGTATCATTCACTGTATTTCACGCATATTTATGTCTAAAACAAATTTCAGATTGAAGCCAGTTCTCAGATGATGCAAGTTGTCCATCTTGAAAACGACCAAAGCAGACTTCTAGGGCAAGGAAACCATGGAAAGATCCAACCTCTTCCTTGTCAAAGACCGCTTTAAAAGTAATTACTTCCAATGGGAGGATAAGTGCAGAATTTCTTCATTTAAGAGTCAAGACAATTGAACCTCTAAGCCAAAGAGAGTAAGCACATCACAAGATGGCCATGCAGAATCCTTTCTTATTCCATTGGCACAAAGCATGTTAGCACATGCTTTACAAGAGCTTGGTACGGAAAACCTAGGGAACAAGCACCCCGCTTATTCATAGAATCACTAACTGTATACAGATTACTCTCTCTGAATTCACATGATTGCCTTCTGCAGAGAATTAGGGATTTCTTAGACATGTCCAAAAATTTGGCAACAAGCTTCTTTTCTAACCAGAGCAGCATAATATGAGAAGCCACAGTGCTTGAGCTTATACACAAAATCAGATACTGAACATCCCAGAGCTTCGTGATTACTCGCGCTGCAGTTTCAGCCCTGGCATTCTCACACCGTTCCTTCAAGGAGACATTGTTAGACCTTTTGATGAGTGGCAGTGGACAGCCTCCCTAGGAAGAATAGAACAATAATGAGGATGGGGAACCTGCTTCTGCCTCATCAATACTGAAGACAGGCAACTGAAGTTGTTTCTTGACCTCTGCTTCTCACTTTCGCATAATTGGCAGATAGGGTCATGATGTATTGCGGTGACATTAAGGGCATCGGGAAGTAAGTTGCTAGCAGAACCTATGATGGACAGATACAGATGAAATACTCAAAAACTTACGAAAGTTACCAGCAGCAAGAACTTAAGAATTTTATTGGAATAAAAGGAGTACTATTTCTTTTCTCTATATTTGGGGATCTGTCATTTATGATATATTTGTCTTGTTGAGTGCAATTTTTGTGGAGCCGGATCTTGTGTAAATTGTTGGTTCAAAGCTGAAATGAATTATTACCTTACACCAAAAAATAAAAAACCATTCTTTTTTCTTCTTCTGATCCTTCTTGTGGAAGAGAGAAATTGGTCATCACCGCCTATCTTTTCTGCTGCCTTTAAAATCACTTTTGAGCTACTTAAGTTGCAGCTTTTTTGTCAAATAAAATAATGCCTCTCTTTTGTAATGCTGCTACTTTATTTTAATCTCTCCACTCTGGAGGATTGAGAAGTTATTGGCTTTCCAGTTTATACCACTTCTTAAAATTGCTGCATTCACTTGTTTCATCTGGACTTCTTTTCAATGTTTTTCTTTGTTTATCTTGCTTCAAGTTTTTTTTTTTTTTTTTTTGGTAAAGGTAAGTATAATATAGATTTTGCCAAACGAATATACAAAGAGAGGAAGCCCGGCACCGACAATCTTCAAGTTAATGATTGCAATAAGGGAAATTGTTGAGTATTCTTGGCTAGGAAAATTCTAAAATATTGATTGCACTTATCAAAACAAGAAATAGGGCATAACTGCAAATTTTCCCCATTTCTTGTTTTGATAAGTACAATCAATATTTTAGAAATTTCCTAACCAAGAATACTCGACAATTTCCCTTATTGCAATCATTAACTTGAAGCAAGATAAACAAAGAAAAACATTGAAAAGAAGTCCAGATGAAACAAGTGAATGCAGCAATTTTAAGAGGTGGTACCTTGAGAGTAAACTAGAAAGCCAATAACTTCTCAATCCTCCAGAGTGGAGGAGAGAAATTAAAATAAAGCAGCAGCATTACAAAAGAGGGGCATTATTTTATTTGACAAAAAAGCTGCAACTTAAGTAGCTCAAAAGTGATTTTAAAGGCAGCAGAAAAGATAGGCCGTGATGACCAATTTCCAGAACAGTGAGGTTTCATGGGAAAGAATAAAAAGGAAATGAAGGCCATGCATATTTTTTATCCCTCTTTTATTGTTGACTCGTATAGTGCAAGAAGGCATAAGCAGCAAAAGAAAAGGAAAAAGAAAAAAATCTAGCATAAACTCAATCACTCTGGAAGCATACTTTTGGGTTTTATTATATTTCAGAAGAAACTCAGGTAGAGAAGTGAGATACGAATTGGATACCTATTTTTGGAAGCCAAATGACCCATTTTGGAATCATTTTTCCCGCCAGCTTGTAACAAACATCATTGTAGAAGTGGTTGTAATTCTTAAAGTCGAGTGATATCACCATTGTGGCTTATCGCATGGTTTTCCATGAACTCCCTAACCTGAGTAGGGTCCAAGGGGATGTCCTGATGAATATTGACTTTCTAAATTTGATAAACTTGAAGCTGGGGATTGCCAAGGTTCAACCTCAAATACACCACTGCTTGGATAGTCATGGTCTCAAAATGCATATTCCTCACCATGAACTGCCAAGAAGTTGCAATTGTCAAAATGTTGGAACTTAGTTTGGAAATATTAAGTGCAGGATATCTGAATTTACATTACAATGCACGGTGATTGCTCATCCACAGCAAAAAGACAATTAATTCTGTATGTCTTTCTCCGATATAAAACAGCCTCCTCAAGGACAAACGGGCAGCAATGTTAGTGTAGGTATACATCCAACTGTCAATTTCACACTCTGAGGATTCTGGACATGTTTATACTCATCCAAACAGTACCCCATTCCATCCTTCCCAATAGGGGTTACAATATTTAAAGGAAGTTTGTTCGAAATATTTCTATAGAAAAAAATTATATAAAAGGAACAACTTCCTGACTGATTGCTTGTCAGAAGGTACAATAAAGATATATCCACCTGTCGTCCTTTCAAGCATTTAGAGAAAGAAGAATTGTGTTAAGACCCACATATACATATTACACCAACAATAACCTGAACTTTTAGTCTTTCCGTGCATTTTTGATGGAAACCACCCAGCATCAAGCGCAGTTCTATGTTCCATTAGAACTGCACTTCGTTCTACCTGTGAAAATAAAATATCCCCAAATATGTAACCTTCGTTTCTAGTATTTAATCTATAAGCTCCCATATTGAGTCCAATTGGACAATCAGACGTAATATGTCCATAAAATACAAACTGAATAAGGTTGGCTTACCCTCTACACCAGAGTCAAAGATGCCAAGTCCAAGCCAGGAAACATATCGATTTGATTTGGTCTGATCATACACACTGAGGTAAACTGGTGCACAGCCTGGACCATAGTCAACTGGCTTTTGCCTCCGGAAGGAAGCAAAACCGGGTTTTGCTGATTTGCTCTTAAATGAGGGGAGCCACTGATTTCCATGCTCTCAGTCAAGAAGTTTTATACACCTGTATGAAAGGCCAAAAATAGAATTAGAAGTGTAGTCAAGAAGTGCAAAACACCTGAATAATAGGCCAAAAGCAGAACCACAAGCAACCTTCACGAAGTTCATGCTGCCTTTTATTTATTAACTAATTCATTTACTTTAGCAGGGTGGAGAAGGGAGGAAGTCTGAGGATGTGAGAACGAATTGGTTGAGTACTAGAAAAGACAGTTGCATTCTCGAGACGAGAAACTTCACCATAAAATCATACTGATGCCAGCATTATCAATTTTGGAGAATGGTATGTGGATTATCAAAGTGTCAAGATAATCAAAGAAACATTAGAAAATCATCAAATTTCCCAAGAATTACTGGGATCTTCAAGTTCATTGCAAAGAAAATGGGTCACCAACATAGAAATCCCTTTATGACACAAGGTCATGTTATTATTGGTTACCAGCATAATATAGTTGTGGGGATTCTTATGGATTGGCATGAACCATATCTACGTCATTTAATGAAGTACTGTGCTCTTGAACAGCCAACAAATGAAAAAAGAAAGAGTGAGGACCATTAGCAGAAAAAAAAAAAAGGTCTTTTTATATGAGTTACAATCACTAGATCACCACACCTTGTCTCTTAATGTGCCAAGCTAGATAAAAACTAACATTAAACCAAGGAAGAACAGAAAAGTAGTAGAGCCAGGCTCTGTTTTTCTTGATGACATTAATTAAGAAAAAGGTTTGAACTTCAAGAAAGGAGAGCTGTAAGCACAGGGTACCAATGATAACCTCAACAAGGTACTATTCCTAATCCTTGAACATTCTTTTTCTGACAGGTGATCCTCAAACATTATGGGACAATGACAAGACTTAACCCAAAGCACAGCAAAACCGCAGAGAGAGAAAAAAAAAATGCACTGAATAAGAAAAGACCAAAGAAAATCAATCCCTGCATGCATGTGCATGAACACAGACAGACAGACAGACAGACAGACAGACAGATGGAGACGGAGACAGACAGAGACAGAGGAACCTACATGAGCTTCAAGCCCAACGGCGCTTATACAAAATTGTCCATCTTCTTAGAATAATCTTTCAGTGAACAAGAATGCTACCAATCCTCTCACGGTATTATCAAATAGTCTACTTCAGCATTACCTCAAATCAGCGTTTTGGTGTGATAGGCTCCAGCATTTTAGGTCCAGTGAAAGGAAAAGTCTGAAGCTTTACCCTGCCTTCTGCATAGATTGCTTCACTATCACAAAGTCCAGAAACATGAAGTTCACATATGCTTCTATATCTTAAATTTCTGATCAAATCTTCCACTATGTATGAGATGATGTTCGACCATATTAAGCTGCACCAAATGTTTCTATAATACATTTTATGGCTGTCCAGATGTCAATTTTGGAGTCTCCCATGAATTTCATAAACCAATAGTTGGGATGAGTCCACAATGCGTTTGCTTTCACAGACAATACGACTGCATAATTCATGCCTCGGTGCTGGCCGAAATGATCTTAGTTGATATAGGGGATCAGTTATCTCATATTTACTACACAGTTCCTTTGCTGGCTGCACATGCTTCCACCAGAAATCAGAAAGAGCAAACTTCAAAAGATCCCAGTATTCCTTATCGCGGTATATTCTGAAAAGACTGCTGCCTCTGGGAGTCCATACATAGAAATCCATCCAATCCTTGTCCAAAATTTCCATCAAACCTTGCACTTGAGGAATGTAATTTAGATGAATCCGAGACCACGGGGAAGCTCTATTCATATCTCCATTGAAGAATGGGCACTTGATCTCCAAAACTCCATTGCAGGGCAAGCCATAAACAAATTGCTCAACAACTCCATCCGGTGAAGCAGCAAGCCAACTGTCTTCGGAATTATTGTTTCCATAAACTTGAAACTGAGGTAACTCGACGTCATTTCCAGTGATAAGCCTGTACCTTTCAAGCGCCTCCTTTTCCTTTATATTATTCCAACAGGTAGCCAGGTTACCAGAAAATGGCTCAATCAAGCCAAGTTTTTCTAACCAGAGCTGGACTCTTCGCTTACGCCAAAAACCAATCGCTGAACTAAAAGTGCTTGCTGTGAGCTTATTTCTCCTTAGTTCTTGCCAATCTTTGAACCAGTGCTGTAAACAATCTGCTTTGAGAACAGAGTCCGGTCCATCACGCGCAGCCTTCAGAGTACAGCCCAGATTGCTCAACTCCCTTCTAGATGGAAGATTTACGGCTTGACTGTGGTTAGAAAGCCTCCCACTATGTGATTCTGACCAAGCCCGGGTGTTAAACTCTCTGCGGTAGCAAATAGCAGTATTGACAGAACCCGTACAGCAGCTACTTTTAAGCACAAGATATAAAGGTCGTGCTATGTAGAGGAAGCAAGAACAGACTTCTTCACTGCCAGAAGGGAATACAATCAGCGGATATACCGATGCAACATACACCACATATATATGAGGAAAATATAGTAGAAAACAAATGGGCAGACTAATCAATGCAAATGACAAGTAAATTGAAGAATTTGAGGAGAGTCGCAAATCAAAAACGCTCACTTCGACATTGACGAGACAGGCAACGTAATCAAAACTCTTAATGCACACGCAACTGGACTCGTCTCAGCTCCATTCCTAAAAATAAAGCTTTCTAAAGCAGCAAAATCACCACCGCCTAATTCATGGGAGACGCCATAAAATCAGCACGAGTTGCCAAACACAAAGCACGCAACCGAACTTTGCATTAAAATCGGTTCTATATGGCCGTTGATTCGGGGACGAAAGACAGAGAAAGAATGAGCTTGCCCCCACACCACACCCCCCACAACACGAATTCTCAGGCGAAGCGAAACGAGCGAAAAGAGCAAGTCTCGGGAGGGCTGACCGAGCAATCTCGTGGCGACGCCAGCGCATAAGGATACGACGATACCCGACGGCGCGCCTTGCTGCTTCAACCCATCGTCCAGCCCTGGAGTTGCGGAAGCGAGGAAGAAGACGAAGATGGAGAAGGAGAAGGAGGAGATGGGTTTTACAGCGGAGGTTTACGAAATTTATGGAGGAGGGAAGGGTTTTAGCGGAGACGGCGACCGGCACCGGTTCGAACACCGAACCGGTTTAGAGCCTCCGGTTCGGTTCGACCGGTTGGACGTGGACCAAGCCCGGGCCCGGGCCCAGGCCCAGGCCCAGGCCCAAGAACGACAAGCCCGGCCCATAAACAATTCCTGGAGTGACCACCAAGCCAATGAATCCTGCGCTTTCTTTAACCGTTCCCCTCTTCACTCGACCTCCATTTTTCAGCTGGAAGATCTCCCATTCCTGCGAAGGTCGACGCCGCTCGCCGGATCGATACGCCCGCCGGATCGCTGATGTCGGTAAGTACCGATCCCGTTGAATGTTGTCGATCGACTGATTGATTGATTGATGGATTGGTTCGTCGGGACGGTGCACGACGCCGGTGCTGCAGATCTTCGAGTACAACGGGAGTGCCCTAATCGCCATTGTGGGCAAGAACTGCTTCGCCATCACCAGCGACCGCAAGCTCGGCGTGCAGCTCCAGACGATCGCCACCGACTTCCAGAAGATTGCTACCCGGGCCTCTTCATTTCCCTGAACCCAGCCTAGTATGCTAGGAGAAGGGCTTCACGGGGATCCGAGGTGGGCTCCCCTCCCTTTGAAGGGGTTGGCGGGGAAGCCCAATGGGGACATTATCCCGTAATCCCAGTTAAACCCCTGTAAATGAGGCTAACTGGTCACTCTAGGATGCCCGATTCAGGGTGGAGCAGTTTAAGGACCTGCTCAGGTCCAACCACCAAGCCAATGAATCCTGCGCTTTCTTTAACCGTTCCCCTCTTCACTCGACCTCCATTTTTCAGCTCGAAGATCTCCCATTCCTGCGAAGCTCGACGCCGCTCGCCGGATCGATACGCCCGCCGGATCGCCGATGTCGGTAAGTACCGATCCCGTTGAATGTTGTCGATCGACTGATTGATTGATTGATGGATTGGTTCGTCGGGACGGTGCGCGACGCCGGTGCTGCAGATCTTCGAGTACAACGGGAGTGCCCTAATCGCCATGGTGGGCAAGAACTGCTTCGCCATCGCCAGCGACCGCAGGCTCGGCGTGCAGCTCCAGACGATCGCCACCGACTTCCGGAAGATTTACAAGGTCCACGACAAGCTCTTCCTCGGCCTCTCCGGGCTCGCCACCGATGCCCAGACTCTGTAAGAGCTGTCGATTTCGTTAAGCTCGGTTTCGGTGCTCAGTCGCTAACTGAATGTAGTATTTTTCCTTTTTGGCGTTTGAGGGTTTAGCTGCTTGTGTGATTGACTGAGTCTTGGTGGCGTGTGATTTTGAAGGTACCAGAGGCTGGTGTTTAGGCACAAGCTGTATCAGCTTCGGGAAGAGAGGGACATGAAGCCCGAGACGTTTGCCAACCTTGTTTCGTCTATTCTCTACGAGAAAAGGTTAGCTTCAACTCTTACTTCGCAGGGCTTCTTTTTCCCCCTTTTTGGTTCGGAAAATTTGACTTGCGGGGATAGTTACAAGTGTATTCACTTGGAACCAATACGTCGGATGAGAAATTGGCTTCTCGAGGATCCTCCTTTGCTTTTGGTCCTATAAGCCATAAGATATGGAGATTGTGTAGGAAAATATTCAAAATTGTGTGCTTGGGTGTTCACATTCGACTTATAATGGGCAGACAAGCAATAGAGAATAGTTCCTGCAATTTTAGACTCGTTTTGGCTTGTCTTGGACTGGTCCAGCCACATACTGGTCAGCCCTTCCCCCCCATTAGAAAAAAATTGAGATGCACATTGAGATGTGAAATGCCATTGTGATCTTTAAGTTATATGTGTTGGGTCGTTGCAGAGTATTGATGCTTTTGCAGAATTCTTCCTTCATAGTGTAGAGATTGATGGTCTTGTATTTGTAATTATTAATTCACTGGGTTTTAAAAGCTAATTCTGTAGAATGCGGTTTCTTCGGTATGTTCTTTAACTATCATACTCTTTTTACTGCATGTTCCTCTTTTCTATTATGAGTCTGATTAGAAAAACCTATAAAAAAGTTCCAAGTATTGGCATCTTTTATTTATTTCTCAGCTCGTGCAGGCAGGTCTTAGTTAAAATTAAATTTGCTTCTGTCTGCTGTTCAGATTTGGCCCATACTTTTGCCAACCTGTAATTGCTGGACTGGGAGATGAAGACAAGCCCTTCATTTGCACGATGGATTCTATTGGAGCCAAGTATGTTACGGTTTACTCTTCTTTTTCTGCCGCATTGGTTACTGCTAATTGTGAAATCCTTGCAGCTTAAATTATTATCATCGTCGTTAGACTATATCGCTTCCTAATTTTCCCCCCTTAAATTCTATGGTAAGATCAGTGTGAGCGTAGTTTTCAAGAGTTGGGGGTTAGTCTTGGCTATTATGTTGACCTTACCTTTAGGAGCTGGTGGCTTCACGATCTATTGTGACACATATAAAGATGGTCTAGCTTTCACACACGTGTGTGTGCACACACACATTCTAGGCGGGGTCTTCTCTTGGTCGGTGTAAAATTCAGTTCATTCATGCCTCATTCACTATCCTAAAAGTTTGTCAAGGGCCGCTTCTTACTTGAGCTTTCTAACCCAGGCGGCCACGCCCCACCTTTGTCGGATCGGGTCATTACACTATAAGCAATTTTGACTCTTATCATGAAATCTAAGGGCACGCATGACAAAATTTCTAGAACAGAAATCAATTTCTATTCCAAAGATGAGTTTTTGAGTAAAGACACGCGTTTGATAACAATTCAAAATTTCTATTTCTGAAATAAAAATTCGTTTGATAACTAAATAAAATTTTTATCTTTAGAAGCGGCAATGACCGGCGTCCGATGGCCAGAGTCCGACGTTCTGCGTCCGGTGACTGGCGAGGGGTAGCCGAAGTTCGACGTTCGGTGTCTGGCACCAAGTCTAGTGACCAGCGGCGGGCGGCCAAAGTTTGGAGTTCGATACCGGAGTTCGGCGACTGGCTACCAGCGTCCAACATTCGGAGTTCGATGTCTGATGTCCGACATCCGAAGTCCGACGATAGGAGGCCGGCGGTGGGTGGCTGACATCCAATGGTTGGTGATGAGCCTCTAGCATCTAATGATTGGCGATGAACAGCCAACGACCAGTGGGCGTCCGGCATCCGGTGACTGGCAGTTGGCGATCGGCGACCGGCGGCCAACGTCTAGTGGCCGACGGTCGTCGGGGCGGGTGGTGGGTGGCCAGCAACCAGCGGTGGGTGTCCGGCATCCCACAAGCGGCAAGTGGGCGATGGGCGGTGACGAGAATTGTGAAAAATGAAATTGCGTTATCAAACGGATTTCTATTCCAAACCTATTCCGGAGAACAGAAAAATAGAGAAATAGAGAAACATAAATTATGTCATGCACGCCTTAAGAGGTGGGTCTTGCGTATCTATGTTTTATGTATCTGGTTTTACCTTGAAGGTGACTTTCTGTGATATTAATGGAATCAACCTAATCTCAGAGCCATTTAGTTCTCTGTTCCTGGTCGGCAACGAATTGGATCGTTCAAAATTGACGTACTTGCAACCAAAACCAACCCCAGACTATTACAAGAATCTCTCATGTCTCTTTTTAGATAAGAGCTTTTTCAGAAAATATAGCATCTTTGGCTTCACGCTTAGCTACATGCAAGTGTCGATTCCATTCCACGTATCAACTCAACTACCCCAACATATCAAAGATTTAATTTAAATAATGTCACAACAAGATAATTTTGGAACGATGGCGAACGTGCTGGATTGAATTGCCTAAAAAGATGGTCTGAGCATCGCTATTAATAGTGACCTTGAATGACGTCTTGCAGGTAAAAACTACATGCAAGAAGATGAAACTGGGTTTCCTTCTTGATTAAATTTTTTTTTGTCTTCATGTTGGAAAGAACGCGATGGGAAAGCACGTGAAGGGCGAGAGGGAATGGAGTACATTGAGGGATTTTTGTTCAATCTTTCTTGTCAAAACACTCTTTCTCAGTTACGAGAATTTATCACCAGAACTCTTGAGATCTTGACCATTATTCGGTCAGCATCCTTGAATCAAAGGTGGTAGTGATTGGGTAGGGAAGTCATTTGTAAGTTGAGCAGAAGAGCGAAATTGAGTCATACACATACTATTGTTGCTACAATAGTTCCTCGCAATGGTACAGGGTGATGATAACCATCCTCCGGACAGACGACAATGGTCGATGGCGATACGGGAGTTTGGTCAGCACCTCAAATAACACCTTGACTTTCGCGATGTGACTCAAGGTGTAAAAATGTTTTTCCCTGAAAAAAAAAAAAAAAAAAAAAAAAAAAGGTTACACTCTGAAAATATTCAGCACATTTTAGGCATTGTAAAATCTTAATGGCAATTCGACCAAAAAAAAAAAAAACCTTAATGGCAAAGATGGAACAATGTGAGACTGTACGCACCTGAAAAAGCCAACTATGGTGTCAAAGAGTCAGTATGAATTGATGTCATGGGCCATACATCGACTATGGCTTCGAATATGATATTAACCGTAATGACCCGATTTGACGAGGGCAAGGAATGGTCGTGGAGGTTAGAAGGTTTAGACAAAAAAAGGCTTTTCGTAGATTTTTAGGATGGCAAATGGAGAGGGAATGAATCAAACTATGTCCGGAAGTGCCTTTTGACATAATACCAATGCTTATATTTGAAACTTCAAAGTTGAGTGTGCTCAGATGGGAGCACTCCTGAGATGGGTGACCTATTGGGAATGTAATAACTTGCACGTCAAAGGACAACGTTGTGAGACTCAGTATAGGATGAGCTAAAGTGGACGATTCCTCAGTGGGTTGATTTAAAGATATCACAATATGGTATCAAAGCAGGACCCTCTCCAGTAGGTGTGTGGTTTGGGGATGAATCACATGGAAGCTGCTAGGGGCTTGTAACAACTCGATTTGACGAGAGCGGGCAGTGATCGTCAAGGCTAGAGGGCCTAGACAATATATATATATATATATGAAAACTAGAATTAAC
Organism: Eucalyptus virginea; assembly: GCA_014182375.1. Lineage (NCBI taxonomy): Eukaryota > Viridiplantae > Streptophyta > Magnoliopsida > Myrtales > Myrtaceae > Eucalyptus > Eucalyptus virginea. The sequence goes on from CM024519.1 coordinate 54,178,377, forward strand.
TCTTGGACATGTATTTTGATGTAATAGCAATGCTTAGCTTTCCAAACGCCAAAGGATAAAACCATAAAACTCAATATAAAATAGGTCAAAGCGAATAATACCTTAGTGAGTTAATTTAGAGATATTGCATTAACTTAGGCCGATAATAATGAGAAAGTGCTAAGACTATTCAAACACAGAGGAATCTCTTGAGTTGTAGTGACAAAATAGATCTGGCAAACAAAGTCAAGGGTGACTATGATTATTGACAAATTGACAAAACATGTCGGGGGCCAGCAAGGAAGCAGTAAAGAGTATATTGAACAATACATATGATCTGATATTGACTGTGAGTACGTCAAACATTAGTATTGAGGTGAGAAACTAATAGAATTAAGTCGAAAAGGTCGGAAAAGGTTTTCGCCCATGGACATAACCAAGTCGATGTCAGTCGAGTTGAAAAGCGTTAGCTTTGACTCACAAAGATTGAATGAAATAAAATTGACTTCAGGAACCAAAAATATCGGGGCCAGTTATTGCAGTCAAACTCTTACGCAAACATTCACAAAAAGTGTCGATTTATCGTTGTAGTCAAATAGTTATAAATGGTTACTGCAGTCGAGTCAATCAGTTGTTGCAATTGAGCTCGAGGCAAGAACAATTAGACCGTCCGATATGGAGCCAAAACTTGATTTTGATGAGCGGGAATGGTTACTTGGCGAGGCCAGCCACCCATAAACTATACAAAGGAGCGCATCTGAATAGGAAAGGATGGCACAAACATCCGAAGAATTAAATATACTTGTGTCAATGCACTTTATTTCTTTGCAGTTCATTTCTTCTTGCGCCATCTTGCAGGTACAACGTCCCTGAGATTTATTTTCCAGCTAGCTGACTTCGAGTACCTTATGCAGAAGTCGATTTTCCACTCATATCTCCAACCCTAACGATCTTGGGATCTCCTTCTTCGCGTCGCTGCTTAAATGACTTTAATGGTTTCTTCTGGGAACTCCTTGGTTACTCATATATCACTAGCCGAGGAACTTGCATCATGGGCGGTTGAGGAGCGTTTACTACTGGTGGTGGTACGTACTCGTGTGTGGGCTGCCTCCAAACCTTTGCTTTCCCTTTGTTACTATCAAGGAAATATTGCTGCCTTATCTCTTGCCAGGTTATGTGGAGATGGTCTTCCCCTAAAGTTCGCCGACCACATACCAACCATCTGAGGGAAAGGATCAATATCGACCTCCGTTTAGCGTTTATCTTTCCCATCGGCGAACTTGATCTTCCCTTGTTGAATTGTTGCTTAGATCGTTCGCCGGAGAACAATACAACAGGTTGTGTCATGGCTTCATGAGTGATGTCACTCAAAATGATTTTTTGCTTCTATGATTTTGAGGTTTCGCTTTTCTCGGGCTTTGTTGGTGCACAACTCTAGTTTCGAAAGAGATTAGAGTAAAGTTCGCCGACCACATACCAACCATCTGAGGGAAAGGATCAATATCGACCTCCGTTTAGCGTTTATCTTTCCCATCGGCGAACTTGATCTTCCCTTGTTGAATTGTTGCTTAGATCGTTTGCCGGAGAACAATACAACAGGTCGTGTCATGGCTTCATGAGTGATGTCACTCAAAATGATTTTTTGCTTCTATGATTTTGAGGTTTCGCTTTTCTCGGGCTTTGTTGGTGCACAACTCTAGTTTCGAAAGAGATTAGAAGAGTTTCATGAAGACGATGGTCGGTATGTGTTCAACATTGTTATTTTGAATGACGATGGTGTTGAGGTCGCCGAATCTAGGCACACACTGTCAAAAGACAAAATCACAGTAACGGATGGAGATCTTGGTGTGTGTTCATTACTAAAGACGAACTCGATGATGGTCACCAATTTTAATTTGAAAAATCACAGATCTACTCTTTGAGCATGTGACTCCCAACCTTGTTATGATAATTCATCTCCTTATATAGAGTTTACTTTGTTTATGATTTCTGCGATTTGTCTTGATTTGTGATTGGATTACGTTTCTTTATTGTATATCCATAGAATTGCCGGACTTATGGAAGGTTTATATTCACGAATTTCTAAGAAAAGAAAAAGAAAAGAAAGAGAGAGAAAACCTAATCATGCGAGTCCTCTTGATCAGATCGACCATGCGTAGAATTAGGGAGATCAAAGGGCGGGGTCATGCCCTCGGCCTGAATGGCCACTATACTGCTGCTCTCTCCCATTACTGTTGGTGCTCCTACGCTTGTCATCTTATTCTCCTCCGACATATTCTCCCTCCCTCCCCCTCTCTCTCACCTGCTTCGCTTCTTGTTGCACTCCAAACACAGCTTATGACTTGTACAGCATGCTTCGTATACCCAAGTCACCCATATTTGGTCACTTAACAAACGCAAGAAAGGAAAAAGAGAGCCAAATGACTGTAGGGAAGGATGCAACCAAGACCATGCAGATACTATTCCCGTCTGAAAAATGTCCATATTAAAACGGGTCTCTAAATTTGATGCTGTAAATCTCGTGACAAGCACTGTAACGTGGCTTGTGAGTGAGGAGCCATGTTTAACACAAAAATTAATGACGTCGTAACTTTCAAATTTTCAATATGCCAAGCCTTGTAATATGTGCCTCATTTTATTTCTTTCTTGGAGGATGACTTAGTCCATAGTCAACCGCCAAATTTTCTGGAGATGACCAAGAAAAACGGCGCCCCAATCGGGGCGCGACGCCTCATTGATCGAGATTATATGTGCCCTTACTAGAGTCGAAAAGCTATGATTATGACTTGGTTTATTTCTTTGGTGGCGTTTGTCTCTCTTCATTTGTTTTTGAAATATGAATGATTTGTAAAATAATTTCTTAAAATATAATCGCTTATATCACTTGAAATAATTTATTAACAAAAAAAAAATTATTATCAATAATAATTTATGTCTAAACATTTTTGTGATGATGGAAATACTTTTTTTATTAATTTATCTTGTAAGCGATACATGCGATCATATTTAGTCATTGAGAAATATAACAATTAATGCCTAACTATTTTTATGGGTAATGAAAAAAAAATTCATTCATTATATTTTTGAGCAATACAAGTGATTATTTTTCAAAAAAATATTTTCCAATCCACTCATGTTCCATGAAACAAACAGACCATAAGGTTTTGCGAAAATAAGCAACCTAAATTGGCTATAATTGGGGAGGCTTTGAGCATGATAAGCTATAATTAGCTCTAATTCGAACGATTTGCTTGCTTTATGTGCATTTGGGATTAAACTATCAGACTCCGATCATAACTTAAAAGAATTATTTCTAGTCACTTAATCGTAAGACTCTTCGTCCATCTTATCTCTATTTATTTTCCCCTAATCAAATTGCAACGTTCCGAATTCTAATTGCTAGTTTATTGGCCAAACAATCTAATTGCCAGTTGACTTCGATTGAAATGAGCGTATGGATGCTAAAAGATGTAAGAATTAACTATAAATCCTCAGAGATAAACTAACGATACATATGCAACCCATATTACATGATTTCATAGGCAATGCCATACTCATACACTATTCCGGTTCTAATAATAAAACCTTAAGAGGTGGGTCTTGCAGATATATGTCTTATCCTTCTGCTTTTACCTTTGAAACAACTTTGCATGATATTAATGGAATCAACCTAATCCCCGAACTTATCTCCAGAGATATTTTCGAAGCCATTTCGTTCTCTATAATTGGTCAATCACGTAACGACCCGTTCATGTCTCTTATCAGAATATATAGCAGTCTATGCTAACAACCTTAGCTACATGCAAGCGACGATTCCATTCCATATTTTAACTAATATAAGCCTGACTAATTATTTTGGTGACCGACTAAACTTTGTCCGTCAACTATAGTTTACATCTTATCTTCACCAATCCACATGGATCGTCATCAAACAAAGATAGTGAAGTAGATGCACTTAATTAGGCCATCATTAGTTGTTTTTTAAGTACGGTATGACGGACGAACGTGTGTGATTAGATTGCATGATACAATGGGTTCGGCATTGCTATTAATGGTCCTCTTGGAATAACATCTTGTAGGTAAAAACCAGACGCAAGATGATGAAATTGGTATTACTTTTCGAGGAAACTTTTTGTCTTCGTGCTGGAAAGAATGCGGTGGAAAAGCACATGAAGGGTAGAGGGAATGGGTAAAGAGAAGATTTTTTTTATTTAATCTTTCTCCTCACAACACACTTTATTCTTAGCTACAAGACGAATAGAAAAGTACATTGATGTTTGGTCAGCATCGTCGATTTGTCGAATCCCGATTATTTCCATTCTCGAGTTGACCATTCGGAAGGAGCAATTTTCAGTGATGCAGAGACATAAGAAGAGGTATACCCTAGAGTTTGCCGTTGAGTATTGCTTTTTAGGGGCTTGAGCAGCGTATTTTGGATGATGTCGTTCTTAAGTATATACTTCTAGTTTTCTTAAGGTGCGCTAAACTTTATAAATAAGTATATACTAGGCCTGATGCTGCGTAAACTAAAAGATTGATATCAAATCCTAAGCCTTTATTGATAAAGTAAACATAAGATTATCACGCAAGTTTTTTGTGATGGCCTAATAAGCAATTTCCAATATCAATCATATTAGGATTTGATTACACATAACAGAAGGCTCATGAACAAATTGCATTCCACGTATAAAGATTATGATTTTTAGGGAACTTCCATCGCCTTAGAACTTTTCCTGATTAAGTCCATTAGGAAAGAGGTTTTGTAAAAGTCTAGTGCTCTGTTCTCTAGAGTGTTTTCCTCCATAAGGAACTCCCTCGGCTAGTGCCTCGTAGCTTATGTCATACTCATTAACCAGAAGTAATTGCGACTCCAATAATAAAATTTATTGTTGAGTTTTATAGGCATTGTCTACTGTGACCATTTGATTCGGAATATTAATAATATTATTTTTTGAGACACCATCTATATCTCATTCATAAATGGCATTAGGAGAATACTTATTTTGAACTCTTTGTAATGACTCTTCAAGGACAATATCAGGAGGAGCAGCCCCTTGATAGTAAAGTTTTTAAGGATTTTTCCATGAAAATATATTTATTTCAAGAACTAATTCATTTCCAAATTCTTCATTGGATTTTTCAAGGACATTTATTTGGTCAGGAGTATCGTTGATAACTAGACCTCTGACCTTAGAAGTCTCTTTTGTTGGACGAGGTCCCCTAACATTAAGAGTGTCTAAGACGGGTATCTTTCCTAAAGACCTCCTTTCATTTTCTAAAGCTTTAGCAAATTTTGGGCTATATAAGCTTTAGGAAATTCAAAATGTTAAAAAATCGATGGTTTAAAGTTTTCAGGTTTTGGTAATTGAGTAGAATACAACTGAATAGAAGAATCTATTCTATTTAATTGATTACCAATAGTATGGAAATGCTAGTTGGTGTTATTATTTTGCTGTATTATCTTTGAAGTTTGGGATTCATCATTATCAACTGTGATTCTGAAAGGAGTAGAAATGATTTCACTGTCCCTATATTGGATTCTAATCTTTCTCAAAGGAGGATGATTAGATTTTATAGTTTGGCCATTATCGAGTTGTCATTTATAAGCATGATCTAAAACGTAAATTTCTCTAGGTTGGAGAAAATATTCTTCAAACCAATAAAAAAAGAAGATATAGGTTTCATGTTCATAGAGAAAATCATAATATTTTTATTTAATTTCTTTGGCTTGCTTATGGAAAGTATTAAAAAAACCATTGTCTAATTTCTTTGTTTTCTTCTGAATTAAATTCTTTATTTAGAAACCCACGGTTAGGTTCAAATTCTTTTTAAATAACAAGAACCTTGGGAGCTACTAATTGTGAATAAGTAGGAGAGTGATGGCGAGAGTCTGAATTATCAAAGTTTTGTTCATTTTAACCTTGTTGATAAATAGGCTTAGGAATTCTAGATTGATTATCAAGACCACTAATGCTAGGATTATTGGGTTGATTAGAAGTTGTAGCTCCATCTTGATTATTTGGCGGAAGAGTAATTAGAGGGGAGAGGTTTGGATGAAGATCAACTGATTTCCTAGAGGAAGAGAAAAGTATAGATCTTATATCAAATGATCTTCTTGGGAATTAAATGGTTACTTTTCCTTTAGGATGTTGAATTATATTTGTTGGTTCACTATTACGAACAACCTTTGGTGGAGTTTGGTCTTCTAACTCCCATTGTTCGGGAAAACAATATCATTCCAATTTATAGATCTAGAAATAATAGTATTAACCCTAGTGATATTGGTTTGGAGAAACTGAGTTTCTCCTTTTGGACTATTTTTAAATGTATTAATCCCAAAATATGAAACCATGGCTTTATAGTGAATTTTATAGACAATAGTTAAAGGAATAGACCCTTCAGCTATTTTGTGATTATGTGTTTTGACTTGGAGAGTTGGAGATATAGTAATATTTGAATCTATGAGTAATACAGAAAAATTTAGACGAGGGTCGACAGCGCCGAACGCCCTCGTCAAAGCCAGAAGCTATGGAGAGAAGTGACGACATCGGAGCTATAGAGGACTCGAGTATGCAGGGTTGAGGGAAAGGGAGTGCCTGGGGTCATGGGTGATGACGGCAGGGACATGGGCTTGTCCTTGGACCCGGGGGGCGGTGGACGACTTCAATGGTGGTGCCGTCACTGGTGGGAAGGCGTAGAGGTCAAACTCAGGTGAGGGAGAGGTCAGGTCAACGACGTTATCGGCGCACCATGCAGATGAGGGAGAGGTCGGAGGGAGAAGAGGGGGTAACGGAGGAGGGAGCGTTGTCCATGACCTGCAAGAACGAAACAGAGAAAACGGAGAGAAGAGAGACGGTAAACACAAGAGGAAAACCTAGCAAGTGGGCATAATGAATGGACCAAATGACATGGCATCATTAGTGTACCTAATATATTTTTTCCCTATTTAATCAGCAAAAGACGAGTTGGTCAGGAAGCGACTCAAATAAAATCTAAAAAAGTTGGAAATCTTTTGCAGCGCACGGTCAAGTAAAAAGGCGCTAAAACGACAAAAGATATAATTTATAATTACGGAGAGAAGAGAGACGGTAAAAACAAGAGGAAAACCTAGCAAGTGAGCCCTTTATAAGCACATGTTCCATAATGAATGGACCAAATGATATGGCATCACTAGTGTACCTAATATATTCTTTCCCTATTTAATCAACAAAAGACGAGTCGGTCAGGAGACGACTCAAATAAAATCTAAAAAAGTCGGAAATCTTTTGCAGCGCACGGTCAAGTTAAAAGGCGCTAAAACGACCAAAGATATAATATATAATTATGGAAAGTAACCTCTCACGACTCTGAAGTCTCTATTTGCATTTGACTAATTTTATCCTTGTAAGATAACTCATCCACAATTAATTTCCGCAACGATTCTTAACAACTGTGAAGACAAAAATTATGTTCAACCAAACTTAGTATCTTATCAAGAAAAGGATAATCTCACTTTTTTTTTCCTCTTATATATAAATATATATTTATATATTTCTCAAGTATTTCTTCTTTGGGGTGTGTATGTTTCGCGAAAAATTTAATGATATAAGGAAATGCTTTTCAGTAAATTATTTTATAAAAATACAGTTAATTTTCCTTTGTTTGATAATATATGATTAAAAATATTTTTTGATGTTTGGATAATATTAAAAAATGATTTCAATTTTATGACTTTATTTCAAACAAAAAAATTCGAATGTTTTAATTATTTTCTTTTTCTCTATTTTCCTTTTTCTTTTTCTTTTCTTCCCTTTTCTTTTTTTCTCTTCCTCCTTCTACCGGCAATGACCATAGGCAAACTCCACCTCGCCAAGATTGGGCGAGCTGCATGTTCGCCAGCCTTGATGGAGCTCGAGCTAGCCAGAATGGCCAAGCTTTGAGCTTATAGGCCCATGTCTTAGCCACTCGTCAGGTTGTCAATAGTAGTCGAGACACTTAGCCGGCGGAGGAAGAAGGGGGAAGAAGGAGAAAGGAAAAGATAGAAAAGAGAAAAGAAAAAAAAATAATAATAAATTCATAATCCTTAAACATAATTAAAAATTCAATTTTTTTAATAAATTTTTTATAATAATTTTTTTTATTAATCAAGGACTCTAAGATTAGGAAAATATTTTGAAATGTTTTCTACTTTTTTCAAAAGAGAAATCGTTTTCCTGAATTTAAGTTTTGGTGGGAAAATATTTTTCATTAACTAAGAAAATATCTGTTTACTCATTTTCTTAAGGGAATCAAATGCTAAAAAATGAGAAAAAAAACATTTTCATGAAAAATATTTTTCCGCGAAACAAAGGCATCCTGTTGCAAATGGCATGGCAGTGAGATCTCTACTGAGATTGCTGTGGAATCTACCTATCACAAGTGGATATCCTGTTGACTTATCATACAAGAATGCTGAAGATGAAAATATATTGCTCTTTATTAGGCTAAAATCTGCAGTTGAAAGATGGATACGATATATTTATTTTGTTAAATTAATATTTTGAGTTTGAATTTGGATAATAATTTGTTAAATCAAATTTTTTGAGAAATATTTTCTCTTGAGGATTTGAATTAGGATGAAGAAGCTCTTGTTTTATGTACTTGCCTTGGAGGTACAAAAGAAAACAAGAAGCACTAAAGGATAAAAGATGGGCACACTATCTGTTATTTTATCTATTTAACTTTTAGGGGTAGATAAGTCTTTTGCTAGAGGAGGAAAGGAAAGAAACTCTATCCCCAACTGTAGAAGCCAAATTCTTGTTGAAGTTACGCAAGATGGGGCCTAAGGTCGAAGTTGTTGACTTTGGGCAGAATATAAAGAGACGTGGGTTTTTCCTTGAAGAAAGAGAAAGCCGCACGTCCGCATAAGCCTTAAACACGGACGCAAAAAAAAAAAGACGGATGCCCAAGTTCCATCTTGGGGCTTGGCGTTTGAAAGTTTTTGTGCTGTAAATTTAGGTTATTTATTTATAAATATTTTGGATATGAGATTAAATTTATGAGTGAAAACACTCAAGTATGTGAGTGATCCGATTATAATAAATTATTTATTGCTGACTTTTCTCATGCACATAAATATCGATATTTGGACAGAACTATATAAATATCTTACGTCCTCATTATTTTTTGGTAAAGATCTTACGTCCTCATTATTTATTATTTATTTCTCTGATAATTTTCTATTGACGTAAATTATAAAATCCTGTCACTTCTGCATATTATTTTTTAAGAGGCTTCCTAGAAAGTTAAAGGGCTTCGTCATTTAGAAAGCAGATTTGATAAGAAATAAAATCTTTTGCAATATCCCACCCTTAATTTATAAATAAATAAATAAAAAAGTCAAGCAAGTCTCTAAGGATAAACGCAAAGCTTTCTAATGAAGGAGCTGGAGGAGATGCTGCGGAGAGAGAAGGATTGTCAACGAATCCTACTGATAAGGGCGAAACATATGGTCCTTCGCTCAAAATTCTTGCAACTGGATTTGTTAAGTAGATTTGATTAATAGGTAACTCTAAATTGGAGGCATGAACAGTTACCGTATTCCGGTGGATACTTGGAAGTCGGTTTGGACCCAATGACTACGATCCGGTATCTCTAGGTAGGAGAAAATGGAAACTTGTTATCTCTAATAACACCTCCGAATTGTTTTGATAAAAAGAGTTGGTAGACGGTATTGTTTGCTTTGGCAGGAGATAAAAGAATCTCATGCCATTGTTTAAGGCCATGGCCTGAAAAGCTAATCGATTGGCATTTAAGTTTGGGGGATCTACATACGTAAATGGAAGATTTCATTGCATTTTCAAGAGTGCTAGTCATTGAGCAAAAGAACTTGGAAGGCATTGACACGAGCAATGAAGTGTCAAGTTCACGTAGGAGGACGTCTTCCAGATATGCAGCTCATCCAAAATCAGAAGTACCTAGGGAAGGTACTGGGGAAGAGGCAGGAAATTACGATGCAGACGATGGTCGTGACGAGGAAGATGAAGATGAGGATGATGATGGCAATGATGAGAGCCAAAGCGAGGAACTCAGCGAAGGTAAGTGTTCCCCATGATTCTTCTTTTTGGTATGGTCTCTAGGCTCACATCTTTGATGGGCCGGCGGAGGAGGAAGTGGGAAAAATAAAAAAGGAAAAGGAAGAGAAAAAAAAAGAAAATTAAAAATTCCAAAAAAAATTTAAAAAATTGATGAAATTTGTCTAAGTCAATATTAATCGTATTAGGTAAGACAATTAGCGTCTACATCGGTGAATTCAAGATAAAATTAATCGAATGGATTTAATTAATAAATTATGAAAATATTTATAATTCAATTAATAAAATTGAAAAGTTAAGAATGAATTGGTAAAAATTTAATAGGTTTATGACTTTTTGAATATTTTTCTCTTTTATTCCGTATCTTCTTTGTATTATGCTCTCGAAATACAAATGAGCTCAATACTAGAAAGAATACTCTCGAGGTTTTGCGAAGCGAATTAGTTATCTCGTAACCCTAAATCCTAAACCAGTCAGTCCGCCTCTCTGCCTCACTCCCTCGCTCGGCGATGGAGCGACCACTCCCCATTAGGCGTGAGGAGATCGGCCCATGGCACGAGCAAGCCCTGAGGAGATCGATCGAATGAAGAAAGAGCTTGAGGTCAAGATGTCTTTCTTGATTATGATCGACCACAACTGCCGATTTCCGCTTGGTCGTTGCGGACGGTTAAGAAGACTCCGTCGACGCCAATCCCAATTCATTTTCTCTCCCTCTCCTCCTCCGGCGGCTTCACGCCAGCCGCCTGCTGCTGCCTCCTCCTTCACCTCCTCCTCCTCCTCCTCCACCTTTGCATCCCGCGCCTCCGCTGCCACCGTCACCTCCTTCCACAGATCTGCCTCCCTGACGCGCGTCTACCTGCACTACCCTGCGCAGTACTCTCCTTCCATCCACTTCTCCCTCGACCACCCAACTTCGCTGTGCCAATTCGCAGCGCTCACTCAGCGATGGAGCCACTGAACGAACAGAGCATCGGGTGCGAGGACAACGACTCCTGGACGAAGTCACCGGTGCGATTCTGCGGTAGCGGGATGGCCCGAGCAAGCCCTGGGTTTGTCGTGATTGCTTGGAGGAGATCAATCCAAAGATAGAAGAGCTGCAGGTCAAGAAGGAATTCTTGATTTTGCCCAATGAACCCAATGAACTGTTCGCTGATTTCAAGTTGATCGTCAAGGACGAGGACGGTTCCGAGGGGCCTCCGATCGCATGTCACAAAAAAATCCTGGTAAGCATTGCATTGCCATTTTGGACTTGAACCTCGAACTTTTCTTTGATTTTGCTCAAACAGACGATCAGATTCAGTTTCTAGGTTTCCTCTTCCACAGGTTGACCGCTCGCCAGTTTTCGATGCCATGTTGAGGTATTCATCAGAGAGCAATACTGGCACGGTTATTATAGAGGAAGCCTCGTATGAGGCTGTCAAACTCTTTGTTCGATACCTTTACAAAGGTAAAGAATCCCTTGCTGATCAACTTGATCATGAACTAGCTAGGAAGCTATTTTACTAGCTAGGAAGCTATTTGTGTTAGCCGATAGGTATCAAGTGATGCATCTGAAGGATTATTTTGAGGAATTCATAGTGTCTCATCTAACCTGGGACAACTCAATATTGAGTTTTTACTTGGGCGCATACACAATGCGGAGCGTATCGTTGAAGCCGTCAAGTCGTTAATCGGGTTCGGCAACTTGACTAAAGGCGGCGATCATCCACACTATAAGGCACTCACTAAAGTTGACCAAACCCTTGCGCGGGAGGTATTGGAAGCATGTCATCTTCGACAGTACGAAAGGAATGAAGCAGCCAAGACTCTTGTATGATAATAGGCTGATGATATAGGCTGATAGTGTTGTAAGTGCTTTTCTTCATTTCATAGACCAAAGGAACCAGTAAAAATTTCCTCATCTCAGATCAAAGGGCGGTAAAATTTTCCTCGTCTTTTCATACCTGTACTTTTTTTTTTAAACAACTCATGACTCTTCCCAAGCCGGTTTTATCTTCTCATTTGTACCATGCTTTCTTTTCATTTAAAGAAGACACTCATTTTCTAGTAATACTTTGAATCTGATCTACTTGACGTATTATCATTTTGAAATGGATGTTATCTAAATATTGCTGCATATATGCCTCTACAACCTATGCATATATGCCTACACTAACATTGGGGTACTGTTTGGATGAGTATACACATGTCCAGAATCCTCAGAGAGTGAAATTGACAGTTGGATGTATACCTACACTAACATTGCTGCCTGTGTGTCCTTGAGGAAGCTGTTTTATATCGGAGAAAGACATACATAATTAATTGTCTTTTTGCTGTGGATGAGCAATCACCGTGCATTGTAATGTAAATTCAGATATCCTGCACTTAATATTTCCAAACTAAGTTCAACATTTTGACAATTGCAACTTCTTGGCAGCTCATGGTGAGAAATATGCATTTTGAGACCATGACTATCCAACGATGGCGTATTTGAGGTTGAACCTTGGCAATCCCCAGCTTCAAGTTTATCAAGGTTAGAAAATCAATATTCATCAGGACATCCCCTTGGACCCTACTTAGGTTAGGGAGTTCATGGAAAACCATGCGATAAGCCACAATGGTGATATCACTCGACTTTAAGAATTACAACCACTTCTGCAATGAGCTTTGTTACAAGCTGGCGGGAAAAATGATTACAAAATGGGTCATTTGGCTTCCAAAATTAGGTATCAAATTCGTATCTCACTTCTCCGAGTTTCTTCTGAAATATAATAAAACCCAAAAGTATGCTTCCAAAGTGATTGAGTTTATGCTAGATTTTTTTCTTTTTCCTTTTCTTTTGCTGCTTATGCCTTCTTGCACTCTACAAGTCAACAATAAAAGAGGGATAAAAAATATGCATGGCCTTCATTTCCTTTTAATCTTTCCCATGAAACCTCACTGTTCTAGAAATTGGTCATCACGGCCTACCTTTTCGCTGCCTTTAAAATTCACTTTTGAGCTACTTAAGTTGCAGCTTTTTTGTCAAATAAAATAATGCCCCTCTTTTGTAATCTTTGCTGCTTTATTTTAATTTCTCTCCTCCACTCTGGAGGATTGAGAAGTTATTGGCTTTCCAGTTTACTTTCAAGGTACCACTTATTAAAATTGCTGCATTCACTTGTTTCATCTAGACTTCTTTTCAATGTTTTTCTCTGTTTATCTTGCTTCAAGTTAATGATTGCAATAAGGGAAATTGTCGAGTATTCTTGGTTAGGAAAATTCTAAAATATTGATTGCACTTATCAAAACAAGAAATAGGGCATAACTGCAAATTTTCCTTATTTGATTCAATGATGACTGCTTAAAAGGATTTCTAACGAAATGTCCATGATAATTTGGTTTTGTCAGTAAAGGAAAATTTCGTTATGCCCTATTTCTTGTTTTTATAAGTGCAATCAATATTTTAGAATTTTCCTAACCAAGAATACTCGACAATTTCCCTTATTGCAATCATTAACTTGAAGCAAGATAAACAGAGAAAAACATTGAAAAGAAGTTCAGATGAAACAAGTGAATGCAGCAATTTTAATAAGTGGTACCTTGAAAGTAAACTGGAAAGCCAATAACTTCTCAATCCTCCAGAGTGGAGGAGAGAAATTAAAATAAAGCAGCAGCATTACAAAAGAGGGGCATTATTTTATTTGACAAAAAAGCTGCAACTTAAGTAGCTCAAAAGTGAATTTTAAAGGCAGCAGAAAAGGTAGGCCGTGATGACCAATTTCTAGAACAGTGAGGTTTCATGGGAAAGATTAAAAAGGAAATGAAGGCCATGCATATTTTTTATCCCTCTTTTATTGTTGACTTGTAGAGTGCAAGAAGGCATAAGCAGCAAAAGAAAAGGAAAAAGAAAAAAATCTAGCATAAACTCAATTACTTTGGAAGCATACTTTTGGGTTTTATTATATTTCAGAAGAAACTCAGGTAGAGAAGTGAGATACGAATTTGATACCTAATTTTGGAAGCCAAATGAACCATTTTGTAATCATTTTTCCCGCCAGCTTGTAACAAAGCTCATTGCAGAAGTGGTTGTAATTCTTAAAGTCGAGTGATATCACCATTGTGGCTTATCGCATGGTTTTCCATGAACTCCCTAACCTAAGTAGGGTCCAAGGGGATGTCCTGATGAATATTGATTTTCTAACCTTGATAAACTTGAAGCTGGGGATTGCCAAGGTTCAACCTCAAATACGCCACTGCTTGGATAGTCATGGTCTCAAAATGCATATTTCTCACCATGAGCTGCCAAGAAGTTGCAATTGTCAAAATGTTGAACTTAGTTTGGAAATATTAAGTGCAGGATATCTGAATTTACATTACAATGCACGGTGATTGCTCATCCACAGCAAAAAGACAATTAATTATGTATATCTTTCTTCGATATAAAACAGCTTCCTCAAGGACACACAGGCAGCAATGTTAGTGTAGGTATACATCCAACTGTCAATTTCACTCTCTGAGGATTCTGGACATGTGTATACTCATCCAAACAGTACCCCAATGTTAGTGTAGGCATATATGCATAGGTTGTAGAGGCATATATGCAGCAATATTTAGATAACATCCATTTCAAAATGATAATACGTCAAGTAGATCAGGATTCAAAGTATTACTAGAAAATGAGTGTCTTCTTTAAATGAAAAGAAAGCATGGTACAAATGAGAAGATAAAACCGGCTTGGGAAGAGTCATGAGTTGTTTAAAAAAAAAGTACAGGTATGAAAAGACGAGGAAAATTTTACCAGTTCCTTTGATCTGGAGATGAGGAAATTTTTACTGGTTCCTTTGGTCTATGAAATGAAGAAAAGCACTTACAACACTATCAGCCTATATCATCAGCCTATTATCATACAAGAGTCTTGGCTGCTTCATTCCTTTCGCACTGTCGAAGATGACATGCTTCCAATACCTCCCGCGCAAGGGTTTGGTCAACTTTAGTGAGTGCCTTATAGTGTGGATGATCGCTCAGTTTAGCCAAGTTGCCGAACCTGATTAACGACTTGACGGCTTCAACGATACGCTCCGCATTGTGTATGCGCCCAAGTAAAAAACTCAATATTGAGTTGTCCCAGGTTAGATGAGACACTATGAATTCCTCAAAATAATCCTTCAGATGCATCACTTGATACCTATCGGCTAACACAAATAGCTTCCTAGCTAGTAAAATAGCTTCCTAGCTAGTTCATGATCAAGTTGATCGCAAGGGATTCTTTACCTTTGTAAAGGTATCGAACAAAGAGTTTGACAGCCTCATACGAGGCTTCCTCTATAATAACCGTGCCGTATTGCTCTCGATGAATACCTCAACATGGCATCGCGGCGAGCGGTCAACCCGTGGAAGAGGAAACCTAGAAACTGAATCTGATCGTCTGTTTGAGCAAAATCAAAGAAAAGTTCGAGGTTCAAGTCCAAAATGGCAATGCAATGCTTACCAGGATTTTTTTGTGACATGCGATCGGAGGCCCCTCGGAACCGTCCTCGTCCTTGACGATCAACTTGAAATCGCCGAACAGTTCATTGGGTTCATTGGGCAAAATCAAGAATTCCTTCTTGACCTGCAGCTCTTCTATCTTTGGATTGATCTCCTCCAAGCAATCACGACAAACCCAGGGCTTGCTCGGGCCATCCCGCTTACCGCAGGAATCGCAGACCAGTGACTTCGTCCAGGAGTCGTTGTCCTCGCACCCGATGCTCTGTTCGTTCAGTGGCTCCATCGCTGAGTGAGCGCTGCGAACTGGCACAGCGAAGTTGGGTGGTCGAGGGAGAAGTGGATGGAAGGAGAGTACGCGCGGGTAGTGCGGGTAGACGCGCGTCGGGAGGCGGATCTGTGGAAGGAGGTGACGGTGGCAGCGGAGGCGCGGGATGCAAAGGTGGAGGAGGAGGAGGAGGAGGTGAAGGAGGAGGCAGCAGCAGGCGGCTGGCGTGAAGCCGCCGGAGGAGGAGGTGAAGGAGGAGGCAGCAGCAGGCGGCTGGCGTGAAGCCGCCGGAGGAGGAGGTGAAGGAGGAGGCAGCAGCAGGCGGCTAGCGTGAAGCCGCCGGAGGAGGAGAGGGAGAGAAAATGAATTGGGATTGGCGTCGACGGAGTCTTCTTAACCGTCCGCAACGACCAAGCGGAAATCGCGGTTGTGGTCGATCATAATCAAGAAAGACATCTTGACCTCAAGCTCTTTCTTCATTCGATCGATCTCCTCGGGGCTTGCTCGTGCCATGGGCCGATCTCCTCACGCCTAATGGGGAGTGGTCGCTCCATCGCCGAGCGAGGGAGTGAGGCGAGAGGCGGGCGACCGGTTTAGGATTTAGGGTTACGAGATAACTAATTCGCTTCGCAAAACCTCAAGAGTATTCTTTCTAGTATTGAGCTCATTTGTATTTCGAGAGCATAATACAAAGAAGATACGGAATAAAAGAGAAAAATATTCAAAAAGTCATAAACCTATTAAATTTTTACCAATTCATTCTTAACTTTTCAATTTTATTAATTGAATTATAAATATTTTCATAATTTATTAATTAAATCCATTCGATTAATTTTATCTTGAATTCACGACGTAGATGCTAATTGTCTTACCTAATACGATTAATATTGACTTAGACAAATTTCATCAATTTTTTAAATTTTTTTTGGAATTTTTAATTTTCTTTTTTTTCTCTTCCTTTTCCTTTTTTATTTTTCCCACTTCCTCCTCCGCCGGCCCATCAAAGATGTGAGCCTAGAGACCATACCAAAAAGAAGAATCATGGAGAACACTTACCTTCGCTGAGTTCCTCGCTTTGGCTCTCATCATTGCCATCATCATCCTCATCTTCATCTTCCTCGTCACGACCATCGTCTGCATCGTAATTTCCTGCCTCTTCCCCAGTACCCTTCCCTAGGTACTTCTGATTTTGGATGAGCTGCATATCTGGAAGACGTCCTCCTACGTGAACTTGACACTTCATTGCTCGTGTCAATGCCTTCCAAGTTCTTTCGCTCAATGACTAGCACTCTTGAAAATGCAGTGAAATCTTCCATTTACGTATGTAGATACCCCAAACTTAAATGCCAATCGATTAGCTTTTCAGGCCATGGCCTTAAACAATGGCATGAGATTCTTTTATCTCCTGCCAAAGCAAACAATACCGTCTACCAACTCTTTTTATCAAAACAATTCGGAGGTGTTATTAGAGATAACAAGTTTCCATTTTCTCCTACCTAGAGATACCAGATCAGTAGTCATTGGGTCCAAACCAGACTTCCAAGTATCCACCGGAATACGGTAACTGTTCATGCCTCCAATTTAGAGTTACCTATTAATCAAATCTACTTAACAAATCCAGTTGCAAGAATTTTGAGCGAAGGACCATATGTCTCACCCTTATCAGCAGGATTCGTAGACAATCCTTCTCTTGAGAGTATCTCCTCAAGCTCCTTCATTAGAAAAGCCTCGCGTTTATCCTCAGAGACTTGCTTGACTTTTTTATAAATTGAGGGTGGGATATTGCGAAGGATTTTATTTCTTATCAAATCTACTTTCATAAATGACGAAGCCCTTTAACTTTCTAGGAAGCCTCTTAAAAAATAATATGCATAAGTGACAGGATTTTATAATTTACGTCAATACAAAATTATCAGAGAAATAAATAATAAATAATGAGGACGTAAGATATTTATATAGTTCTGTCCAAATATCGATATTTATGTGCATGAAAAAAGTCAGCAATAAATAATTGATTATAATCGGATCACTCACATACTTGAGTGTTTTCACTCATAAATTTAATCTCATATCCAAAATATTTATAAATAAATAACCTAAATTTACAGCACAAAAACTTTCAAACGCCCAAGCCCCAAGATGGAACTTGGGGCATCCGTCTTTTTTTCCATGGTTTCCTTGCCCTAGAAGTTTGCTTTGTTCGTTTTCAAGATGGACAACTTGCATCATCTGAGAACTGGCTTCAATCTGTAATTTGTTTTAGACATAAATATGCGTGAAATACAGTGAATGATACTCTTTATGCGTTGGTTTAAAAAAATACATTTTTGATCATTTTTAAAAAAATACCGATGACATAAAGAGTATCAAAAATGTATTTTTTTAAACCAACGCATAAAGAGTATCATTCACTGTATTTCACGCATATTTATGTCTAAAACAAATTACAGATTGAAGCCAGTTCTCAGATGATGCAAGTTGTCCATCTTGAAAACGACCAAAGCAGACTTCTAGGGCAAGGAAACCATGGAAAGACCGCTTTAAAAGTAATTACTTCCAATGGGAGGATAAGTGCACAATTTCTTCATTTAAGAGTCAAGACAATTGAACCTCTAAGGCAAAGAGGGTACGCACATCACAAGATGGCCATGCAGAACCCTTTCTTATTCCATTGGCACAAAGCATGTTAGCACATGCTTTACAAGAGCTTGGTACGGAAAACCTAGGGAAAAGCACCCCGCTTATTCATAGAATCACTAACTGTATATAAATTACTCTCTCTGAATTCACATGATTGCCTTCTGCAGAGAATTAGGGATTTCTTAGACATGTCCAACAATTTGGCAACAAGCTTCTTTTCTAGCCAGAGCAGCATAATATGAGAAGCCACAGTGCTTGAGCTTATACACAAAATCAGATACTGAACATTCCAGAGCTTCGTGATTACCTGTGCTGCAGTTTCAGCCCTGGCATTCTCACACCATTCCTTCAAGGAGACATTGTTAGACCTTTTGATGAGTGGCAGTGGACAGCCTCCCTAGGAAGAATAAAACAATAATGAGGATGGGGAACCTGCTTTTGCCTCATCAATACCGAAGACAGGCAACTGAAGTTGTTTCTTGACCTCCGCTTCTCACTTTCGCATAATTGGCAGACAGGATCATGACGTATTGCAGTGACATTAAGGGCATTGCGAAGTAAGTTGCTAGCATAACCTGTGATGGACAGATACAGATGAAATACTCAAAAACTTACGAAAGTTACCAACAGCAAGAACTTAAGAATTTTATTGGAATAAAAGGAGTACTATTTCTTTTCTCTATATTTGGGGATCTGTCATTTATGATATAATGGTGAACTAACCATTCTTTTTTCTTCTTCTAATCCTTGTGGAAGAGAGAAGACCGTGTCATCCAAAGCACCATTATTAAACCATGCATTCATCTCTGATCTAAACAAATGTTTCATTTAAGTTACACATGCGAGCGCACAACAAAAGGCTTACAATCTATTTTGCACTGAATACCAGAAAACATTCTGCTACATTTCTTTACTGACAAAACCAAATTATCATGGACATTTCGTTAGAAGAGCCTTTTAGGACTCATCATGTAATCAAATAAGGAAAATTTGCAGTTATGCCCTATTTCTTGTTTTTATAAGTGCAATCAATATTTTAGAATTTTCCTAACCAAGAATACTCGACAATTTCCCTTATTGCAATCATTAACTTGAAGCAAGATAAACAGAGAAAAACATTGAAAAGAAGTCCAGATGAAACAAGTGAATGCAGCAATTTTAAGAAGTGGTACCTTGAAAGTAAACTGGAAAGCCAATAACTTCTCAATCCTCCAGAGTGGAGGAGAGAAATTAAAATAAAGCAGCAGCATTACAAAAGAGGGGCATTATTTTATTTGACAAAAAAGCTGCAACTTAAGTAGCTCAAAAAGTGAATTTTAAGGGCAGCAGAAAAGATAGGCCGTGATGACCAATTTCCATAACAGTGAGGTTTCATAGGAAAGATTAAAAAGGAAATGAAGGCCATGCATATTTTTTATCCCTCTTTTATTGTTGACTTGTAAAGTGCAAGAAGGCATAAGCAGCAAAAGAAAAGGAAAAAGAAAAAAATCTAGCATAAACTCAATCACTCTGGAAGCATACTTTTGGGTTTTATTATATTTCAGAAGAAACTCAGGTAGAGAAGTGAGATACGAATTGGATATCTATTTTTGGAAGCCAAATGACCCATTTTGGAATCATTTTTCCCGCCAGCTTGTAACAAAGCTCATTGCAGAAGTGGTTGTAATTCTTAAAGTCGAGTGATATCACCATTGTGGCTTATCGCATGGTTTTCCATGAACTCCCTAACCTGAGTAGGGTCCAAGGGGATGTCCTGATGAATATTGATTTTCTAAACTTGATAAACTTGAAGCTGGGGATTGCCAAGGTTCAACCTCAAATACGCCACTGCTTGGATAGTCATGGTCTCAAAATGCATATTCCTCACCATGAACTGCCAAGAAGTTGCAATTGTCAAAATGTTGAACTTAGTTTGGAAATATTGAGCGCAGGATATCTGAATTTACATTAAAATGCACAGTGATTGCTCATCCACAGCAAAAAGACAATTAATTCTGTATGTCTTTCTCCGATATAAAACAGCTTCCTCAAGGACACACGGACAGCAATCTTAGTGTAGGTATACATCCAACTGTCAATTTCACTCTCTGAGGATTCTGGACTTGTTTATACTCATCCAAACAGTACCCCATTCCATCCTTCCCAATAGGGGTTACGATATTTAGAGGAAGTTTGTTCAAAATATTTCTACAGAAAAAAATTATATAAAAGGAACAACTTCCTGACTGATTGCTTGTCAGAAGGTACAATAAAGATATATCCACCTGTCATCCTTTCAAGCATTTAGAGAAAGAAGAATTGTGTTAAGACCCACATATACATATTACACCAACAATAACCTGAACTTTTAGTCTTTTCGTGCATTTTAGATGGAAACCACCCAGCATCAAGCGCAGTTCTATGTTCCATTAGAACTGCACTTTGTTCTACCTGTGAAAATAAAATATCCCCAAGTATGTAACCTTCATTTCTAGTATTTAATCTATAAGCTCCCATATTGAGTCCAATTGGACAATCAGACGTAATATGTCCATAAAATACAAACTGAATAAGGTTGGCTTACCCTCTACACCAGAGTCAAAGATGCCAAGTCCAAGCCAGGAAACATATCGATTTGATTTGGTCTGATCATACACACTGAGGTAAACTGGTGCACAGCCTGGACCATAGTCAACTGGCTTTTGCCTCCGGAAGGAAGCAAAACCGGGTTTTGCTGATTTGCTCTTAAATGAGGGGAGCCACTGATTTCCATGCTCTCAGTCAAGAAGTTTTATACACCTGTATGAAAGGCCAAAAATAGAATTAGAAGTTTAGTCAAGAAGTGCAAAACACCTGAATAATAGGCCAAAAGCAGAACCACAAGCAACCTTCACGAAGTTCATGCTGCCTTTTATTTATTAACTAATTCATTTACTTTAGCAGGGTGGAGAAGGGAGGAAGTCTGAGGATGTGACAACGAATTGGTTGAGTACTAGGAAAGACAGTTGCATTCTCGAGACGAGAAACTTCACCATAAAATCATACTGATGCCAGCATGGAGAATGGTATGTGGATTATCAAAGTGTCAAGATAATCAAAGAAACGTAAGAAAATCATCAAATTTCCAAAGAATTACTAGGATCTTCAAGTTCATTGCAAAGAAAATGAGTCACCAACATAGAAATCCCTTTATGACACAAGGTCATGTTATTATTGGTTACCAGCATAATATAGTTGTGGGGATTCTTATGGATTGGCGTGAACCATATCTACGTCATTTAATGAAGTACCATGCTCTTGAACAGCCAACAAATGAAAAACGAAAGAGTGAGGACCATTAGCAGAAAAAAAAGGTCTTTTTATATGAGTTACAATCACTAGATCACCACACCTTGTCTCTTAATGTGCCAAGCTAGATAAAAACTAACATTAAACCAAGGAAGAACAGAAAAGTAGTAGAGCCAGGCTCTGTTTTTCTTGATGACATTAATTAAGAAAAAGGTTCGAACTTCAAGAAAGGAGAGCTGTAAGCACAGGGTACCAACGATAACCTCAACAAGGTACTATTCCTAATCCTCGAACATTCTTTTTCTGACAGGTGATCCTCAAACATTATAGGACAATGACAAGACTTAACCCAAAGCACCGCAAAACCAGAGAGAGAGAAAAAAAATGCACTGAATAAGAAAAGACCAAAGAAAATCAATCCCTGCATGCATGTGCATGAACACAGACAGACAGACAGACAGATGGAGATGGAGACAGACAGAGACAGAGGAACCTACATGAGCTTCAAGCCTAACGACGCTTATACAAAATTGTCCATCTTCTTAGAATAATCTTTCAGTGAACAAGAATGCTACCAATCCTCTCATGGTATTATCAAATAGTCTACTTCAGCATTACCTCAAATCAGCGTTTTGGAGTGATAGGCTCCAGCATTTTAGGTCCAGTGAAAGGAAAAGTCTGAAGCTTTACCCTGCCTTCTGCATACATTGCTTCACTATCACAAAGTCCAGAAACATGAAGTTCACTTATGCTTCTATATCTTAAATTTCTGATCAAATCTTCCACTATGCATGAGATGATGTTCGACCATATTAAGCTGCACCAAACGTTTCTATAATACATTTTATGGCTGTCCAGATGTCAATTTTGGAGTCTCCCATGAATTTCATAAACCAATAGTTGGGATGAGTCCACAATGCGTTTGCTTTCACAGACAATACGACTGCATAATTCATGCCTCGGTGCTGGCCGAAACGATCTTAGTTGATATAGGGGATCAGTTATCTCATATTTACTACACAGTTCCTTTGCTGGCTGCACATGCTTCCACCAGAAATCAGAAAGAGCAAGCTTCAAAAGATCCCAGTATTCCTTATCGCGGTATATTCTGAAAAGACTGCTGCCTCTGGGAGTCCATACATAGAAATCCATCCAATCCTTGTCCAAAATTTCCATCAAACCTTGCACTTGAGGAATGTAATTTAGATAAATCCGAGACCACGGGGAAGCTCTATTCATATCTCCATTGAAGAATGGGCACTTGATCTCCAAAACTCCATTGCAGGGCAAGCCATAAACAAATTGCTCAACAACTCCATCCGGTGAAGCAGCAAGCCAATTGTCTTCGGGATTATTGTTTCCATAAACTTGAAACTGAGGTAACTCGACGTCATTTCCAGTGATAAGCCTGTACCTTTCAAGCGCCTCCTTTTCCTTTATATTATTCCAACAGGTAGCCAGGTTACCAGAAAATGGCTCAATCAAGCCAAGTTTTTCTAACCAGAGCTGGACTCTTCGCTTACGCCAAAAACCAATCGCTGAACTAAAAGTGCTTGCTGTGAGCTTATTTCTCCTTAGTTCTTGCCAATCTTTGAACCAGTGCTGTAAACAATCTGCTTTGAGAAAAGAGTCCGGTCCATCACACGCAGCCTTCAGAGAACAGCCCAGATTGCTCAACTCCCTTCTAGATGGAAGATTTACAGCTTGACTGTGGTTAGAAAGCCTCCCACTATGCGATTCTGACCAAGCCCGGGTGTTAAACTCTCTGCGGTAGCAAATAGCAGTATCGACAGAACCCGCACAGCAGCTACTTTTAAGCACAAGATATAAAGGTCGTGCTATGTAGAGGAAGCAAGAACAGACGTCTTCACTGCCAGAAGTGAATACGATCAGCGGATATACCCAATGCAACATACACCACATATATACGAGAAAAATATAGAGGAAAACAAATGGGCAGACTAATCAATGCGAATGACAAAGTAAAGTGAGGAACTTGAGGAGAGCCGCCAATCAAAAACGCTCGCTTCCACATTGACGCGACAGGCAACATAATCTCTCAATGCACACGCCAACTAGACTAGTCTCAGCTCCATTCCTAAAAATAAAGCTTTCTAAAGCAGCAAAATCACCACCGCCTAATTCATGGGAGACACCATAAAATCAGCACGAGTTGCCAAACACAAAGCACGCGACCAAACTTTGCATTAAAATCGGTTCTATATGGCCGTTGATTCGGAGACGAAAGACAGAGAAAGAATGAGCTTCCCCCCCCCCCCCAACACGAATTCTCAGGCGAAGCGAAACGAGCGAAAAGAGCAAGTCTCGGGAGGGCTGACCGAGCAATCTCGTGGCGACGCCAGCGCATAAGGATACGACGATACCCGACGGCGCGCCTTGCTGCTTCAACCCATCGTCCAGCCCTGGAGTTGCAGAGCGCGATGAAGAAGATGAAAGATGAAGAAGGAGAAGGAGGAGAGGGGTTTTACAGCAGAGGTTTACGAAATTTATGGAGCACGGAAGCGGAGACGGCGACCGGCACCGGTTCGGACACCGAACCGGTTTGGAGCCTCCGGTTCGGTTCGACGGGTTGGACGTGGACCAAGCCCAGGCCCAGGCCCAGGCCCAGGCCCAGGCCCAGGCCCAGGCCCAGGAACGACAAGCCCGGCCCAGAAACAATTCCTGGAGTGACCACCAAGCCAATGAATCCTGCGCTTTCTTTAACCTTTCCCCTCTTCACTCGACCTCCATTTTTCAGCTGGAAGATCTCCCATTCCTGCGAAGCTCGACGCCCCTCGCCGGATCGATACGCCCGCCGGATCGCCGATGTCGGTAAGTACCGATCGCGTTGAATGTTGTCGATCGACTGATTGATTGATTGATGGATTGATGGATTGGTTCGTCGGGACGGTGCGCGACGCCGGTGCTGCAGATCTTCGAGTACAACGGGAGTGCCCTAATCGCCATGGTGGGCAAGAACTGCTTCGCCATCGCCAGCGACCGCAGGCTCGGCGTGCAGCTCCAGACGATCGCCACCGACTTCCAGAAGATTTACAAGGTCCACGACAAGCTCTTCCTCGGCCTCTCCGGGCTCGCCACCGATGCCCAGACTCTGTAAGAGCTGTCGATTTCGTTAAGCTCGGTTTCGGTGCTCAGTCGCTAACTGAATGTAGTATTTTTCCTTTTTGGCGTTTGAGGGTTTAGCTGCTTGTGTGATTGACTGAGTCTTGGTGGCGTGTGATTTTGAAGGTACCAGAGGCTGGTGTTTAGGCACAAGCTGTATCAGCTTCGGGAAGAGAGGGACATGAAGCCCGAGACGTTTGCCAACCTTGTTTCGTCTATTCTCTACGAGAAAAGGTTAGCTTCAACTCTTACTTCGCAGGGCTTCTTTTTCCCCCTTTTTGGTTCGGAAAATTTGACTTGCGGGGATAGTTACAAGTGTATTCACTTGGAACCAATACGTCGGATGAGAAATTGGCTTCTCGAGGATCCTCCTTTGCTTTTGGTCCTATAAGCCATAAGATATGGAGATTGTGTAGGAAAATATTCAAAATTGTGTGCTTGGGTGTTCACATTCGACTTATAATGGGCAGACAAGCAATAGAGAATAGTTCCTGCAATTTTAGACTCGTTTTGGCTTGTCTTGGACTGGTCCAGCCACATACTGGTCAGCCCTTCCCCCCCATTAGAAAAAAATTGAGATGCACATTGAGATGTGAAATGCCATTGTGATCTTTAAGTTATATGTGTTGGGTCGTTGCAGAGTATTGATGCTTTTGCAGAATTCTTCCTTCATAGTGTAGAGATTGATGGTCTTGTATTTGTGATTATTAATTCACTGGGTTTTAAAAGCTAATTCTGTAGAATGCGGTTTCTTCAGTATGTTCTTTAACTAGCATACTCTTTTTACTGCATGTTCCTCTTTTCTATTATGAGTATGATTAGAAAAACCTATAAAAAAGTTCCAAGTATTGGCATCTTTTATTTATCTCTCAGGTCGTGCAGGCAGGTCTTAGTTAAAATTAAATTTGCTTCTGTCTGCTGTTCAGATTTGGCCCATACTTTTGCCAACCTGTAATTGCTGGACTGGGAGATGAAGACAAGCCCTTCATTTGCACGATGGATTCTATTGGAGCCAAGTATGTTACGGTTTACTCTTCTTTTTCTGCCGCATTGGTTACTGCTAATTGTGAAATCCTTGCAACTTAAATTATTATCATCGTCTTTAGACTATATCGCTTCCTAATTTTTCCCCCCTTAAATCTTTGTGGTAGCTGTGACTTTGCCATGTATCTCTACTATTTTAGAGTTATTTCAGTTTAGAACCATTGGATTGTGAAATTTGAATTGAAATCCTAAATTTTCAATTGAAATGAGTAGCACAAATGGATTGCTTGTACCATCAACTGCTTGTATGTTTGTTGAATTCTGTCTTATTGTATACTGAAGAAAAAAATACAATGACATCTAGTTAGTTATCCTAGGTGGTTAAATTGCACATGAGTGAGGAAATCCCTTAATAAGTTCCAAATCGACCCATTGACTCTGAGTAATGGCTAAGATGACCTTTGATACCTAATTCTTATTTGTGATGGTGATCAAGTCCTCTCTCCCCCTTTCTCAATCATAATATTTTTGACAGGATCTAAGTTTTCTTTTTGGATGAAGAAGCTGCTTGATCATTAGATTGAAAGGCAAAAACAAGTGTAGTAATTAACAAATAGAATTTTCGGGTGAAGAACAATTTCCTGCTATGCTTTTTGCCCCCGTTGTTTGTATTATCATGTTTTTTTTCCACACATTCCTGTGCTTTCCACAGAATATCGTTTCTTGTACTTATCTTGATTATTCTGTTCAATATTCTACATTGTAATCACTGAAAAGGATGTATGATTTGTGTTTCTTTGCTTTGTCAACTCAATGCCATCTCTTGGGTTTTGTCTATGTGACTTTACTGTAGTCGCCTCTCTTTTTTTCTGCAATGGAGCCGTAACTTTGCTGATAAATGTTGTCATAGCCTTACTAGAGATGTATTTGTGAATTCTTGGTTGGAATTATGTTTATTTGCCATGAGTTTGTTTCATTGTTTTGTTGGTCAGCATATTTATGTAGCTTATAGGTATCCCACTTCTTCGTCTGTACTTTTAGAATTCCTATCTCAGTATTTTTTGCATCTTCTCTCAAATTTTGCTGTCATATTCCTTTTTCAACACCTATCCTTCTTGCTCTTTCTCCATTGTCCTGTGACATTTTGCAGTCTGAGTTGTATTTAATTCAACTTAAACAAATTATCAGGAGGTTTCTCTTTTTTGGTTGGAAAATTATTAGGAGGTTATGGTGTTGTTTTGCATGACTCTGAACATCCATATTTCCATGTCTTACTTTTGCACCATCTGACTAGCTGTATCGACATCTTCAATTTTTCACGGCATGTGATAGCCACTCATTAAATGTCTTGTTTATGATATAAGTCTGATCTTTGAGGTTTGTATCAAATCCTTATCCATGCTTTCTATTTTCTTTAGTTCTCTCAATGTTTGTCATCATATTTGTATAGGTTGTGAATCCTATGTCTTTTGGTCTTTAGCAGAACTTGCTGTAAAAACTCATTACCGTTTAGTGATATCTCTCTCCTATTATGAAGATGGAGTGAAAAATTTTCATTTGGGAACTTTTCTACTGCTGACACTTGTCAAAAGAGTTAGCCTAGTTAAATGAGTCCTTGGAACTTCTCTGTCAAGGCATATCTAGCTTGGTACACATTTGACAAAGTTTTTCTAGGTTGTTACATCAAGGCGAGACCAATTATTTCTTACCTGAAAATAGGCATGTGGTTTACCTAAGAGATTAGAAAATAAATAACCTGGTTAAATGAGTCCTTTTAACTTTTCTGTCAAGGCATATCTAGCTTGATTTCACATTTGACAAAGCTTTTCAAGGTTGTTAGATCAAGTTTGAGACCAATTGTTACTTTATAAAAGGAGTGTGAACGGTACCTCCATGATCAATTGAAAGAGAAATAGGCATGTGTACATGTAAGTGAGAATGTGCTGATATTCTAATTTGCCAAATTTCAGTCCTTGTGCTGATTTTCTCATTTGCCAAGTTTCAGTCCTTGGTTCTATCTTCTTTTAATCGACTAATCTGTGTTTTCTTTTTCAAATTTCCTTTCATCTGACACCAAATGACAGTACTTTCTTTAACTTTTGGTGATTCCATACCATTTTGCTTCTCTTGAGCTAGGAAATGACTTTTTTTTAGGTCATATGCTGCTGTCTTCATTCAATATCCAAATATAACCAAGTATTACCTACGAGCAAAAATTGTCAATAGACCATGTGGAGCTCTTTTTGACCCATCTTGTTTTGTGGTTGATTGTATCGGTGTTCTTCAGTAAATTCACTTTACTAAAAGATGATTACAATACCGTAAGCTTCTTCTTGCTATATGTTATAGCTTCTCTATAGTCCAGTGATTTCTTTTGGTTGCTTCTGTTTTGCAGGGAGCTAGCTAAAGATTTTGTTGTTGCTGGCACTGCCTCAGAATCTCTTTATGGTGCCTGCGAGTCAATGTTCAAGCCTGACATGGTTGGTTTGTACTTTCATAAGGATTAATGTTTGGCGCACAATCTGTGTAGAGAAAGGCTTATGCAGGCTATGTTGGATGCATGACTTGTGTCATGTTTGGTTCAAAAAGTTGTTCAAGATGCCACATCATGGATCCAACACGGCTCGTGTAAAGTTCTTTACACAAGCTGCGTGCTCATAATAGTCCAGAAATGTTACATATTGCATGTGCAACTACTCATCTGTGTCAATTTGCCTTGGCCTTTTTATCAGGAACCTGAGGAATTGTTTGAAACTATCTCTCAAGCTTTATTATCATCAGTAGACAGGGACTGTCTAAGTGGTTGGGGAGGACATGTCTATGTTGTGTAAGCCTTCTTCTCGTCTTTTTTATGACTAGATTATGTCTTCATGACTATCTGTATGAATGTGGCTCTGTGGACAATTGTTGATATCGTAGCCTCCTGTGTGAGCAGTGTATCTACATGCATGAGGTTAAATTGTAGTTTCTGGTTCCTCATGGATCTGGTAAAATCTAAAATTCCATGGCCCTCTTCAGTTTCTAGACGTTCTTTTTCTCACTCATGGGGAGGTTTTTGGGAGAGAAATGGATAGCTGAAGTAAGCTAGCCTTGTAAGGATTTTTGAAAAAATAGTGGTTTCCACCCACTTCCCTCCCCCCTCGCCCTGGGGGAAACCCAACCCCCCCAAAAAAAAAAACAAAAAACAAAGAAAGATGAAGAAAACAAAACCCCACCCCAGGAAGAGAATATCAAGAAAGGCCTATAATTATAGTGTCTCTGTTGTCCACCCTAACAACCACTAATAAGTTTGGTCGGTACTTCCCTAGTGCTTTGATTTTCCTTTTCTGGTGGAATTTGCTTATTCAACTGTCTTAAGATGGATGGAAAGAATAAAAAACTGGCATTCTGAATGTGACAGCACTGTGGAAGTGCGATGAAAACTATGGCTGATGCCACCGTTTGTGTTTTTTGATTTTTCCTCCTGCAGAACACCGACTGAAATCAGAGAACGAATTCTGAAGGGGAGAATGGACTGATCTTTCTCTGGAGCTGGAAGCTGATCATTCATAGAGTTCCTCAACCACCTGTAGCTTTTCCATCATCCTTGTTTTCGCTTTGTTCCAAAAAAGTGAATCAATTAGGGACTGCTTGCTCCTTTTTCTTCTTTTGCATTAATTATGCTGTACTCTTTTTAATGTCTGCAAGGTGATTGAAATCTCGATGCTGGGATCACAATCCCTCATCCCTTTGGACATCAGTTAATGGGAATTAAAACTGCAGTTTGAGCAAACCAGTTCAACAAGAACACTTAGTTTGAATGGCGATTCCTTTTTCCTGTACTGGCCATATAACCTGTTGCCGGGTGGCAACTGGCAAGTTATGTTGCGCTGAACCTTTTTCTCTTTCGTGTCATTCTAGAATGAAGGTCTAGCATGAGCTCTGGTTTCTGCAGTATTTTCAGCAGAGAAGCGTGAACCTGCTCGTTAGTGTCTGCGCACGACATCATTGAGCAATATTGCCTTCAGAACCGAATCCTGTGAAAATGACTTGATATGGTTGTTTAGGTCGTGTCTGTCTTTTGCTGGGATTACGCATGGGCTGATGCAATAGGACAGCGGCTATTGGATGCGTAGAAAGTATGTGCTAAATACCGAGGCAAATCATTTTACAGGCAATGCAGGTAGGCTCTTGTTTTTCTTCGCCACTCCACACGAGACAATGGAACCCCTTTTTCTCTCTTTTTCTCGCTTCACGTTATGCTTTTAGCACGCCAATTAGGTTTGACAATCAGGGTCACTCAAAGCAAACTGTCCATTAGTGCTCGCGCATTATGCATATTCGGGTGACACTGATAAAGGGCAACCATATCTGCAGTATCCTGTACCGACCTTCAATTATCTCCACGTTTCGAATAACTTCGGCTAGTAAATTATGAACTCTCATTTGAGTTCCTCATTAACGTTTATCTAGTTTTTATTTATTTATTTATTTATTTATCAAGTTATGAACTTTTATTTCTCTTGCTTACCAACTCAATCTGCTTCCACAACTATCAAAATTGCAGAGCTAGTAAAAACTTAGACGCTTCTTGCACTGTAGTCTTAAAATTTTCATTTCATGTATTTAAATTCTACAAGTTATTAACATATGTATTTGCGTCCTTATGTCAACTCCGTCACTTTTTTAGTAAACGGAAGATGTCATGTGGCTCCTTTTATGATTTTTTTTTTTTTTATTCACATGCGGCTCTCTTAATCATTTTTTCAATTCTTGGTATCAAAACAACATAATTTCAACACAACAACGGAGAATCAAAACTAAACAAAATGAAGAAAATTGAAAGAAAAAGACAAAAAAAACCAAAAGCAGCGTATTTAGGTGGTAGTTGCAAGGGGCGCTAGCTCTAGCAATCCTCGCAAGGGTCATAGTGAGGGTTGCTAACCCTCGCCCATCCACCAACTAACCTTCGTGCCCTCACCAAATCTGGGTGGACAAGCACCCTTGTGGAACTCGATGTGGCGCACGGCCCCCACCGTCGAGCGAGGGTGGGGTTGCCCTTGCCACCACCAGGTTGAGGGCTAGCCCCCGTCTCTGGGCACCGGCAGCGACGGCGCCACCATCTAGCTACGCAAAAGGGCAACAAAGGCCCCTGCTTGCTTGTAAGGAGGGTCAAGGCCAATCGAAAGTGGTCAGGCAAGGGACGTTGGCTGTCGCCGGCAAAGGAGGGGCCGGCCGGCACTTGCCCCTTGCCTTCTTTTTTCATTTTCCACAAAAACATCATGGTTTTCGTTCAGAGTGCTCCGTCGCATAACCAACAGTCACGTAAGACTTAAAAAAACAAAAGCCACGTGATGCCGCAAGGATTCTAACTTAATATATCAAAGCACAAGCTAAAGTAGATAAAAAGCTATAATAAGTTCGAGGTTTCAAGCTCAGATTACACATCAAAGAAGATTGAAGAAGGCGGCAGGAGCGCCACCGCAAGAACAGAAAACGATGCCTGTCGCTCTCGTCGACAATCGACAATTGTGCCAAATTTGCGGTCTGCTTCACCCCAAATTGCGGCGCCGGAGTGCTCTGAATCAGTGCCATGATCTCTCAGTTCGGTTTTCCTTTCGGCATGTTCTCACACGTTACAATCTTGCACCATTCATCGCCTCGTCTTAGTTCAATGGTTCTTAATTTGCTTTCACGCTTGTCGAATCTTCTCGTGTTTTTTCTTTCTTTTTTTTTATGTGAATTGTGCAGATTGGGGTCCATGCCGGAAAGTGGTTTGTTCAAAGCAATCCAATATTCCATGGCAGAGAATCATCTGCTTGTCCACATTAATAATAATAAAAAGAAAGGCGAATGTGGTAATTTTGCAACTTTTTTCTCCCCAAGCTTGATGGACGACGGATCTATGTCCGAGATACGACCCCAGCACACAAAAAATGCACGTCGAAAAAGCTTATTTGCGCACGCTCGTCGAGTATTTCGAAGTGGGTAGCGAAGAACTGGGAGATTTTCCCATCGTCCGGCGCCTTCGCATTTGCAATCAATCTGCTTTTTGCTCTTCCTGTTCTGGGAACGGATCTTGATTTCGCATATGCTTTGATTTGTGGATTTCGTGAATCTTTTCCTTGTAGGACAAATCTCAAAACAAAGGTAATGGGAACGCATGAAAGATCAGAAAAAAAAGACTGTAAAGTCTAAGCCTGCCCTTCATGTGCTGTTTGGGGGACCATCGTTCTAGGTAAAGACAATCGACATCATGATATACTTTACCAGCCGTCCAACGTGACATATTTCAATATCAGTCATTTCCAACGAAAATTAATCGGAAAAATTATGTTTGAATTTTACGTAAAAGTTTAAGATCAAATAGACAAAAATTGAAAAGTTAAGATTGAGTCCAGGTTCGTCCATGGAATTTGTCGAATGTCAAAACTTTCGAGTCAATTTCGCACTCATGCGAATTCTTACCATAGAATCGAGAAAGGACCGCCGTCTGGGGAAGTGGGTTGGTGTGGTTCAACCATGTATACGACCAAAGTTGTCGAAATCGATAGATATTGGTCGACGCCATTATTACATCTTCTTTCGATTCTTCATGGCTCGTTTCACGTTTCAATACCAGCGACAATGACGGTCGATCTGGGACGACCTTTACGCGGCTTTGTCTTGAGGATAGGAACGAGGGAAGTAGCCGGGAAGCTTCTCAACGTTGCCCTAATCCTTTTTACCACGTGTGCCCGCCGCCTTCGGTGGGCATTCTGTCCTTCCTTTGACTAAAAGAATAAAGGAATAATTCTATGGAATAATTTAAAAAAAAAAAAAAAACGACGTAAATAATCTCTTAATTTTAGCTCAATTTAATATAATTATTGAATTTTTAATTTGTTCAGTATGATCTCCGAACTTTTATCTCAATGTGTAATGCAATCCCCAAATATATTTAATCTGTTTAATATGATCTTTAAACTTTCGATACATGTTTAACTTAATTCTAAATTATGGGAAAATGTTCAGTATTATCTTCTATTGATTTAAATTCATGGATAATATTAGTTTATAAACTAAATTAAATATATACTAAAAGTTCATGAACCGTATAGCTTATAGGGGATCATTTGTGTTATTTTCCTTATAAAAAACAAGCAAAATGAGAGGGGCAAAAAGGTCCAACAAAAATACGTTTATATGCGAAAATTATGTGGGTGATGACGGCTGGTTCGAATATTTTGGAAAGGAGCTATTAAGATTTTTTAACAGTTCGATAAGACAGAAGTCCACATCCTTCCAGAATAGGATGCTTTAGGTTAAGCTAAGAACAAAGTCCCGAAAGCTTATTCGCGAAGAAATCGGGATCCCGCTATTCATGGGAGACTTTCCAAAAGGGATGTTTGAATTTCTAAAAGGAGATGGGATTAGTTGACAAATACATATACATATATATAAATATAAATAATATATTAGAATGCCATGGCCGATTTTAGCGGAGGAAAAGCGTTATCTTTATCCGCTGAATCTGGGTTACAGACTTATGCGGAAAGTCATCGTTCATCAAATTTACTTATTTAATATTATTTACTTGTTTTTATTACAAAGAAGGAGACAACATTTTGGGAAATAATTACAGCTGTGGATGACTAATTCATTTCGCTTTCATTGATGGGTTGTCTATCATTTTCTTAAAATTTTCGCATGTGCCCAATTGCCAAGAGTGAATCGAAATTTCTGGGATATACTTTATTCAAAATACAAATATAAAAATAAAAACGAAGAGAAATGCTAGAGGGGACATTAAATTGAATTAAGATGGGCTCTTTAATTAAGGAATTCTCGGCGTTAGAATCTAATGGGAACCCATTATTTACAATTTTTTCATTGAAAAATGAAATTGCCCGACCCTTCTTCTTTTCTTTTTAGTTTATATAATTGTTTTCCAAGTAAAAAGTTACGTCGTCTCTTCTTTTGCATAATAAAGTAAATTGTCCTGACGGATGTGACAGAATTCTCACATAATCAAATTGTCCATAATAATTTAATGAGCCATATCAGGACAAACCTTCCTTTAATTACGCTTGACATCCGCCTTTATTATCCAGGTTCAATGAATCCATCCATGTACCAAGCGACGGTGTCAAAAGGATAAATTAAACAGTAGATATGTAATCTACAAGATAGAGAATGATAATTTGGCATCAACATTTTTCTAATTTCTTGAAGTCAAAAATAAGCACATTGAAAGTAATAAATAGATCTTATTGGAAAATAATGGGTTGCCTCGATTTATTTGAATTAGTTCAATTGAATAGTTAGGCTTTTTCAGCACAAGAACATAAATATAAATTTAAAATGTGAGGTTATGCTTACATGATAGTACAAGATTTGTTACGTCTCTGCTAAGCTATATCGAGCTTTTGCTTATATATTATTTTCTTTTAAAATTGAGAAGGGATGTAAGTTGATCATCCCAAAAGTGTGCACCAAATTTGAGAGTTATGCTATTAGAGCAACACTTGGCTTTACACATCGTATAAATGTACAAATAGATAGGCAAGTAATTTCCATCTGGTAGTGATGTTTGATGAAAATTATTACTAGGTTAGCATAATATGAATATGATGTGGACTATCGGTTCAAAATGAGTATAATATGCTCGTAAGATTTTTAAAATAGAGAGATCTAAAAGGAAGTTTGCCAACTTTGGATGCCATAAAGATCGAAGCTTTTAAATAGAAGCTATTTAAGAAACAATTTTCTTTTCTTTTTTCTTTTTAAAAAGTAATCCGATTTTTGGCTTTTGTTACCGGAATAATCATCTTTTAACAAAAGATTATAAGATTATTCAAGTAACTTCTACCATCATCGAAGAAGTCAACACCCACCTAGAAAAGGAAAAGGTCAAGAGACAATTAAACATATTGAACAAAAATTTTAGGCAAATCAGGACACCCATCCATCCAACTAATCGCGGAGTATAAAAATGTTGAGTTGATCATTCTCTTAGATGGAATAATGAAATGCATCACATTTGCATTATTTGATTGCTCCGACGACATGATCTTTCTAGATAACCTAAAAATCTTTTCAAAATATCAGATTTAGACCTCCACCATTCAAGTAGCCACATCACCTATTAAATATATTATCTTATATGTATTTCTTTCATCCAGTTAAATTTGTGAGTACTTTGAAAATAGGCCAAATACCAATTTCCTCTTTAGGAAATAGGCCAATCCTTCTCATCACCCTTAATCTCCATTTCAAAAACCCTCATTTTACTAAGATGGAACGAAGGTTACCTATAACACTCGGTTCACCCTTTCTCTAAATGAACCACCTAACATCGACAATTTCACAAAAGGTGAAAAAACGTGTTAACTAAAAGGTTAATTAGCTGAAAATACAGAAGACCCATTAAAGATTTTTCTCCCTTACAATCTCAATTCTTTGGAATGTGAAAATTCGATTAGCAACTACATGCTTAAAATTTAACCCAATAATTGTGTGTGTATTTATATATATATAAATCATAATCATTCGAATTGCTTTTTTTTTTTTTTTTTTTTTGGGGTCAGATAATCATTCGAATTGAATATTCGTATTTTGTGAAACGATTTTCCTTTTGCGATTTCTGCAATTATCACGGAACAATATTTAATTTTATTTTTATACACGCGTGGCAGCGCATGGTTCGCTGCGACGAAATGGTTGTTAAACGTCAAGGACCAGGACCACACTTTTTGTCAGTTTAGGTTGTGGGATGCTGACAAATCAACACGACCACGCGGAAAGCATACTTGCTGACTTGTCCCCCTCCCCCCGGCCCCCCGCTCCACCGTTAATTTGTCTACGTCCAAAGCTCCCCCAGTTCTCGATCAAAAAAAAAAAAAAAAAGCTCCCCCAGTTTCATACGCAGTGTACGTGATTCAAAAAAAGCTTCTATTCTTTTTTACGGACAAATACTGCAAAAAATCCTCAAATTATGTCAGCTACTACGCACATGTATAATCATAATTTGAGATATTTATGTCATATTAGTCATAATTTAATTTTTTATGATTTTAATTCTTTTTCTAATCAAATAGGAAAAATGGGACATGATCTACTTAGACGATAACTTTGGCAATCGAATGTGGATTCTTCAAATGATGTCTTTGGACAATTACTAAACATGGTCACAGGGGGAGCTCTAATGTTCTCAATATGAATTACACACCTCATAAAACAAAAACAAAAATTCTGTTCATAGTAAGCTGAGAATACCCTTGTCAATGAAACATATCTATTTTGTTCTGTCGTAAGACAATTAGAGTAAATAAAATGCCATGAAAAAAAAAAAAAAAAAAAAAAAGGAAGCAGAAGCACAAAATAATACGGGTGATTTTTGTTTTTTTGTCTGTTTGGGTATTTAGGCAAGTGTAGGCACCAACTGGGCGCACACACTACACCATAAAATGATAAAGAAAAAAAGGCACAAGAGTCCAAAACAAGTATCGTAAGCAGTGACAAAATCGAGTCCACCATGTGGGCGACGGACACGCACGCACACCACTTTCCCGCCCTCCACGTGTACCGTCCACGTGTTCCCTAGAGCCCTCTCCCCCTCCTCACGCCACGTGTCCCGCGGGCCCCACCGCCCCTCCCCCTCCTCCCCCTATATATCCTCTCCCTTCCCTTCATTCCTAAGTTTCAACGCTCCGGCGAAGATTAGAGTAGAGCGAAAACTCCAGACGAGAGAGAGAGAGAGAGAGAGAAGGAGAGAGAGGCGGCGAGAGATGACGGTGGATATGGAGTTGCCGCCGGGGTTCCGGTTCCACCCGACGGACGAGGAGCTGGTGATGCACTACCTCGTCCGGCGCTGCACCTCGCAGCCGATCGCCGTCCCCATCATCGCCGAGCTCGACCTCTACAAACACGACCCCTGGGACCTCCCCGGTACGTACGATCGACTGGAACTCCCGGATTTTTTTTTCTTTTTTTTTGCTTTCCTTTTTTGTTGCCGCCGGCGCCCGATGTCTAACGGGGTCTCTCGGGTTTCGGATGAGCGTGCAGGGCTGGCGCTGTACGGGGAGAAGGAGTGGTTCTTCTTCTCGCCGCGGGACCGGAAGTACCCGAACGGGTCGAGGCCGAACCGGGCGGCGGGGAGCGGGTACTGGAAGGCGACCGGGGCCGACAAGCCGATCGGGAGCCCGAAGCCGGTCGGGATCAAGAAGGCGCTGGTTTTCTACGCCGGGAAGGCCCCCCGGGGGGACAAGACCAACTGGATCATGCACGAGTACCGCCTCGCCGACGTCGACAGATCCATCCGCAAGAAGAACAGCTTGAGGGTATGAATCCCGCCCGCCCTTCTCCTCCTCCTCTTTTTTGTTTTTTGTTTTTTTTTTTTTTTTTTTTTTGGGGGGTCGGTTGTTATTATTGGGTCGTGTCCGGGGAGGGGTAGAAACGTACATTCGCTGCGGAATCCCACCCGGATCCTCGAAGATCACGGGTCCCCGGCGCCGGCCCGCCCGCTGATCTCAGGAATAAAATATGCTTCCCGGGGGGTGTGGAATTTGCGTTGGCGTCATCCATGACGTCATCGCGATCGGGCTCCTCTTCGATCTGGGCCCACCCCCACGCCCTCCCCAGCATAAGCCGCCCTCGCGTCCCCCGTGAATCGTACGGGTTGGACTCCGACCCGCGTTGAAAAAGCGCACGTGCGGGGACGGCGCGACGGGTGAATTCTCACGGGGCGAATGTTTTTTTTTTTTTCATTTTTTATGGCACGAGGTTTTCGTGTGCCGACGGCGATTCCTTTTCGATTAAGGCAAGCGAAGTGGTGGGAAAAATTGTTCCCTTCTTATCTCTCTCTCTCTCTCTCTCTTTCTCGCGTCAAGTCACGGGTGACGCCCACGATGTCCGGAAAATGAAAGATGACTTTTTTTTTTTTTTTTTTTGTTGACCGTTCGCGCGGATAATGTTGACTTGGGGGGCCGTTTCGTAATTTGAATCAGCGGTCTTACTCTTTGGGTTAATTTTCTATCCGCAGCTTGACGACTGGGTGCTGTGCCGCATTTACAACAAGAAGGGCGCGATCGAGAAGAAGCAGCCCCACGTGCAGCCGCAGCCCCGCCGGTGCCGGCGCCGGTGCCGGCGCCGGCGCCGGCGGCGATCCAGTCTCTGGGCCCCGCGGCGGCGGCCAGCAGCTTCACGGAGTACGAGGACGAGAAGCCCTCGGTGCTGACGATGCCGGCGCTGCCTCCCCCGCCGCCCCCCGTGCTGAACGATCTGGTGCACTTCGACACGTCGGACTCGGTGCCGAGGCTGCACACGGACTCGAGCTGCTCCGAGCACGTGGTGACGCCGGAGCTCGCGTGCGAGGTCCAGAGCGAGCCCCGGTGGAAGAATGAATGGGAGAGCATGCTGGACTTCGGGGGCGGGGGCAGCTACGGGTACTTCACCGGCGGCGCCGCCGCCGGTCAGATGTCGCCGCTGCAGGACATGTTTATGTACCTGCAGAAGCCGTTTTGAATTTTTCTCGTTCGACAACCACGAGCGTACCGAGCCAGATTTGGCGGAGCACGCGACGGTAGCACGAGACCGCAAAGTCCATGAGTGCGCTGGTGCGGGCGCGGCATCCGGGAGATTGATTATTTCGACCGGGCAGCGATGTTTGGACGTTTAATTGTAGCAGCAGATTTAGTCGCCTAGCTTGTGTACATCATCTGTGTATATGCATGTTTCGTGTATGCATACAAAAAACCATTAGTCTATGGATGAAGTTAGGGTCGTTTCTTCTTGTGAGCGCAATATCCAAGGCTGTTAAGAGAGGATTTGAGAAGATGTAATTGTATCTAACGACCGATAATGAAATTATCTATATTTGAAATGCATTTTGCTCTATGTAGCAAGACATGAACGGACTCCAAGATTGATGCTGGAGATGATGGGCACCGCATCAAGCACTGCTTGTGACCTTTGGTAATATATCAATTTGCAATCACCCTTGTGCATTACTGTAGAGCGCTATTACTCCACTGAACAAAAGCACTCTAAAGATATAGATCCAACTTCATTGCACGATACAGAAAATATAACTCAGATAAATGTTTTAAGGCCAGGGGTAGAAACAAGTTGTAGCTACGGCATGTCTACTTCACGGTAGCAACCAGCGCAGCGCGAGCATGCGTGAAAGAGGCAATGAGCGATCCAAGCTGCAATTTGTCATTGCATCCGAAGCTCAACCTGTACCTGCAGCGAAACCATAGTCGCGTTTGAAGATGTAAAGATGAACCACGAATGTCAAATCACATTTACCAGCAATTTGAAGAAAACATCAAAGCATAAAAGCTTTCATCCACCCGTAAGGACCGTCAACATTATTCTTTCCTAGAGTTTCCGTGCCTTTAATTTATAATTTTCAGTACCACAAGCGTCTGGCTAATGGCAAGTAAGGAAATCTGGAAACCCTAAACACAGTCATGATTCCTTTTGGCGATTCCCTTCTGTGGATGCCAGGTTAACTCCAGTCCATGGCATAGCAGATCAAACCAACCAAAATGCCACCATAACAAAGATAAGATGCCATCAACAGGGAAAGGTCACTATCGGTGACAGCTGCTACCTATACTGCCTATCAGGATTGGGCCAAAAGAAAAAGAACAAAACTATTCTACCGACTAAAGCATGACACTCTTAGGCTAAGACATGGTAGAATGGACCACAATTTCAGTAATGACAATTAAATTAGCGACAGAAGTGCTTGCCACAATGTAGATCAGTTTAGATCAGGCTGAGAAGATTTTAGACTAATTGGTTGGATAAAGAAAAGGCAGTACCCTATTCAACTTTTAAGAACCCTTCGTCCTTCAAATTCAGAAATCTATTATATCACTTGTTTATGGTATCATTCTTAACTTCTCGTTTCCAGATTCTTCATATAGGCAGAAGTGCTTATCTACGTGGATTTAAAATTGATATACACTGCGTAAGATATGGTCCTTAAGAATCTTAATGGTTTTACACACTGATCATTGCAACTGATCCTGTCAGCCCAACTCTACTTTTTACTCCTGTAGCAACCAATGGATAGATCATAAAATGCACAAGATGAACTAAGAGGGGGACCATACTCAATGTCTGCTAAGTCATTGATCAACTGGACACGAACATCTGATGGCATCTTGATTTTAAATACAAACCTACAAGAAAGAACCTTTGGATGTCATGATCCATTCATTGGCAGAGAAAATGTCCCTCAAAAGCCACACAGTACTTACATCGTCACTTCCCTAACAATGTCCAACAAGGCCAAACCTTTCCTCGTCTTAATATCAGATATTCCTATAAAGAAATACCAAAAGCAAAATAAGTTAACATGAATTCAAACAAATATTCCCACTACAAGACTTTTGTGATAAACAGAGGTGGCAATAACCTACGTTTCAAACTTGTAGCAAAAGATTCATTTAGAAGCCAATAAGATATTTGCTCGATGTCTTTGGGCAGTGGATTTCCGGTACAGAGGTAGACAGCTTCGTCAGTTATTTGTTGAGAAGCCATATGCGTGGACTGCACAGAAGATAAGGGTCCAAGAATTTCATTTTACATCCAGTGACACAGAAGCATGGGAGATGCATCAATTGAGAAAGGCACCAGAACGAAACTTCAGCAGTTAACATCTTCCCCCATGTAGCATCATTAAGATGCTACATTTAAAGGATAACAACAATAGGTCAGCTAAAGAAACAACAGCAATTATCACGCATCACCTCAAAGGAATCAGCTCTACATTGCTAGAGCATTGTAAAAGCAGGTCACAAGTGGAACAGCAGAACCATAAACTGGCATAACATAAAGCATACAGTTGATGCCAGGGGTGAGTTACATATGGTTTTTAAGTTGAGCAAAAGAGGCTAATGAAATTGAACAAAAGTGCAGTTTGTGTTCTTGCTTTCACCCATGTCAACATGAGTAATATATCATGCGCACTCATACTTGGAACTTGCAGTTCAACTACAACAGCATGACAAGTCCCACCATATGAACATGGATCCAAAGCAGCATTCCGCACAAACAGTGTCCACTGTAAAACCATCCCCGATAATGTAGCTGATGATAAATTTAAATAATTCGGACAGAAGAACACAAATAACATAACATGCACACTGAGAGGTAAGCAGAAGCAATTAACAAAGTGCTTCTGTGTGTACGCATCTGAACAGACAATGGGTTTGAGAAAAAAAATTGTACGCATTGAAACATGGATGCAACAAGCAAAGGTAAAAACAAGCAATCATGAGCATCTAGCATCAGATGCATGGTTTCACTGAGTACTTTATAGACAGTAAGTTACTAAATTTTCAAAAATTGTGTCTGAACATGCAAATCCACTAGTCATGGACATGTCTAGAGAGTAACCTGTAGAATGTTCAAAGCCTTTCTCATGTCACCATTGCTGAGCCGTACAAGTGCCTCCAAGCCACTCTCGGTTACATCAAGCCTATCGAAAGAACAATAATCAGATAACTCTCAACTTTTGTTACACTCAGGAACATAACTATTGCCAGACTGACACAAGTAGATCATTATAGGCCAAAAACCCCAGCTTTGGAAGTAATCAACCTAAACCCCAACACATTGATCAGATGTTTTGTTATTACGTAAACCATTGTAACGAATCCCTTAAATGCATCATGAGTTCTTTAGTGAAAGTAAAGATCAGTCTGCCACTTTTCCCCTGCAGACTGTCTCCATGAGTGAACAAGGAGAATAATTTGGTCATTTAAGAAAAATCTAATGAGTTCACCCACCAAAAAATACTCATATCAGGAAATCTTTCCAGGGTACACATAAGATATAAGAAAAGGGTGAAGGACAAGCCAAGCCATGACATTAATAATCTGCTTTCAAAAGTCAATCAAAAAAATTTTGGTTGAAAATGGTATGCTTACTACGCAGTCTCATAGAACACACAAAAGACGAGAAAAATGTAAATCGAGCACAGCCAAAGTTACCCCTCAGCTGCTATGACATGTTTAAGTCGATCTGCAACGTAGACGCGATCAAGAGGAGCAAATCTGAATCTGGTACATCTAGATTGCAAAGCTGGAATAATCTTGTTGACATGATTACCGATAAGAGCAAACCTAGTGTGCTTCGTGTATTTCTCGATCACTACACAGATGGGAATAAAATGAGTCAAGTTTACAATAAAAATAGTAAATTCACTTGTGTTGGAAGTGGTAATGGGCTCATAATGTTCAGACCTCTACGTAGTGCAAATTGGGCATCTTTTGTCATGGCATCAGCCTCATCCAGTAGTACTAACTTCACAGACAACTTAGCACTGCAAGATTAACCAAAATATGCATAAAGTTTCAGATGACCATCATATAGGTAGAAATTCTCAAGAACAAAATGCTTGAAGTAATGCCAGGATAAACGTTCAAGCAAAGCATCTGTACTCGGTACATTTCATCTAAGATGTCTTCGTCTAGATTCTAGAGAAGGACTTTACATAGATAGTCAGGAGCTTCAAAGCAATTAGGTCATCCAGTAGTGCAAAGAGTTCAGAAGAAACAGATATTCCTATGCTTCACAAACTAAAATGAAGAGTGCAGTTGCAATTCATGTGAGTTCTAAACCATCTCTGGCAATGAAGAACATTTGGAAGTGCTCTATAAAAATTTGAATAAAAAATAAGCCAAACAATAAATAGACCCTTATAGAAGGTATTCACAGTCACAGTCTAGGGCTTTAATGTTAATAACGTACGCTCCAAGATCCCAGCAGCAAGTAATAGAAACTAATTTCTAAGATCAGCTCACCCTCAGCCTCACCGATCTCAATCAAACAGAGCTTTCCTACAACTTTGGTAAAGTCAGATGCGGATTCAATAACCCTGAACTGTCACATACACTATATCCACACCAACAGTCTCCAAAACCTCGGCACTGTGGTCAGCAATTCTACATTCCAGCAGAAATTTCTAACTTTTGTTTTTTAGGGGCCTCACGTCAACTCCAGGTTATCTTTTTTTTCCCGATGGCACTCATCTATCTATGGAAAGAGGAAAAACATCTCAAGCAAGTTCTTTCCATCTTCTGTTCATGCAAGTTTTTCTTTGTACTACCTTCACTGTTTCCCAGCTCACTCAATGGAACCATGCCATTTCATTTGCAATGCATACTTGCATACCTGCAGACCCTTGGGCTTGCTTGACAGTTGAATTTTGCCTATTTAAGTTTACATTAGAAAGCTGGTAAAATAGTACAGCACTCCCAACCATTTGATTGCCCATACTAATTCAACAAAAAGCAGTGCAATATAGCTGCTTAGGACCTACTTATTTTAAGCATGATTAGAGAGAAATTAAGCAGTACACACCATCATTTACGCAAGCAACACTTCCTTAACTAAAACAACTGGTTCACAATCATGCAAACTTTCAAAACTTAAACTGAGATGCTACACAGACAGCATCAACCCATACATACAAGCCCTCAAGATCCAAATTTCACTCTTAAGCAGTTTGGGAATATTGAGTTCATGGGCCACTGTTTCTTTCCAGTAATGGTACTTCAATGATGCCATCTCGAACTTATGATAGCATGGTAAAGTAGAGTGTAGGAACATGTACGAGTATATAATATCTCTAGGTGCAGTGAAATATCAAACGTACTGCAAAAAAAAGATCATTTCATGACTCCAGGAATAGATAAAACTGAAGCACATTCAAAATCTCAAGCGAGTAAATTTCTACGCATGGGGAAGAGCGCCAATCATAGTTCCAAAGAGCCAAAAAGCCAGTAATCACACCAGTTACTCAAAGAGTACAGGTTGTAGCAGCGAATGCGAATTCATAGTTACCCAAATGAGAAGCTCTGAGTGCTAGCAAAGTCTTGAATCTGCTGCCGCACAACGTCGATGCCTCTATCGTCAGACGCATTCAACTCCAAGATCATATTGTGATACTGCGCCCCGTAAAGCTTGCGAGCCACCGCCAGGATGGTCGACGTTTTGCCCGTGCCGGGAGGGCCATACAGCAGTAAATGCGGCAACCTGTTCTCGTTCGTCAGCCTATCAACTGCCCAAAACACCCAATACCCACATAAGAACAAGTCAAAGCTCAAAACTAAAGAATGAAGAGACTTCAAATCACA
This sequence comes from Eucalyptus virginea, assembly GCA_014182375.1. NCBI lineage: Eukaryota > Viridiplantae > Streptophyta > Magnoliopsida > Myrtales > Myrtaceae > Eucalyptus > Eucalyptus virginea. Next base: position 54,222,251 of record CM024519.1, read on the forward strand.
TAGGACGCATCACATTAAAGAGCTCGAATCGAAATCCCCTAATTTGGACACCAACTTTACCCTAACGCCGACCGGGATACGACTGAACCAATTCAGCGAACCACCGAATCGACGAAACCCCTTCGATAGGACTGAAACAAGAACCCTACACAGGCCTAAAGCTCACTTTTTTCCCACTCTTTCTCCGGCGTTAGTTCCAGAAACAAAGCGAAAGATCAGAGCGAAACCGGAAATAAACCTCAGTAGAAAAAAGGAGGAATGCGAGAGAGAGAAAGAGAGGGGAGACGCACTGGTGTCCACAATGTCGCGATGAGAGGCGACATCGGCGAGCGACTGGGGCCGGTACTTCTCGACCCACGGCGCGGCCTTGCCGTCCGGAGAGGCGCCGGGGACGGCGGCGCCCTTGCCCTTGTCCGACTTCGGAGGGCCGCCGCCGTGGCTGTTGTCGGCGTGCCCCTCGTCGCCGCCGTCGATGTCCATGAGAGAGGGCACCTCCGTCGTCATCCTCCGGGTTCGGATCGTCGGTCGGGTCGAGCGGGAGCGGGAGCGTTCGCCGGTCCTTTTGATAGGGGCTAGGAAGCAAGGGAGGGGAAGGTTTTTCTTGTCCGGAGTTGAAATGGCGCCAATGGAATTTCTTGGGGTTTCTCTGTTTTTGTTTTTTCTTTTTTTTTGTCGGGGTTTATTTCCAGTCCTTCCCCTTTTCTTTTCTTTATTATATTTTTTTGGGGGGATAAAACACATCCTATTTAATTAATTGATTAATTGACCTTTAAACGCCAATTAAGTCAAGAATCAAGCATGGATTATTACTTTTACTCGTCTTCTTTAGTGCAAATACGTTAATTGTCACTTTCTTGTCGTTAGCCTAATTTAAAGATAAGCAAAACGCTAGTCTTATAACTAGCTGAACTTTTAAAAGAGACAATCAAATTTCAAAATTTTTTATTAGCTTTGTTAATTTTGCTAATGATAAATACTAATGTGGCATTTTTTTTAATTATTTTATCTCTTATACGTGACATTTTTATTATTTTCTTCCCTAAATCTTAGAGGTAATCAATTCTCGGTTCAATTAGGTCCTGCATTCAATTAGGTATGGCATGAGAACCAAGAATCACACTAAAAAGAATGGTTCCCGATTTCTAGAATGGGGATCGAATCAGATAGCTTAGAACCAAGGATCGGGTTCAGTCTCATCTCATCTAATAAACCAATCACTTCACAATTTGATCATCTACTTCAACCATGAATTCCTACTTCAAGTTCACCTTCAGCTGAATTTCCCAACATCACGACTTTGACCCATGCGACGCCTCCGCCGATGGCCAACTTACGATACTGCGAGTGCTTGGAGAACCACGCAAGAAGCATCAAAGATGTTGCAATGAGCCAAATTGAACTACGAGTTCGCTCATCGCAATTAACCGCACGAATTTGCAGAATAACAAGCACAAATGCAAGACATGGACGCGAGAGGCGAGAGGAACATGACTCACCGACTTAGTCAAGAGAGGGAAAGACCGAAAGATCGAAGAGCGAGGCATGGGGCAATGTGGCGAGAGGGAAAGAGCCGCGTGAGGGGACTGGAGAAGGAGATTAGGGGTTTTAGTTGATGTTTTAAGAAACTAAGAGTCTATTCGTTCCATGGAAAATAACTTCTGAAAAAACATTTTTCGGAATTTCTAGTGCTCAGATGGTGGAAAACATATCGTTAAAAAAAATGTTTTCTGGTCAATGAAAATGATTTCCTCTTAGAGGAAAACATTTTCCATAACTTCTTCCACTTGTTTAACACATTTATGCTTTTTTTTTTCTTTTATGTTATTTTAAAAAATCGAGTTTTTAATTTTTTTTCTTTTTCTTTTTTTCCATTTCATCTTCTTCCTTGGTGGCCGATCGCCGGCCACGGCAGCGGTCGGCGATCGGCCGCAAGCCAACTCGAGCCTCGCCTCAAGCCGGCAAGGCTCCACCTAGCCCGATCTGGCGAGGCGGCGAGCTGGGCGGGGCTCTAGCCTCGCTCAAGCTCGCTAGAGTTTCGCCGGGCTCACGGCAAGTCGTGAGCTCGGCCGAGCCGGGCGATCGGCCATCGTTAGGCATGTGGCGGCGGAGGAAGGAGGAGGAAGGAGGCAAGCTGCAGAGGAAGGAGGAGCTGGGAGGAAGAAGGAGGAGGAAGGAGGAAGGAAAAGAAAAAGAAAGAAATAATAAAAATTTCGATTTTTTAAAAATACAAATAATTAAAAATTCATTTCTAAAAAATATATAAAAAATAAAACTGATTTTTTGGTTAATTAAAAATATTAAAATTCAATTTCGATAATTTGTCTCAAACAATTAAGTTAGCTAGCAAACGGTGGAAAATATTTTCCACTCGAAGTTTAGGTTTCGGTTGAACAGGAAAATAGAGTCATTTTCTTGGAAAATGACTTCTTGAAAAGAAAAATGTTTTCCGAGCTTGTGATTTTCCGCGAAATGAACGGACCCTAAACGAAAATTAAAAATACATAAATAGTTGGTCCGATCTGATTGGTTCGGTTCCCACCTTAGAATGGAGAACCAAACTGAAAATTACCGATTCCAATTTTATGCAATCGGGAATCGGCAGCGCTCCTTGGAAACATGCAGAACTAGTCGTTTCGGTCCAATCCGAACAATTCCCAGTTTGATCAGGTTGTCTTGCTTACTCCTACTAAATCTTACTTAAATTAGGTTAAAAAAATTAAGAATGCTAAAATTTTGTTAAGAAATAACTCAAGTTAAAAGTTAAAAATTAAAATCCCGCTAGACCCTTATCTCATGCAAGACCTAAAGTTGATGAGTTTTTATGAGATAAAAAAAATTAAGATAGAATTAGGAATAGACCTAAAGTTAGGTTTTAAGGGATTAGGCCCTAATTCAATTAGTGTACGACATGATCATAGCAGCAAATTACAGTTTTTGCCTTGCAAAATGACTTTTGCTATCTTGCTACTCGGCGATAAAAATTTAAAAAATAAAAACTTACTGAGTCATTTAAAATAAATTACAAAGGGACTCTCCAATGAATACTATACAATACAAGTCTTCTTTCCCTAAATACGCTAATCAAAGGACTAAATTGAAATTTTGTGAAAAAATTCAGCACTAAATCAATCAAATCTAAAAGTTTAGAATTGAATTGACATATATATAATAATTAGAGGACCGATTGGATAGTTACCTCGATATCTCAGTCAAATCAATCGGATCTCATGTTAATGGAAAGCTTCTTATCACATGGGTTTCAACAAGCTCGAGGGTTATTTTGGTGAACAGGATTATGCTCTATTTTGCCAAGAATCATATGCACAATAACCTCGGGTGTAGTAGCCATGCAATTCATCGCTAGACAAATGTAAATTGCATTAAATTACGCAAGCCGTGGCGTCAACCCTCGTTTTAGATGAAAATAAATTGGTGATTTCGGGCGAAAAAAAGAAAGATTTATTGTTCATTTTTTCATGCTTTAAATTTTTTGACAAAAAGCCGATATTAAAATACCAAGGAGAACGAACAACCTTCTCTCATCTTTCTACAACGGATTTGTCTAATCTAAGGCCCTCTTATATCGGCTCGCGCGTGCTTGACCTTGCAATCCTTTCGCATGCTCTCCCTCTCCCTCTCCCTCTCCCTCTCCTTCTCCCTCTCACTCATGGTTGATCATTCAGACGCCGTCCGCGTCGGCTGCATTCCTGAAATCTCCAAAGCCTACAGATCGCTCCGGGCGAAATGGAATCCCAATAGGCGTTCGTCCCCTCGCCGCATCAGAGCTGGAAACGTGCCCGAGACCCTGGAAGCCGCCACGGATTCATCGTCGAGCGACGTCGAAGCGAATCCAACCTCTATATCCATTAGAGAGGACGACGAGGTGCGCGTTTATTCTCCTTTTTACGTGGTAGTTAGGCTAAAGATCGATGTGTGTGATGGAAAGGGATCGATTATGAGCGAAGTTTCTACCAGCCAATGACCCTAGGATTCTTCAATGTCGATTGCACCAACAAGAAACTGAATTTAAAAGAATGGGATTTCGATAACTTGGTCGATGAATATGAATGAACCGTGATGGTTGTTGATTAAATAATTTGTAATGATCTAAAAGTATGATCCCTATCAATTCCAGGAACTTGGTTCCATCGATCAAGAAGAAGATAACATGAATGGAATCCGCAGCTACAGATATAGTCACCCGAACGGCATCGATGAGCCGAAGAGTCCTAGGGGAGGATGCTTCGGGCCCCGGAAAGAGAGTTTCTTCACCTCCATGCCGTCCCCTCTCTCAAGAAGCTCGAGCCGGAGGAGCCAGCTGCCAGCAGCGCACTCCTCTATCTCCAGGAGCGCAAGCCGGAGGAGCACCGCCGATGCCGTCACCTTTGCCCCTACCTCACTCTCGAGAAGCTCAAGCCGGATGAGCTCCACGCCGATCATGTTCTCCAATTCGACTGGGATGCTGAAGCCTCCGGCGATCGAGCGGACCTTGCAGTGCACCCTCGAGGAGCTGTGCTACGGTTGCATGAAGAAGATCAAGGTGACAAGAGACGTCCTTACGAATGATGGGTATGTTCTATTTTTCACAGAAACAACTAAAAAAGTTCTTAAGAAACATGGTTTGTTCAGCAAGATACAATATTACCCTAAAGACGGCAAGGTGTAATGTTTATCAAACGATGAATTATTCTTTGCAGGCAAATAATTCAAGAAGAAGAACTACTGACGATAAAAGTGAAGTCGGGGTGGAAAAGGGGGACCAAAATAACATTCCAGGGCATGGGCAACGAGCGGCCCGGCGTCCAGCCGGCCGACATAACCTTCGTCATCGCAGAGAAAAAGCACAGCCTGTTCAGAAGGGACGGCGACGACCTGGAACTGGCGGTCGAGATCCCGCTGGTGAAGGCCCTGACCGGGTGCGACATCTCGGTCCCGCTGCTGGGCGGCGAGAGCCTGGACCTGACGGTGGATGAGATCATATACCCTGGCTACCAGAAGGTCATCGCAGGGCATGGCATGCCCGTGTCGAAAGAGCAGGGCCGGAGGGGCGACTTGAAGGTCATTTTCCTAGTGCGTTTCCCGACAGACTTGACCGCCGACCAGCGAGCCGAGATCGTCGGCGTCCTGGAAGGGTCAATTTGAAGGAGAAGCCTCGGTTTTGTCACGGCTCTCTACGTAACACATCGCTGCTTGTTTTGTTGTAGAAGTTACATAGCTGAGGGACTTGATTTAGTGGTGTATAGGCTTACAATAGAAGTCAAAGCAGGCATTGCAATAGATTTTGTAGAGCCGAAGCTGTTTGCTTGATCAGAGAGTGAACTTTTAGTGATGGTTTGGGTTTTGCTCCTTGTCAAAGTTCGTGCATGTGTATCCTTACCTCTTGCTAATGTTCTCTCTTCTCTTCCTCTTTCAGAAGGGACGAGAGGGCATCTTTTCCTTATTTGAGAGAAAAGTTATTGCATAATTCTACATTGAATCTTCAAGTAACTTGAGCGGATACATTCAACAATCTTGGACTTCTTCGAATATCTTATAGGCCATATCAATATCATCTCTACCATTGATTACGTGAGATTCGTCGTAGGATCAAAATAATTGATGGTCGACATGGACTTGGTTTAAATAGTTTTTTTTTTTGGGTAAGATAAGATATATATTGACTTTTACCAATAGAACTTTACAAAAAGTAAATCTTGGCACCAAAAACTTACACTCACGATGACAAACAAGTCACTAAGAGTGGAAGGGCGTCAAGAGTAAAATAGGAGGGGAAACCAAAACAACGGTGACCCTCAAGCAAGATCTAAAGAAGATCTTACACCTATAAAGAGAAAAGAGCGGGATCCAGTCCCCAACTTCTTTGTATCCTTTTGTTTCTTGGAGTATCCGCAACTTGTTTGAAAGTGAGAGCCTTGTCCTTGATGACTTTAGAGAGGTGTTGTTTCAAAGCCGGAACGAACAAAGCCTGCCTACGGTATTATATGACAAAGAGCGGCAAAAGAAAAACGAGCAATAACTTGATAGAATTCATTGCCTGATGGGAAATTAATGGCCCATTGTAAATTCTCCACCCACGACCTATTTTGCCATGGGAGGTTGCATCTTGAAGCCCAAAAAGTAGCAAGGCCAGTAGAAATATGGCACCCAAAACATAAGTGGTCTCTAGAGTCCGGTGCAGAATTGCAAAAGGCACAAGATACATTGGCAATTCTACCATAGGACAATAGCATAACCTGGGTGGGTAATCGATTCCTCGAGATGAACCATAGGTGGAATCGGTACTACCGAGGGATAAGCGTTCTATTCCAAACAAATGAGGACCAAGGCACCAAATTGCTCTTCTGGTGAATGGTTTCCCAAGCTAAAGAGATAGAAAAGATATATGAAGAGTGTTGCAGCCATATTAGCCTGTTAGGAGTCTGGTTGAGAATAGGCAGGGGATGCGTCCAAGATTGGAGGAAATCTTTGGTCGCTTGGCCTAAGGCGGAGAATAAGTCCACTAACTTAGCATGCCTGGGAAGCCCCAACCGAAGGAGTCCGTAACAAACAAGTTTAGAGGTCTGTGGGGATGATGCCATGGATCAAACCAAAGAGAAATGGAATGGCCATCACCCACCCGCCATTTAAAACATTGTTGGAAGTCCCTTATGAGATCCAGCAATTTCCTCCACGCCAAGGAACAAAAAGTAGGCTTTTTTACTATTCAAAAGTTCTTCTTTTTAAAAAAAGTAGAGTGGATCCATTTACACCACTACTTTTAACGTTATTTTACTTATTCCGTGAGACGGAGGCGGGGCAATGCCCCTTCTTTTAGAACTAAGGTCCGCGCATGCGGGCCGATCCGGGCAGAAGACATTGTCAGGGATCCATATACGTTTCAACATCGCTGCTGTATTACAATCACGGAGATTACGAATGCCGAGTCCTCCCTCTTGTTTTGGGAGACAAAGACTGGGTTTAAATAGTTTATACAACATAAAAAACATTTTCCAAAGAAGAAGTTATCTTGTGCACGCATCAATTAAGGTGTCAAATTAATCTCGAATGAAACATTTTAAGCTTGCAGAATTCTTTGTTTTGTGCTCGAAAATATAGATTTCTTTATATGTTGGTATATTTCAATTTGTATTAATAAGTGTCAAAAAAATTTGATAAAAAAAGGGATGAGTGAACTAGAATTTTTAAAGTACAATCAAATTTTGAAATTTTCAAAAAATATAATCAAATCCTAAAAATTATAAAATTTGTGCAATTATATGGTTCCATTAACATCGTCAATTTGTTTAATGAAAAATGTTAACATAGCATTTTTTAATTAATTTCTCTACTCTATGTGATATTTTCTTCTCCAAACCTTATTCGAAATAGATTTAAACACTAAAAAAAAAAGAGCGAAAAATTTATTTTAAAAAAACAAAAAGGAGGAATGGTGCTGCCGCCGGCCATTACTGGAGGGGCCGACAATGACAAGGGTGGTTGGCCCTCGCCCGAAACTAGTGAGGGCTAACGTCACCCAAATCTAGGCAAGCCTCCTTAGCCCCCAGACATCGGCCTGACCCCGGTTTGGCTCAAGGCTAGCGAGGGCCAACCATTATTACCCCCACCTCCATCGTTTTTTATGACAATAGTCGGCAGGGCAGGGCCCTACCATTTTTTTTTTTTGGTGTTGTTTTTCTAAATGAAAGTTTAGCTATTCTTTAGTTTTTTCTAACCATTGCCAAAGTATTCTCTCTTTGAGAAGACAGGCACTCTGAAACATTAGCATCCACAAAGCTTGTCCGAGAGAACATCCTCATCCGTATGCAGCGCTTGGCTTGGATAACAAGTTTGCAACTTGGATGGAAAATGACAAGCATTCTACAGTTTCTTGTTGAATAATGTACCAAGGAATCTGCGAGGATGTTTTGCATTCACACTTCCATCATTATCGTAAATTTCCATTTGATGCAAAAACTCAAGCTCAAAAAGAAAAAAACTCGCAATTCCCGAGTTTGGGGTGTTGGGAACATGCAATGAAAGCTCGACACCTCACTTCAAGGAGATCACCAAGAGAGATGTCCAATAGGCCAATCTCATTCACAAACCCAATTGGATACCGTTTCCTCAGAATTTTAGGATAATGAATTGTAGGACAATCAATTGCTCTAGATTACAACAATTTTCTAAGGTGGGATTCAATTAGCACCCGTTCCTGTGTGCTCATTTTAATGAACTCCTCCTATCGTGTGAGTCTCTTTGTTTTAGAGCTTCTCCCCTAAATCCAAGTGCCCTTATGTCCCCATCCATCTCGACTTGATTCTTTGTTTTGTTGTTGAACATCACAACACAATAACCATTATCGCTGACTTGGAAACGATGTTTCATCAAACAACCTTGATGATTATAATAAAGGTTCCTTTTCGAGAACTTTCATCAAGACATCAATCTTGTAAGCCCCATCAATCAACCATCTGGCATCACTTGTTGGAAAGTGAGGCATAAACCTTGTGCTTTAGTTCAGGGGAGATCACAAAATTTAAAGTAGGCCAGTTATTGAATTCGATTGTAATCCATATATAATCAAAAGTTTAAATTAATAAGTCATAAATCAACAGGCTAATATTTGCTCCAAAATACATCAATTATTTGATGCCAATTTGGTCAGCAAAATAAATTTTGAAAAAAAAAATATTCAATGTGAATTAACCTTTACAAAAGTTGCACTAAAACATCAAATCATGAAAAGGGATGAGGGCCTCGAGTCGGTCGTCGACTTTACTCCTTGGAGCCTAACTTTTGACTTCTATCGTGTGGAGTAGAGACTAGGAAATGTCTTCACTTTCCTACTCCCTTTTGATCTTTTGACCCGTGTCAAGTCCCATATTTATCGAGCGAGTGCGTGTTTCATAAGACTTCTTACTTATTAAAGCTTTACTTGCGAATCTTTACTTGATATAAAATGAGGTTTTACCTTTGATATCATGCCAAACACCCCAATTTTAGATTGCTAAAACGATTTTTTAAGATGAGAAAGTCACTCTAGTGAAAAAATATTTAGGTTTTAGTTAATGACTCAATGTCGAGTCGCGAAAAAGTAATATCTTGTGAATTTTTTAATTTTGATGTGAACAGCTCCGTTTTTTTTTTATCGGAATGACAAGTTAGGTCCACGGAATATGGCACGTTCAAAGAAGATTTTGCTAGAAGGTAAATTAGATGAAAATAAAATTAAGTGGGGTCCACTAATCTCCAGATGTTTCAAAATAGACACGGCGGCATTACTGGAGGCATGCGAACGCGCTTACGTCATCAGGGTGGTGTTCCATTTTGCCCCTTCGACTACCACAAACAGTGTCCAGACGCCACGCTTAAACAAATCCCACTTCCTATCACCATTTTCAAGGCTAAAATAATACTGTAGCATAAAAAGCTGAAATAGATAGATGTCATTTTTATCAGTTTTTTAGTCGAAAAATTATTTTTAAACATTATGGAAAAAGTTCCAAATGACTTTTTTTTTCTTTTATCTTATCGTCTATGTATTTGACAACTCACTTTGTGTACTATATTCTGTGCGCAAATTGTGAAATTTTGCTCGCTCACTGATTCACGCATTCCTACCTCAATATCTGAAAAGGTGGGGAGATCGCCCCTCCCAAATGACTTAAAAGACAACAACATTATATGTTCAAAAAAAAAATTACAGTATTATGAAATAAAATTAGCGCAACAAACCCTCAAGCATGCTGTTTACATGGTGCAAGTAGTACAAACGCCGGGTTGGATGGCCTTTAGAGCTTTGCATGACTAACTTTGCCCAACTTGTCTTTCATCTTTGGATTGAGGAGATGTGATGTTCAATCGTCATATGACAAAACATATCTTTGCATTCCCATATTAACATTGAATGTCATTAGTCGAATTTTGCATGACAATTTATATCATGAAGCCATAGGCCCATGGCACAAGCGGACCGGTCAAAATGGGTTCATGACCAATTTTTTAACTTGTATTTCATAAGTTGAGTAGTTATGTAGATTAATTGCATTTAATAAATGAATTACAAATAAGTTTAGAATGACAAAATATGGGTATTAAATGAGTTCAAGACTTATCTAAATCGTAGATTCTCTTTGTTACTCTATTTCCTTCATTCACTCCATACTTCTATATCAATTTGGGTACGATTTTTTCTAAATTGGTTAAATATGGAAATATTTAGTAATATGACTCGGTTCATATATATAGATCGGGTCGGATATATATTACTAAAATTTCGACTCGACCCACCTAGTTAGTTGGCGACCGATGATGGCGTGGAATCGCAATTAGGGCTTTGGAAGATTAGGCCCTGTTTGGTAACCATCCAAACAGGGCCAAATTCTGATTCTCTGTTCCCGGAATCGTTTCGCCTAGAATCGCGTTTGGTAAAATTTTTGTTCAGGAACAAATTTGTTCTCGAACGAGTTGGGAATAGAATCGAACAAAAAAAAAAAAGTTGATTTCGCTCCTAACGAATTTGAGAATCAAAATCAAGAAATTTTCTTCTTCTCTTCGGCCATCTCGCGACCACCGCCCGCCACCACTCGCCACCGTCTACCGTCCGCCGCCGCCCGCCACCGCCACCGCCCGCCACCGCCGGCCGCCGCCGCCACCGCCGCCGGCCGCCGCCGCCACCGCCGCCGGCCGCCGGCCGCCACCACCGCCGGCCGCCACCACCGCCGCCCGCCGCCGCCGCCCGCCGGCGCCGGCCCGGCGAGCTCGCCGGAGGCTCGCCGCACCAGGGCGAGGTCCGGCGAGCTCGCCGGAGGCAAGCCCGGCCCCACCGGCGAGCTCGCCGGAGGCTTGCCCACCACCGGCGAGGCTCGGCCTCCTCGGATCCGGGCGAGGCCGAGCCTCGCCGGATCCGGCGAGGTCGAGCCTCGCGGGGCCGGGCAGGGCCGGGCGAGCCTCGCGACGCCGGCCCCACCGGTGGCCGGGCGAGGCTCGCCCGGCCACCGGCGAGGCTCGCCCGGCCCCGCCGGTGGCCCGGGCAGCCTCGCCCAACCCCGACGAGGCCGGCGGCCACGGCGGGGCTCGGCCTCGCCGGATCCGGGCGAGGCCGAGCCTCGGCGGGCTAGGCGAGCCTCGCCCGCCGCCGGGCGAGGCTCGGCCGACGAGGGCCGGCCTCGCCGAGGGCCGGCGACTCGCGGTGAGGTCGCCGGCCCCCTCGTCTGGCGTCGCCGGTCCGGCGGCCAGACGAAGAAGAAGAAGATGAGAAGAAGAAAAGAAAAAAGGAAAAAAAAAAAAAGAAAAAGAAAAGAAAAAAAGGAAAAGAAAAGGAAAATGAAAAAATGAAAAAAAAAAAAAAAAAAAAAAGTAAAAAAGTAAAAAAATTATTTAAAAATTAAAAGAAATTGATTTAGAACGAGTAATTAATGAACACGGCAACGACCAAACGCATTCTATTCCATTAGAATCGAAATTTTGGACGATTCCAAACGCTTAAAAATCTTTAGAATCGTTAGGAATGAATAAAAAGAATCGCCCGATCGAATCGCCCCCCCCAGAATGTAATCGTTACCAAACGCGCCCTAGATGCCCCCGAATGGTGTCTTTTGGAGATGCGATAAGGACCAGATTATCCCCAGTGGCGACCCACTCGCGGTCCAACACTGGGCTCGAGCACAAGCCACAAAAGGGAGAGGGCAGCCAGCGAATAAATGCGCGTGTGATCCTCCAACGGCCCACGAAATCCGACAACAGAAAATGCAACTCCTCCCCCTCCAACCGCAGTCCTTCTCCTCGTCACCGCCACCATACGCGTCGACAGCAACGGCGACCATGGCTTCTCTCACCGGCGCCGCCGCCTGCTCCCGCCTCCTCCCCTCCGCCTCCCGCGCCCGCCTCTCCCTCTCCTCCGCCGGCCGCTCCCCTGCTTCTCCCCTCTCCTCTCTCCGATGCCTCCGCGGATCGTCCCCGCTCGCTTCTCGCCTCTTCCTCAGCCAGGTACGCGCGCGCGCCCTTGCTTCCTTTCTTTCCTCGAATCTCGCGTCTCGCCTCTTCCTCGGCCAGCTCGAGCTTAGGATTGGGCGTTCCTCTCTCAGTGTCGAGGAGGACCTGAGTGGAGCATTCGCGTGTGGTGATCGTGCGTCGTTTTGCTTCGCTCTCGCTGTTTTGCTTCGATTAGCTGCGTTTCCGTTCGGTCTCTCTCTGAGTGCGTCTGTCCGGACGTAGCTCTACTTAAGTCGTTTACGTTGGATAAGCGCGTGTGGATCATGTACATTTCGGTCCTGTTCCCTTATTGCTGTTTCGATTCTGTCGTTTCGTAGTGGTTTTCGGCTTAACTGGTGATGAAAATGCAGAGGAGGCCGTCCATGCACTTGTTGGCCGCGCAGTACAGCGGAGCCGCATCTCCGAAATGCGCCGCCTCCGATCCGGAGCAGCTGAAGGGCGCCAGGGAAGAAATTAAGGAGCTTCTCAAGACTAAGTTCTGTCATCCTCTTCTGGTAACGTGCCTTCGTATTCCTTTGCAGAAGGATTAGTTCTTATTCTGCCTGTTTGTGTCGTTCGCTTGAATTAGCCGGCTCTGATTTTCAGTGATTGTGGAAGATATATGCTTTGATCTCGTCACGAGATGATGCTGAATGAACGGAATTGCTCTTGCTATTGTAATGTGTTTAGCCTACTGCACAGATTCATCTATTCCCTGAAGAAAGCGTATCTATTTTTTGAAAGAACCCTTAGTTGAGAAAATACACCCCTGAGATGCTATAAATAATTGAAGCGCCTGAGATTTTGAAACTTCATTACATTGTTCCCACCCGTTTAGCTAGCTGACAACAGAGAACTGTAAATCCTGAAGTGGCTAATCACCATGTTCCCACCCGTCTATGCAATTTACTAGGCCTGATAGTCTCTGTGTTACATGTGTTTCATAGGTAAAGGAAATAGAATTTGCTGTTAATGACATATGAGTACTTTACAGGTGCGGTTGGGATGGCATGATGCCGGTACTTATAATAAGAACATCGAAGAATGGCCTAAAAGAGGTGGAGCTAACGGGAGTCTTCGGTTTGAAATTGAGCTTAAGCATGCAGCTAATGCTGGTAATAATTTAGCAGTGATACTACGGGTGGCATGACTTGTTTCTTGAACTTCTCTCAAAACTAGCTTTTACAGGTCTTGTAAATGCACTAAAACTTATTGAGCCAATCAAAGAAAAATATCCCAGTGTGACATATGCAGACTTGTTTCAGCTGGCTGGCGCTACTGCTATCGAGGTCAGTTTTTGCGCTCTTAATTGCTTAACCTGAGATTTCTTGAAGCCATACGTAACCTGAGATTCACTCGTTCTTTGTGAAAATGTTCTTCCTTTTACTTTATTCTTCAGGAAGCTGGTGGTCCCAAGATTCCCATGAAGTATGGAAGAGTTGATATCTCAAAACCTGAGGAGTGCCCTGAAGAAGGGAGGCTTCCTGGTGAGTGAAACATTGTTGTTCATTAAAGAGTAGACATCCACTCGGCTTTGTTGTACTAGGGGATCACTAATTTGGCTCTATGAAGCACTGTAACTATCTCGCACAAGTTGTTGCGATCTGCCGATTATTCGACTGCTTTTTCTATGATAAATCTGAGTGGGCACCCTAACATGCAAAGGCTTTTTTTTAGGTGAGATTTGTACTTAAGGTTGAAGGTGGTAATTTTAAAGAACTGTAACTTGCTGATTTGGGCAACAGATGAAGTTCTAGATGACTTGATTCATTTAGGCATTTACTAAAAAAATTCAAGCAACAAGAGATGTATTCATCCTAGGTCTGTGTTTTGTTTCTGAATGGATCACATTCGTATGCATGGTAAGCTCTTGAAACAAAGCATTGTTTGGAAAAAAAAAGAATATGCATTTAGATGTGCATTATCACACATAAATGAAGTTGAATATTCCGTCCTTTCTATGGTCAGAAGTCATTTTCTATCTCTCGTCTGGAGTTTTCACTTTTTTATTCTGTCTCTGGTGATTGATTTCTTCTCTTTCTCGGATCCTTTTGTCTCACTTATTAGTGTACTTTCTACTTCTGCCAGAAAAAGTTTTTGTCGGTTCCTCTTGGAACAATCCATTTCTTCTCTTTTTACTGAACAGTTCTTTCTTTCAGATGCTGGCCCCCCTTCACCAGCCAATCATCTCCGGGAAGTTTTCTACAGGATGGGACTAAATGACAAGGTTTTTGTAATCGTTACCTAATGGGATGTTGTGTGCTATTTGTGCATATCTCATGTGCTTGAGACTATGAATTCTCTGTTCCGCAGGAAATAGTTGCTTTATCTGGGGCACACACTCTTGGAAGGTCAAGACCAGAACGTAGTGGGTGGGGCAAGCCAGAAACAAAGTACACGGTAACTAATTACTTTCTATTTATTAATGTAATGCTCTGTACCAATCATTTGACAAACTCAACTTGCCATAGGAATTCTGAAACAGCATGCATAGTGTCGAGAATGTATTTTCCATGGTTACCATTGGTGAATTGAAAGTTATCCTCGATATACAATTAGAGTTATGAACTCTTGATCATCTTTAAACGAATAACAGGGAACAGGACTCTGATGGTCATAGTCTTGTCCATTAAACGTGAAAAACTACAGAAATGTTTTGTTTGGATTTAGAAACAATATTTCATTGAGCTCCAAGCACTTAAGGAGCTGTGCAGTAGGATGGCATTCAATCAGTGATCAACCATCAGAAATAGATTGATATTCCCAAGGATGTTGTTGTAAATTCTTTTATGTGCTTGTAATCTCCATTGTCTCACACAGTTGCGACTCATGATTTGGGTTACAATATTTTGGCTTGATGGTCACAATGATGCCCAGAAAAAGTAGCCATTTACAGTGTGGCTTGTGACCACGTTAACGAATCTCAATAGCCATATTTGTTGCCATGGGATTTGCGCCTCAGAGTCTCTTTTGTTAAGGATGACAGTTGACTATTAATTTCCATAGAGGAGGTCCATATCAACTGATATTTGCAGATCTTTTCTTCTAGGAGTACAACAAGCAAGCATTTTAGGGGTTAGTTGGTCAGCTTAAAGAGTTTGTTTACATCATTACCCTCTGTGTAGTATCAAATCCTCTATAAAACTCAAGAACTCGGCATCTTTCTAAAAAGTATCCATCCACGTCTTTAGGTCTTATTTACCTCTTTTACATGTGTCCATTGTAATGTCACATCTTCTTACTTTATCATCTGTTGGCCATTACTTTAGAAAGGTTTTTCATCTTATTCCCACTTTAAGCCACCCCCTCAGCTATAATCTGTTCTAACTTGATCTTGTGTCAGTGTCCAAATATCCTTAGGCATTATTATCTTAGCTATATTAGTTTCGTACGTGTGCCTTTCTTACCGACAGCAGAAATGGTTGTGGACATTGAAGCTTGGGAAAAGTTTCTCCCCAGTGGACAAATTAATGGCTGCTTGAATTGAACTTATATGACTATTTTCAACAATATAGTTTAGTTGAAATGATTAAGAATAGTATAAATGGCCTTCATGAATCGTAATGGCCTCCATCATGTCACAGAAAGATGGACCAGGAGCACCAGGTGGACAGTCGTGGACCGTGCAATGGTTGAAGTTTGATAACTCATACTTCAAGGTTTGCGAGTTGAATCCATACGTACTTTTTTCCATGGGAAGGTGGTGATTCAGAATCAAGTGGGATGCTAACTTGATGTTTCATGCAGGATATAAAAGAACGGAAGGACGAAGACCTGCTGGTATTGCCAACTGATGGTGTTCTTTTTGAAGATCCTTCATTCAAGGTAATAAGAGTTTTTCTGAAAGCTCCAAAATAAAAGAAGAAGTCTCTAAATTTGAGTTATCTTTCTAAAGAATGTTGGCGAATTGCAGGTCTATGCTGAGAAATACGCTGAAGATCAGGAAGCATTCTTTAGGGATTATGCTGAAGCACATGCAAAACTCAGCAACCTTGGTGCAAAATTTGATCCTCCAGAGGTTTGTCAGTGCTCTCTTATGGTCATTACTTTGCTAATTGTAGTGACGCTGGACCGTGTTCAAATCATTTCCAATGCCTTCTTAATTTTAAGTTTTTATGGAGCCAATGGCCAAAGTTCTGTAAGAACTGTCCGAATATTTGAAATTCTTCCATGATGTTCATGTTGGCTATTCGACCATCTGTTGTGATGGCATTGGCCTCTGGATCAAGTGAAATTTGCAGGATTGATGGGGCCTCACATTTGGAGACGCATCAATTGTAGTTTTATTGCCAAATATTGCACGGCATGAATAACCATCAAGTTCATCTTATCAGCATTGATGTTTGGCTTGTTATGGAAAATTTGTGCGTAGATAACAAGCGCTTCTACTTATTTACAAATTTTTCTTGGGTCTAGATTTACAAGTTTTTCTTTGGTCTAGATTTACTAGTTTGCAATTTAACTTATACAGAACGTGGGTTAGAGTTGTGGTGAAAACTAAAGCTTACGTTGAGTAATCTTTCAGGGTATCGTGATAGATGGTCCTGCTAAAGCTGCACCGGAGAAGTTTGTGGCTGCCACCTACTCATCTGGAAAGGTTATACTAAGAAATAACTTACATCTTGATCTTCCATTGTTACAGAGAGTTCCTTTTCATTATGCGATCTTTAACGGAGAGACTATTTCTTTGCAAATTGTTCATGTTCCTTGTTTCTTATGGTTTGCTGCAGGATTAGAAAACAATGTCCCGTTTTCTGTGCCGTGTCTTTTATAAATAAAAGATGGAAGATATTTTCAATCTTGTGAAACCACTTCTTAAAACTTGGGGAGTCTTAGCGAAAGGAGGAATAAAATTCAATGCGTGTTGCGTATTTGAATTGCAGAGAGAGCTGTCAGATGCTATGAAGCAGAAGATCCGAGCTGAGTATGAAGGATTCGGTGGCAGCCCAGATAAGCCCCTGCAATCCAACTATTTTCTGAACATAATCATTGTCATTGCTGCTTTGGCACTCTTGTCATCTCTAGTAGTAAATTGAACTGGTGTTTGAGCCTGTGAGTATGGCAATTTTTTGTATGCAATCCGATTGCATTTGAATAATTTTGATTTTCAATCTATTTTTTGAGGCAGTTCTTCATCAGCCGAGTTAATGAGCTTTCCAACAGTCATTAGTCCTGGAATGCTTAAGAAACAGAGTTCACTGCTAAATTGCTTATGGTGAATCCCCTCAAGGTAATGAATGAGCTGGCCTCTCCAATCATCATCAAGGGGCCCGGAACTAGCTCAACTTCTTCCTAAAATGTTTAATATAATCCTTGCAATCAAGCTTAATTGTTGGAGTGAGAGAGCTTAAATTGAAGGATAAAGAGATCCCATCGAAGTCACTTTAGCAAGTTGCAACATGTATCCTTCTTAATCCTACTTTCTGTGGCCTGTTTACTCTATCATGTATCATGCGGCTGCGGCTTATGCTATCCTCGCTCCCGAGAAACATGCTGTCCTCGCTCCTGAGCAAGACGCTAGCTACTCAGGTACAGATGTAGTGCGAGCAGAAGCCATTCCACAAATTAATGAGTAAGCAGTGAGGAAAGCAATCCTTGATTGATGATATGCCTCATCAATATGCCAACGTATGTATCGTCACTTCCTGTATACACCTTCTTCAGAATCTCCAGGCTTCTTTACATGGGAAGCTTCACCAGTTCTTTGTCACCCGGGCCAGCTCGTGTCCTCGCCTGTTGACTCTGATCAAATTAAACCCTCCTCAGAAGGCAACCCACGCTTACATTTTGTCCTGCTGTGATTCCTTTCACAGGGAGTATTGAATTTCTAGTCCTATTAAAACTCAATTCCAAGTGATTTTGTTTCCCCATTCTGCACACCAAGGATAACAAACATCTTGCTACGGCATGAATGGACGATAAGCATCGTTCGTGACTTGAAGGGCTCAACTGCTCCACGATGTATAGTGGTCCGCGGGATATAACTGGAAAGGTGGGTTTGGTGTCACTTTTAGGATAGTCTAATTTGACTACCAGCATTCTTCTTCAGGCACGCGCGCGCAGCGCCTTTCGCGATGCTAGTACTAATTATCTGAAAAATCTCGTGCAAGATCTTCATGTCGCTCGAGTTAGCTTGCTGTAATTTTCTTTTCTATCTTATCCACAATCTATGTTTCCCTGTCCGACGCTGGTATCTCACGTTTACGAAATTGTTCTCACTTATGGGACCAAGCACTTGAGACGTTGTTAGACACGCGGCAGATATGGTCTTGAGGTCAAGTTCTTTTCTCGACGACCATACAGACTTGGTGATTACCACTTCTTTCTATGTCGAAATGGTAACGGAGGGTACCGCAATGGACTTTTTGGTCGTGGGCTGCTGAATTGAATGATGAGTACTCGCAGTGACAGGTGTTCGACCACGAGTGATCGCCGGACAGGCCTTGTGGACCGTTCTACCGTGAGAAGCGGGCTTGAAAAATCTGCAGGTTCACGAGACCCAGTCACCTTAGGGAACGAGGAAATGATGTGAGCTCCCTGTGACATGGAATGTCATTCGCCGCGGGGGCGCGGGTGTGGGGTGTTAAAGGTTGTGATAGACTGTATAGATCACATGAGAGACATGAAAGTTGATAATAGGACTGTTAAATAAGTGAATCGAGTCAGGTTTGGCTTAAGACGAAAATGATTTTATCCAAATTGATCATTTAAACCGTTTTAATCTATTTATATGTAATACAAAAGTTAGTGACCCAAATTCAACTCAACCTGATCGGTACTTGATTCGTATCCGACCCGATTCATTTACTAAAATACTCTCATATTTAATCCAAATTATGAAAATCCAATATACATCTAGTTAACTTACTTTAAGCTTTTAAGTTATTTGAGTCGAAAATGTTTTTTTTTTTTTTTTTTTTTCTGGTTGAGGCATCAATTAAGTAAACTTAATCTAAACGAATTTTGATAAAGCAACAAGAACGTCATCCTTTGTGTAGTCACGTCAAGAATTTGGACCACAATTGTATTCTAATGTATATATTACCTTCTTATTATGATAGGTTTAAGAATGATTCCAGATAAGTCAACATCCTAATATAATACATTGCCTAGAATATCGATCTTGAACCTCCCATAGGGATCTATGGAGGTCTAAGATGACGTCACTTAGAAACATATCTAAAATGTTGCAAGAGATTTTATAAAAGCTATCTATTGAATTAAGCGCTAAAAGGGCATGTGAAATTCTTTTTGGGGGTGTTGAATAGTCTTTCCGTAGCGAAGACCTATGAAGTTTTAGCTAACTAGATTAGAATGCTTAAAACAAGCATCTTCAATTCACCTTTCACAAACATCATATAAATTAGATATGTCATTGTAAAGTTTCTTAACTTAATTTAATATCCACAAAATAATATGGAAATATGATATGTATGGTTTCTAAACTTTAGCACGATACATAATATGATTTTTAATTTTTAATTTTTTCAATGTGATTTTAGAATTTTGATTCAATTTGCAATATTGTCTTTGAAATTTTAAATTGATCCTATGGATCTTTGATACATATTCAATATAGTTTATGAATTACAAGAAAATATTTAATTTTCTTAAATTTTGGCTTAATGTATAATGTCGTTACTAAAGTTTTGTATTATTAAATGTGATTTTTTGAATTTGTGAATTGCATTAAAATATTTAATAAATATAAAATATTATGCTAAAGATTAAAAATCATGCCCCGCGATCGACCCGACGCCATTAAAAGTCAAAAAATCAGAACGCCGGTCCCAATCAACGCACCAGATCAACCCCGCAGGTTCACCATAGACATCACCAATTTCCCAAGAACGAACGCAAACACAAGCGGAGCTCGCCGCGTGTACGGCCGTCGCCAACGTGGCGCGACGTGGTTGGCCCCGTCGCCTGGCTGACGCTGGGAATGGCCGCACCGCGCCATTTCCCATGCTCTTAATTTTACTACCCAAAACCCTCGGATTACAATCCACAAAAGGGGATCGTGCTTTCCTTTTACAGCGCGTTACCCGCACAAATAAGGTGGGGTGACATGAGTGGGCCAACCACAGCATTCCACGTGGGCCCCTCGCCCAATGGGAGGGTGAGTACCGGAAATCCCGTACTCGCAAGGATCTCAAAAATCTCAGCCGAGGCACGAGGGGTGCGAGTCACGTGCGAGTCACGTGCGAGTCTCCCCCTCTCTCTCTCTTAAACCTTTAAAACCCCCCAACGCACTCTTGTCTCTTTCGCTCTCTCACTCGAAGACGAAATCCATCTCCTTCTTCTCCTTCTCGCGGCGCGGAGGAGATTCCGAGGACTTGCCGCAATGGCGTCTAGGGTTGCCAATTGGCTGATCTTCTCTCTCCTCCTCGCGGCGGCGGCGGCGGTCTCCGCCGAGGAGGAAGCCGGGCCGGCGGAGGAGTTCGTGCTGACCCTGGATCACTCCAATTTCTCCGACACCGTCGGCAAGCACGACTTGATCGTCGTCGAGTTCTACGCCCCCTGGTAAAATTCCGCCCGTCCTCTCCCTTTTAGTCCTCTGGCAGCTCGAATCTGGTCGATGCGATCGATCCGCCTCGGATCTCGAGGTTTTTGGCTGGTTTTTCTCCGGTTGCTTACTGTTTATGTACAATTATACGGAAAAAGTTTTTTTTTTTTTTGGTCCTCTCTTTCTTGTTCGAAGCGAATCTCAGCCTAGCGATCGCTCGAAGTCTCCTTTGTTCGTGAAATTTTTGGGCCTTTCCGGAGGCAAAAGTTTTTCTGCCTTTGTTTGCATGCACGAGATAAACATCGCTTTATTCGCTGGTTTCTCTCGGTGTGGGAAGCTGTAACAGCAAAAGTTATCCTTTTTCGCTTTCTACTCCTGTTTGGAATTCACCCAGCATGTATCTGATCGTCGATAAATTTTTTGATACTCATGTCCGTCAGGGCTGGGCGTAATCAAATCGGTTACGCTTTTTTTTTTTTTTTTTTTTTGGGTTCAATAAATGCATTGTCGAGATCCTTTTTTTTTTTTTTTGGGCAATTCATGTTTAACCCGTAATTAACGAGGGGGAGTTTTGCGGAATCATAATTGCACTTGATTGCAGTTACCGCGTGGGTTTGTTAATTCATTCTGGGTTTCTGTTAACCCCCGAGTTCCGGTTAACATTGGTGGAGTGATAATTACTGTTGACAACGGTGATGATGTGAAGAAATGTTTTTTATGGGTACATTTTTGCTCTGCCCATTCATGCATGATAAGAAGTAGAGCTGATTTTCTCTTTTTTGGGAGGGGGGAGGGTGAATGGAGGATGGGAAGTGGGAGATTGTCTTCTACCGAATTTAATGCTGAGAGGGATGGCATTTTCCTACCTTCATTCTGTTCCATCTAGTCTTGTTCCCTCTTTCCAGGCAGAACATTTCACACTAATAATCACCTACTGATGGGATTTTGACTAGCTTTTTATCCCTTTTTCAGGTGTGGTCATTGTAAGAAGCTTGCACCTGAGGTAACAAGATTTCATAGATCCTGTTAGACACACAATATAATTCTATAGATAGCTGTATGTGTTCGGTTGGTAACAACGGCTTTTGTTCTATTCACAGTATGAGAAAGCTGCGGCCGCATTGAGCAGTCATGACCCTCCCATAGCTCTAGCCAAAGTTGATGCTAATGAAGAAGCAAACAAGGAGCTTGCTAGCGAATTTGACATCAAGGGTTTTCCCACAATTAAAATCTTGAGAAAAGGGGGGAAGATTATTCAAGAGTACAAAGGTCCCCGCGAAGCTGATGGCATTGTTTCATACTTGAAGAAACAAAGCGGTCCTGCTTCTGTCGAAATTAAATCTGTTGAAGATGCCAGCACTCTGATAGGAGATAAAAAGATAGTGATTGTAAGTGCTCTTGCCTTGGGTTTTCTATTTTGATGACTTCCCTACCATATCTGATTATATGCTATTGGGGCCTATACTCACAGGTTGGGATATTCCCAAAGTTTTCTGGTGAAGAGTATGAGAATTTCACTGCTTTAGCTGAGACCCTGCGCTCTGACTATGAGTTTGGTCACACTTTGGATGCCAAACTGCTTCCACGGGGAGAGTCATCAGTTGCTGGACCTGTTGTTAGGCTCTTTAAGCCATTTGATGAACTCTTCGTTGATTTACAGGTACTTTTTTAGAATAGATGTATCTTTTCCTCCTTTTCACGGATGCATGGTACACTAATAAGTGGACAAACATATTGCAGGAATTCCATGTGGATGCTCTGGAGAAGTTTGTTGAAGAATCCAGTGTGCCTCTCGTCACTCTCTTTAACAATGACCCAAGCAACCACCCTTTTGTGATCAAGTTTTTTAACAGTGAAAATGCTAAGGTAGATAGTAGCAAGCTGTTATTTTATTCTTTTACACTTGGTACTGCTGTTTGATTTGCGGATCTCTATGTCGTTGATTGTTTCCTTGGTGAAAACCGTTTGCGCTATTCTTGGGTGGATGGTTCAGGTGATAGTATGATGTTATGTGGAGCTTGTAAGTGTTGCTATATATCTCTAACAATAAAATGTGGTTTGCACCTATTGTTTGGATATGCTTGTACTATAGGGTATTTCGATTGTGCAATGTGTCAAATCTTTTTGTTGACATAATTTTAGATAGTTCATGTCCAGCACGAGAGTGATGATTGTCACTATCGTTGGTTGGTTTGGAATTCTTTTTAATGGTCAAATAATTGGCAATCCTTTTCTCCTGAATTATTTTTCTTTTCTCTTTTGAAGCTCAATATGCTTTCTTAATTGTTTATTTTTAATTTTATTTGTGAGAATGTTCTGCACAGATTGTTATTTGGTCATTGATTTTTTTAATCGAGGGCATGGTAGTTAAATTCAAGCACAATTGCTTTTCCACTCAGTAGATCGCTCTTGAATAGTGCGGATTTGTCTGTTATTCCTTATTTGGTTTCATGGATAACATCTGACAACTCCATTTGCATTGCATAGGCAATGTTGTTTTTGAATGTTAGCACTGAAGAAGCTGAATCTTTCACCTCAAAATACCGCTCTGTTGCTGAGCAATATAAAGGACAGGGCATCATCTTTTTGATAGGTGATCTTGAAGCTAGTCAAGGTGCTTTCCAGGTTAGTTTTTTTTCTTTTCTTTTCTTTTTGAGTTCTTCATTTGATGCTGCACATGTACTTATGTAGATAAAAAATTGTTGTTTAATGTTTACGTGCAGTATTTTGGACTCAAGGAGGAACAAGTGCCACTTATTGTAGTACAGACAAATGATGGACAAAAGTACTTGAAACCAAATCTGCAACCTGATGATATTGCCCCCTGGGTGAAGGATTACAAGGTTACATATATGTCTTCTGCTTCTGTCTCTCACAAAACGTGGGAGACGTCCATGCACTCAGAGTCTCACACATCTAAATTAGAACTTTTACACCTTTGAGAGTTTCTAAAGCACGTTGTAAGCTTTAATCTAATGTTGTTATGTTAATTGCAGGAAGGCAAGGTTCCACAGTACAAGAAGTCTGAACCCATACCCCAAGATAACAGTGAGCCTGTGAAAGTAGTTGTAGCTGAGAGCCTGCAGGAGATGGTGCTGAAATCTGACAAAAATGGTACATAGCATTATGCATTGTGTTGTTTTGTGTCGTCTGCAAGCATACTGTTCAGGGATCTTTTATTCATTGATATATACTTTGTATTGATTTGATATCTATTGGCATTTTCATGGATGTCTTCTGTTCACAAACGCTTTAATCGATCCTTGAGTAAGTATTTTTCATACAGTAGAAATGATGGGGATCTTCGTCTTGAATTATTTTCTATGTACTTTTCTCTGTTGAAAAATTGCCTTCCTGTCTTTGGTCGGTGTCAAAAAGTTATGCTTTCTTATTACACCTCATTATACTTTTATAGTTGAGGAAATTGGACGATTAAGGAGGAGGTTGTGTAATTTCTTTTATTTTCAGTTTGATATAATCTGTCATGTTTAATTGAATTCCTGACTCAGTGTTAGAAGACTTTCACCTTACATGCTGGAAAACTTTTCTGCAGTTCTTCTGGAGTTTTATGCTCCTTGGTGTGGACATTGCAAAAAATTGGCACCTATCTTGGATGAAGTTGCACTTTCTTATGAAAGTGATGCCAGTGTCGTTATTGCTAAGTTTGTAAGTATTCCCGCTCAAACTAGGTTGATAATTTTCCCGAATTGCAGCGACAGTGATCTAACCTTTTCGAAGCTGGTCGAGTAATGTTAGTGATTATTGTTTGAGTACCTATAAAAAGCACTTTTGGTGTGGGGGTTGGTACTGATTGCTTTTGGGACACAATGCGTGATTGAATCATAGAAAGGCGCAAATGACGAACTTAGGGACCTTTTTATAGAAACTGAAGTGACATAAAAGTCATATGTTTTCCAAAGAACAATGCTAGAAATTTAAACTACTGTTAATATATTTCTGTGTTTTTTCCCCTCTTTGGAGAAGGCAAAGAGATATCCTGACCTAGTGGGTAAATTCTCTGGATAAAATATGCTTCATGTGAGGTACATGTACTGGTATATGAAGTACTGCTTTTCACCTTCTTTATTGGCTGCCCTTACCCAATAATATTATTTGGGTTTACGACCATGTCTTTACCAATATTATGTTTTCCTTTTCAGGATGCAACTGCAAATGATATCCCAAGTGACACCTTCGATGTCAAGGGGTACCCCACTCTTTACTTTAGGTCATCAAGCGGGAAGGTGGTGCAGTATGATGGCGATAGGACAAAGGAAGGTATAATAGATTTCATTGAGAAGAACCGTGATAAAGCAGAGGAGAAAGTCGCAGGCGAAGAAGAGAAAGTCGTAGGCAAGGATGAGCTCTAGATGAAGGTACTTGGCTGTTCACTTTTTCATAACACATGTCGTATCCCTCATGTTTGTTGGCCGTGAGCTCGCATGTCATATCCCTCATATTTGGCGGATGATGGTCTAGCATGCTAATGAAAAATTCTTTGTTGTGTGATAATCCAATCTCTAGATGTGCAATGATTTTCACCATCCCTCTTAGTTTCTTTTAAACGATTGGAAATTCATTGATCTTTTTCCCTTTTGTGCAGGAAGTTTTGCTTACTGGTGTACACAGCTGCATACAGGTTTCATGCTGTAATACATTAGGAATCGTCGTGTCTGACCCCCTTTGCCCTCCCTCTCCTTCCTATGAACTTTTTGGCAATTTCGAAATAAAAAGGGAATTGGGTTTTTGGGGTTGTAGAGTGATTTAGCTCTTTACATTAGGTCTAGTTTTATTTAATCTATCGTGTATCTCTGCACCGACTGTTCGAGATATCCATCATCTTTAAAATTTTCTTAGTCAGTTCGCGGTTCCAATTTCCTTCTGGTGCCTCGTTGATTTCCTTTCTACTGGTGTGTGCTGCTTTTGCCTTTTTTTTTTTAACCCCTACCCATCTGATCTTCTATGTTTAGTGGATGGATCTTGTGTGGATGCGCATGTTAAAACCAGAAAGAATGAATGACTTCGATTTAAATGAGTTTTCTTCCCAGAGGGTTAATACGATTGTACCAAACCAAGGCCAGCTAATTGAGCCCAAATCCGCTTGGAGTTTTCAAAATGAGATTAAACTGGTCTCTTGGTGCGAAGTTTAGTAGTAACTTTGACAGAGAGCACGGGTCGGTTATTCTGACCCAGGTGTATGGAGAAAATATTCAGTCGTCTTATGCCACCCCCTTCAGGCATGTGCCTAGTCTAAAACCTATGAAAATATTCAGCGGTTTTATGTCAAGTCGGGTTGCAAAAGAGAGCAAATTGATTGCGTTGCCAACTTCAGCGAACGCCTTCAAAATTGGAAAATTGTTTCGCCACTTTGTCACTCTTTGATGTTTACTTTGTCAAGGAAAATTCTCCATTGAAGGTGGGAAGCTCTGCGCAGAACCTAATGGAGACGTCTTCTACACTCACTCTTTTTAGGTTTAGAAATTTTGTCCTTTCGTTAACTGTCACCTAATTCTCTTTTGTTTTTCCAGTTCTTCTTTACACCTCCACCTATCTAATGGAGATTTTTCCTCCAGAAACGAACAAGGAATGAGAAAAGTCAATGAAAGGACAAAACTTCTAAACGTAAAAGAGTGGAGAAAATAACTCAGGTGGTGCGTACACTTCAATTTTGAAGGCATCTATTAAAGCCGCCAATGCAGACCGGACCAGCTGCCTAGGATTTTCTTATCATTTTCCTGAATCCAGTCTAGTATGTTAGGAGAAGGGCTTCACGGGAATCAAGGCCGGGGGACCCAAATTAAGGGTGGTCCGGACTCCCGCGGTTATCATTACCTCATTTAACTGTTTTAACTGTTGGGGTTGACTCCGAGAACAGAAGCAGTTTAAGGACTTGCTTAGATCCAAAACTTCTAAAGATAAAAGAGTGGAGAAAATAACTCAGGTGGTGCGTACACTTCAATTTCGAAGGCATCTATTGAAGCCGCCAATGCAATTAATTTGCTTTAATTTGCATTCCTACCCCAATAGACATTAAATTTGCATTTATTTTACTGGACCGACTTTAAATTGATGCGTGTGAGCTTTTGATAGGCTCTGACATCAGCACATGACTTGTTGGTGAAATATCACTGAATATTTTCTTAGCCGTTTGATTTATTCCCGTAACGAGCTTATCTTTTCCCTTGTTTTTTCGCCCCTTTCATTCTACTCGTATGCCTAACTTATGGTATCCCTCACAGGGGAAGTTTATACTTGTCCCCTAAAAAGAATCT
The DNA here is from genome assembly GCA_014182375.1 of Eucalyptus virginea. NCBI lineage: Eukaryota > Viridiplantae > Streptophyta > Magnoliopsida > Myrtales > Myrtaceae > Eucalyptus > Eucalyptus virginea. The sequence goes on from CM024519.1 coordinate 54,248,981, forward strand.
GTTTAAGAATGAAAATAAATGGTGAAAAACGCTTCAATTGCCTTGGCATGTTCTGTTTGTGATTTGGATTCATTGTATAATATGCATCTGATGTGGTTGTTGGGTTCAAGTGGGTGGTCCTCCCTTGTATGATTTGCGACGAGAGCTAGGAGAATCGCCAAGTCAATGTGATGGACCCGACAATCACGGCTTAGGAAACAACGAACGAAAGCGGATGGTTTCTTTCCAAAGCATCGAATAAGATCGCCAGTGTTTTACACGGTCAATGAGGAAAAGACAACTAGTTAGATTTATCAACTGCTCCACTAGACCTTCCCCAGTAAAAACAGCTGAAAATTTTTCTCGCTTTGGAAGGGGTCGTATGGGCACGCGGCGCGTGGACGTCTTGTGATTGGTGTACCAATTTAGTTTTAGCCTAAAAGCTACTAGACAGACAAACTTACGAATGTTTATGGGAAAGAAATATTTCGCTGACGAGACATCTCTCTCATTTCAAACCCTATATGCTACGCTACACGACATAATTGGTATCATCTTCTTTGAACTTAGTAGTTAGTATTTAAGTAAATCCCGAGATTCGTTCTCCTCATATCGCATAGGTACATTACATAAGTCCTGAGATTCGTTCTCCTCCTATCGCGTTGGTACATTGCATACTTTTAGGATCGAAGTAGAGAAGACCGCTTAAACCATCATGATTGTCAAGTTAAGTTGTATCCGTCTAATTGTCTATAAATGGATTGCTGAATCAAACCCTCATTCAAATGAAGATAATGTCTTTGGAGTATTGTCTCAAATTTTTTGATGAATTTCAGCGGAGCGAGACTCACGTGCAAGCCGAATTACTAGCGACACATGAAATTTGATTAATGAGTTGCGGATGCACATTCGTAAAAGTTATAACATGAACTTTGATATTATGTGAAATTTTTATGAAATCACTGCCAACTATTCCAAAATTTTAAACTATTAGATAAATAGGTGATTTATTATATAAATATTCTAACAAAAGCAATTTCCAAACTAACATCAAAGTGCACAAACGTTCACCCTAAAAACTCACTCTGAGCAGAACATCGGGATGCTACTTCGATCGAGGTTCGTTCACAAGTTATCGCTAGTTATAAATGAAGCTGCCTGCTTAAGAGCAAAAATATTTGGGGATATCGGAATCTCATCGTAAACCCTATCCTTCTGTTTAATCAACTCTATGATAGATGATTAGTCTTCACCGTCTATTCAAAAGAACTAACAGAACAAAAGATGACAGTCGGCACAGCAGCATATCCTCAATAGACCAATTGTGCTTAGAAACAGCACTCACAAACTTTCTAATCATTATGTGCTGATGAGCAAGACAATCTCGCAAGTACCAATTCCTGTCCTCTTAGAAGTTTTACTGACATTAACACAATCCAGGAGTCACGATAAAGTATACATAGACGTAAACTGAGCTTTTGTCGTTTCAAATATAGGCATCTTAGACACTCAACGCTTCCATATGCAGGAGAATGGAGGCATCGTACCCTCAACCACAGCAAGAACCACATGCAGGCAACGAACCTAGGCAAAAGACAAATTACTAGATAAGTACACATAGAAACTGAAGAAAACCTTCTGACGGTAACAGACATAAGCACTCATAAGAATGGTATCGAACTTACTGTGGTCAATTCCACGGACATTATCCAATCCACGTGGTGGGCCACGAGGACCACCACCGTACGGACCCCTTCCGGAACCTCCCGGGCCGCCGCCACCATCCCATTTCTTGCCAGAGGCAAGGCCTTTCCTATAAGCATCAGACTTTTCCATCTATTCACACAATATGGAAACAACAGGCAAATTATTAAGACAATAATGAGTTGCTAGTGCCTACTTCCAAAGGAGCAATCAAGACAGTGATCACATTACCGAAAACATTGTAGCGAAAAACACGCCTATATAATTAACAATTGCCCAGAATAAGTCCGTGATCGTTTTAAGTCGCCATATTGATTTCTTGGATTTCACCACACCTGCAAGTCCAGAAAACACCACTGCATCATACATCAAACTAAATATATCAATCTCATAAGTTCTTCATACTAATCTAGCTCTACCTTCCATTCTAACAGATTCCAAACAGTGTAACCCGGGCACTAAAAGGTAAAAGTACTGTCATAGAGCAACTTGATGACAAGCAGGAAAGAAAGGCGGCCCAAAAAATGTCGTGATGAAAACTTAGATGACAGAAGATTGTAAATCCACAAAACGAAATAGAACTAAACACGTTGAGCATTTCTCATTGTTGTGGTGTTATGAACCAATCCAAACACAATAACTCAAAAGGACACATCTTTCAATGTAGAGGAAACACTCGGAATAAAAGATAATGCAATACATCTCACATGAACAACAAGACATGGCAATTTTATGATGAAATGAAGTAAATTATGAAAAACCACTCAAAACACCTTTAAGTAAATGCCAAAGGAAATCTTGTTTCATCATCTTTCAAAGTAATAGTGAAGATTTCATACCCCTACAAGCATCTGTAAAAAGGGCTAACATAGGAAATTCAGAACTCAAGGAGAATGAATAATGCAGGCCACGAGAATAATTGTCCCAAGTCATATTACTCTTAAAGTACATTGGACTCCTCCTTCAGGTTAAGCATGCCAACACAACAACTCATATATCAGCAGTTTCCAGAGCAGTGGCATAAGACTAAATTATCACTCATCAGAAGCACCTTTCCTGGGCATCCACGAATGCATGATAGCTCACATTGGTAAGCCCAGAGAGGCCAAGATAATGACTGAGCAGCTTCCGTGGCAATACACGGCCTCATAAAATCTCAATTCTAATGGGGTGGATGGTATTATTTTTCACGCCAAAGGAGTCAAGGAAACAATAATGAGCTGCCCAGTAGCATACGGTCAAAAGCATGGCAGATCAAACTCCAAAGACAGATTTCGACAAGAGGAACGACCCGGTAGCAAAATAAATTTGTGCACTTCCTAGGTATATGCAACTGGCTTACAGGTACTTTCAATAGAATTGAATAGTTTGGACCCAACAAAAACACTCAAATCCAAGAACACAACACCCGCACGCGAGCCGAGCCAACCACCGACCATCACACCTCAAATTCGCAAGCAGGCGCAGGATCAAAACACCGCGAGCCGGGTGATTTGAACATCGAACAGATTTACGTCATATATGTGCTCAGCCTCGATCTTTCATCAAGAAATAATGCAAAAGAGCCCAAGTCAATTCGACAGTTGACTCCGACATGGTCGGAACCAATGGATCGTTTCCCCAAAACGAGCTCAAAATCACAAAAATGAAGCAAATTTTTCACCAATTCAACGAATTCATCATCCAACAGACGCCTTCAAGCACCTACAGCACTCAGCCTCGACAGGTAAACCGAACACGCGATTCGCAGACATCGAATTTCTCGATCGAATCAAAGCAAATTGACGATCCAAGAAAGGAAGATCGAAGGCCAAAAGCGGCCGGTCGGGGCATCTCCGATTGGGGAATACAGCTTACCTCGCTCAACGTACGCCATTGCCGAAATCACCGATTCTAGGAGCTTCTCTGGTCGTTGCGAAGCGCGGAGAAGAAAGCCTTTATAGAGTCAATCTGGTGGGCTGGCCGGGCCGGATTTGGGCCGTGTCGGCCCGCCCATACGAAGGGCCCAATGGGCCCAATGGAGTTTCGGGCCGAGCTAAATCACGAAGCTTGCGAAGCCGGGGAGGGAGGGAGAGAGAGAGAGAGAGAGAGAGAGATCGTCGGAGATGATGCGAGCAACCGGAGGTCCGCTCCTCTGCATCGGAGATCTGCTCGGCGACGTCGGAGAAGACGCCGCTCCCCCCGAGACTATATCGCCGCCGCCGCCGTCTTCGTCTCCTTCGCTCCCTGAGCTCGGCGGGAGCGCCGCTAAGCCCTCGGACCTGCCCAGGCTCTTCCAGGTTTCTCCGATGCTGAAGAATCTCTCTCCCTGTTGTTTTTGCTTATTTTTCCTCTTCGCCCGAGCCAGACATTTGCTGTAGCCTTTGGTTATGGCGATTGGCGAGTTCTGAAATTGAGAAAGGAAGGTGCGCAAGCGAGCATGGATCGACGCTTCGAACTTGCTGATGATCTTGATGTGTTGAGGATGTGCCGGGGGTCAGATTGGAAATTGGAGTGATCGAGGGTTATTTTTTATGTGATTAACCTCCATTACCTTGAAGAAAGTGAATGAAAAAAGTGGAATTCTCGTTTGGTCTGATCTTCGGGGCGGTATTTTTCACGGTAGATTTAAGGAAAGCTCTAGTGTTTTGCTTTGTACCGCTGATATAGGGCTAGGATTTCGCGTACTCCGGAGGTGGTGCGTTGATGGATTTTGAGTGGCAGTTTGTAAGTGGTTGTGGCGGGTAATTTAAGTGATATCCATTGATTAGGGTGGTATCTTGAGCGACATCCATGTCTGTCCGTGTTTGTGACTATAGCTGTGAAGCTCTTTGGAATGTGTTGATTTTTGTCCAGGATTGTGATAGTAATCGCTGATGTCCGTGGCTTGATATGTTGTGAAGTCTTACAGCAGATGAGGTTTTGCCTCCTCGGCTGCTATTTTATGTGGATGAGGCTTCTTACGTGGAGATAGATAATGGCGAGATTGTATAGTCCTGTAGAGTTTTGATTTGAATGATTTTCTAGCAATCCGAATCAAACTGCATTAGAATTTCTGAGTGCTGTCTTTGTTGCTTGTGCATCAACTACTTCCCAGACCCTGCAGTGCAAGGGACACTCATGAATTACTTGTCGAACATGAATGGTTGTATCAATTAAATATCTGCTTGTTATTGTCCTCTGCTTTGTCCCTGCATTTTACATCAACTTACATAATTTGCTTGATATCCTGTTGATGTCTTGAATCGTAATGACAGAGCATTTGGCTTTAAGTCATATCCTGATCATCTGGCCCGACTGAATAATTGTTACCACTTATTTGCCTGCATCACCCTATAACAACAATGTTCTAGATATGATGTGCTCACAAGTTACAGGAACCTTTTTTCAAATCATATGTCATTGTACTGTGCCACTCTGCCTTGCGTATTTGTTAGTTTGTATGCTGACTCTATCAATGATTTGAATCGGTGAATCCACTTGTCATCCTGTAGGAAAACTATGACAAGTTGAATGAAGCACTTGCAAGAGGAGATCACTCATGGACTGCCCTAACATTAAAGGTGATGATGTTATGTTCCTTGGCTAAGAAATGATTCATTGATCTGCATTAGCAATTAGCCTGTTTTCAGTTTATTGTTGCAAAACCGTACTGGAGTTAGTCTATGAGCATTAGTTAGTTCTCTGCTTTTCCATCCCTCTTATGTTAGTTCAGAGCTCATTTGGTGGGTTTCGCTAACTATGCATGCTTCATTGCATATTTCCTTGCCATTTTCCTGCACCATCCTCTGTTACCTCCTCTATATGTAGATAGCACTCCTGATTTCCATCCAATACAGTTTTCACAGAATGAAATATTTAGGGGGCTTGATGTGATTTGAGACATCTCTCTATTATATGAAATGATTTCTCTGAGGAAAGGTGTAATTTTCCTTCTTGTCCAACGACTTGGTGCTTGTTATTTCTCTTCACCATCAGTCTATTTTTGAAAAATCCATTCACATGAACTTGGGTGTTTTAGCTATTTCAGTCAACTTTGGCATTTCGTGTTCTTACTTAGCATAAAATTTGCAGTTGTGCAGTTCTCTGGAAGTGGCTAATAAGTTGGTCCAATCAACGCACGGGAATGCCGGATTGCTGTTAGAAAAGGTTGAAGAGCTCGAGAAAATTATTAAAAGGGGGGATTCAGCTGTGGCAGCTGTGAAGGCTATCACCATAACTTCAGTTGGTGATGGAAAGCCTTCTACTGGTAGTGAACATGTCAAGTGATCCTGTGTATGTGGGAGCAACTTCGGTAAGTTTTGCCAGATTCCTCGGTTGCATGAGTGCGGAGTTTTATCCTACTGTCTTTTTGGAGTCCTGGAATTTAATTTTATACCCAAGGCTTAGGACTTCTGATAAACTTTTCCTGTAAAAACACTTCCATTCACCTAAAATGCTACTCAGAATATAAAGGAATTATTTTATACTTCGATTCGTTGGAAAAATTCTTACTTGACTATGGATGTTTCATTAGTCGTGCTTTATTATTTGTGTTCACTTATAGTCTTGCATCACAAAAGTATGGTATAACAACAGCATGAAATCTTACGTTTAAAATTACCTCCGCCCTACTCATGTTGACCCCATTTACAGAATACTCAGGTTTCCTCCCAGAATCTTCGCCTAGAGAAGTTCATAATTTCCCCTCTAAACGAAGTTCTCGATCGACTTATGTATCGCATTTTTTGATATCAAATTGCTGAACTGACGTAGAAATGCGCCTTACCAATTCTAGTCGAGCAGATGGGCCTTGCGAGAGTGCTCTGCACTTGAAGAAAGACAGAAACTGGGGAAGTTCTGATCTTGCATGCACTGTGCATCGCTATGATAAAGGCATCGCCAGTATTTGAACTTTTATTGTTTTTCCAATTTATCCCCGAACCCTTTTTTCATTCGATCGAATCCTCGGGCTGTGCTGTTTTTGTTCAGCTTTTTGAACGCATTTTGTTTCGGGTTTCCTCAGTATAATTCCTCTTCATGATCAGGAAGGTGATCTTCCTTCATTGAAGACAGGACACTCCTGCTCACGAGTTTTCAACCGACAAATTTCTCATCTCTCGCGTTAGCAGAGAACCTCCATGTCTAGGTGATGACTTGTGTAGGATTCCCTCCGCACAGATTAAGGTGCACGGCGTGAAGATTAGAAAACCATGTGGTCACGGCGTTTGTAGACGCCCCGCACGCAGATGACTTCCGTTCCGTGTCAGTTTCCACTTCCTGAAATTCCGAAAATGTTCCGAGTGCACTTAACAATAATTTCCTTTTGGTCAAGAAAATTGTGTCCAAAAAGTTTTGAACCTATTATACGATCATCAATTCATTTTCAAATTTTTCAATTATGTTAGTTTAATTCTAAACCTTTTTGACAATTTGTAAACTATGCAAATTTAGATTGAAGTCTTTTAACGAATTATCAATGTAGTCATTCTGATTAATTTTTATTCGAAATTATTGATGTGACGATTCAATTAGCACTGGCTATCTTATGTTAATGTGGATAATTCTTTTTAATTTCATTAATTTTTTATATTCTCTTTTCTTTTCTTCATTTTTATTTTAACTTAGCATGATCAATCCCAAAAAAATCGTAAACAACCTCTTCTTGAACACAATCGTTGCCTCCTTGAAGATAACTTACCATAAAAACCTACTCACCGTGTAAATTTAAATCCAATTATATCATTAGCATTAGGGTTGCATTTGTTCATTGAAGAACTCATGATTTGAATAACATGTTCTAAAAAAATAATTATTTGTATTACTTATAAATTATTGTGAATGGCGAAAATATTTTTCATTGGTTAATTTTTTCAAGAGATATGATCATTCATTTATTACAAAATACTTTCCTTTCTTTTCTTTTCTTTTTTGGGCGAAAGAATCGAGCCGTGAATTCGGCCTGAAGAGCTATCCAGTCCCCAAACTCCCACCACGGGTCCCACACGAATGGCGGTCAGCAATGACCACGGCCGGTAATTCTTTTCCCCCTTCACTCTAGAAAACGACCGCAAAATATCAAAAAGAAAAAGAAAAAGAAAAAGAATGAAAGAAAGCGGTGAGAAAATCGATTCATAAAATTCTCTTCCCTTCACCGACCTCCGCTTCTCCTTCCCTCCTCTCGATGCTTCCGGCGAAGTTGTTGGATAGGCAGAGACCGCGCGACCTCGAGAGCTCGAGGAGGATTTCGGATTAGGACGGGCCGCCGACCTCTCCTCTCCCGTCCTCTCTCATGGCTTCCGGTGAGAAAATCGTTCCGTCGAATTCGACGTTCCTTCATTCCGTCTCTCGATTTTCTCCTCGGGCTTTTCCTCTGGTTTGATCCGTCGAGCGCGCGCGTTCCGCCGCTCGCGGAATGTCGGTACGGACGACGTCGAGCGCTCCGCGGTTCGCGTGTTGGCGGCGCGACTCTCTCTCGACGATGTACGGTGGACGGACGGACGGAGTGCGTGGTTTCGTCGTCGGGCGATTGATCTGAATTTTTCTCTAGCCGAGGGAGGGCCATTTCCATTTTCCCCCTTCCCTTTCCGCGTGCTGACGTAATGTTTGGCGGGAATGACGCAGTCGGGGGGAGTTGTGCACGTCGATTGTTGTTTTGTCTTCGAAACTTCTGTTCGCCCTTTTTTCCCCCTTTCAAAATTCTCGTCATCTAGGAGACAGCGAGAGCTGTCGAGCCGTAATTGCACCGAGCGAAGCCTGCTGATATGATCCGTATGGCCATCCCGCACTAAGTGGGACGAGGCTCCGTCGGCCTTCTTCGTCGGAGCTGCGTTGATTACCCGCGAGCAAGTTCTCGGTGACAAGGCGGGCGCTTTCTGGGATTTTTTTGGTTGTTCCCGAGTAATGAATCGTCGTCTTGCTGCAGATTTCGCGCTGTCGGTTCCGGCTGAGCTCGAATCGGCTCTGCGGTTGAAGAACGTGCAGTATTTAGTTACCCAAAGGCCGTGGTTAGGTACTTTTCGGCTGTTCATAATCTTTCCAGTGAGGTTTCTTCGTGTGCTTATCTGTTCTGGCGACTTCTTGGCTCAATTGCTGCATGGGGAATTGATATGGTGTCTTATTGGTACTTCTGTTCCAGATCTTTATGGAATACATGTCAGACCAGTTGCTCCATTTGGGAGTGTGAGTAGGAAACCCTATGTGGATCCGGCCCCAATCCATCGTTGCCTCCCCGATGAGCTTCTTCATGAGGTATTGCAATATAATACTAGAAAGCTATGGTTTTTTATATGGTGGGGAGAAGAAGTGTGATCCTAAGCCAGAATTGTATTATATGATCTTTTTGTGTGTGCGTGAATCAGTGAAGAAGGGTGATTGGTTTGTGTGCATCTAGACTAAGAGCCTCAGAATCATTTGACAGGCTCATAACATATGGACTTTTACGTTCCTACGGCCCACTAAAAAATGCAAAGTTTCTGATCAATGATAATTCACTAGATTTACCATGTATCAAGAAATTCATTTCTTTCATCTTTCTATTATATTAAATGTCAAAATTCTCTCAATGTTTTGCTATTCTTGCTCTAGTTAACCAATTGAACTGTAGACAGAGCAATTTTTTTTTTTTTTCCTACCAAATGGAACCACCAGAGCTGGATAGTATATGTGGAACGAGTACAAGGTGTATTTTGTGTATAAATAAATGTTTAGTTGATGCAGAAAATATAGGTCAGATTCTCTTTTTCCTAATGCCCACACTTGGGTATTATCGGTGAGAAGGCTTCATGGTTTTTTCTGGTCATACATTGGGAGCTCTGCAGCAAGCACCATATGATATATGATTGCTGGTCTTTATTAGGTTACCTTGAAAACAAGTTGAGCACATGTTGAAATCCCAGGACTCTGAAGTTTGACATCCTGTGCTCATTCATTGAAGTTGGTGTAGGCATAATGATAATCATGTTCTATTGTCAATATAAACATGAATTCACAGAGTTTATGCATATACACATAAAGGTACTGTAGATTGTTTGCTTCAGGTTACTTTGTTTCTTGGTGGGACAATTTTGTGGCATTCGATATCTTGTAGAGGTAAGCGATGGTGAATCTGGATCAACTTGCTACCGCCGATATAATGGCCAAAAGAACTATATCTTTTATTTTTCTCCTTTGACAAGTCCAAATAACTTCATCTACTACTGTATGGCATCAAATTGCACGATAATTACATAACACAATGCCGCGACTGTCCTAGAGAGTATTTATATGAAGGTTATTTTGCAGGTCTTTGCGCGATTAGCTCCATATGACTTAGGAAGGGCTTCTTGTGTGTGTAGAAAATGGAGGTACAGCATTCGGAACCCCATATTTTGGCGTAATGCATGCTTGAAGGTTTGGCAGGTAAATTTCCAGTACTTTTTATTATTGTTCATCTGTATGAACTATCATCCAATGCTTAAATTGTTTATTTGATGCCTCACTAATGAAGGTCTCGGGAGTTGTGGAAAATTACGAGATTTTGCAGAAAAAATACGCAGGCTCTTGGAGGAAGATGTGGCTTGACAGACCAAGGGTTCGTACTGATGGTAAGTCATCCTTTTGAGTTGGAGCTCTTGTGGAGCATCGTAAAATAACTTTGAAATGGTACAAAGGGTCAGAGGTTGAATTTAGTCATCATAGCTTGTGTCTTTCTACTGTTGTGCATTTGCATGAATCAATACTGAGGAAAGAAAGATATTCGATCAGACTAATGGATAAATCATTGGCAGGGTAAGTGATATGGATTGATATAGTGAAGGATGCAAGAATGTTGTATATCGTGGTATCAAGTAGTCTGCAAAAGTTGTGACTACTTATTTCTGTGTAATCCCCAATAACCTCTTCTGAAAATCTATATCTCAACAGAAAGCTGCAAATGCATGTCTTTTTGTTTTGAAGGTTGTTCATATTACCTTGGGATTATCAAGCATTGACTTTCCACTCTAATTGAAAGTTCTTTAATTTGTTGAGGTTAGATATGTCGAAAATGCTGTCTTCATCCTTGTGCTGAATGTCCAGCCAGCTGCCACTCTGGACTTGGCAAAACAGTGTGAGCTCTAGCTAGCTTCTCTAAGTGTAAACTAATGAAGAAATCACTTAGTCAAGTATATATAGTGTCGGGTAAATGCTTGGGTTGGACCAATACATATATTCCACTTATGTTCAATTTTTGGGAGACATGTTAAAGTATTTATAGTGTTGGGTAAATGCTTGGGTTGAGACCAATCCATATATTCCCCTTCACCTAGTACAAGATATAGGTTCAACTCTGAGTAACCATCTTCCCAATTTTTTGAAACAGAAAGAAAAGAGGGAAGGATGCGTAAGTTGGGCAATGTGGTGGGTCCTCAATTTTGGCCGAGCATCACATTGGTCAGATTTGACCTGTGATTAACTAACTGGAGTTCAAATGTGAATTCATCTTAAAATTCAGATATGATCCTTTATGCAGTTACTGTTTGTGTTCCTCTGATAACGCAAGTTTCTTTTAGCATCCATTGGTGTTCAAGATTGTATCTTAATGTTTATGATTTTCATCAATAAAATAACCAGCGCTTGTTGCAGAACATTGCTTAATATAATTTACATGTGGAGCGTATTTAATGGGTGTTTTTGCTCTCAATTTGTTTAAATGGGTAGGATGCATTTTCTAATAAATTTAAGTATTTCCTTTGACTTTTGAGAAAATCAAATGAAATCCTGATCTTTGTATTTCAGGTCTGTATGTCAGTAGAAATACCTACATTCGTACTGGAGTTGCTGAGTGGACGGTTACCAACCCGGTGCATTTGGTATGTATTCAAGTTTTTGCTTATATTTTATGCACCGATGAGTCTAAGCATCTTATTATGCATAGTAAAGACTTGGAAGCAGAAGCAAGTTTACTTGGGGAACTCCAGATAATTTGGTCAAGCAAGCTTCTAGGCTCTCAGTTTATGTGACCATTGTGTTCCTTAGAAGGATCTCTGAATTGTTGAGAGGGTTGAGCCTATCGATAGAACATTCATTTTGTGCTTTACTTAATGGTATCATGATGTGCTTGTGCTTGCTTCTTTTATCTGATCACGCGCAGTTTGTCATGTGACTTGACTAGCCCGATTTTAGTCTATGCTTACATGAATGAAAGGGAAAAGCAGTGGACTAAGTGTGATCTTTGAGATGGAACTTGTGCTGAACAGGATCTAGCGACCATGAACTTTGCTAATCTAGAAAATTTTAATCATGGAAATTTGTCAATTAAATGTTCAAGGCCGCTAAAAGGCAGATGCTGAGCCTAGCACACTAACCTCAAAACACTACTCGACTTTAGAACTGCAGAACTGGGGTCTTATGGAAAAGTTAAAACCACGGGGGTATCGTTGGGGCACGAAGCCCAAAAGGAGGGGGAAGTGCACTCAAAAGCAGTTCCTTCTATGCTAATGGAGCTAAAGATTAACAACATGCACTCAGTGGAGTTCATACTATGCTAATTAAGCTAATTACCAACACAATGTGCACTTGTATGCATTCCTGTATGCTGTATTCATCACTGAGCGTACCATTATACCTGAACCTTCATATCACACTGATTGTAATAGGCATTATCAAGGCTTTGGTACTTGTTTCCCTAGGGATCAAATCATTGCTCTAATCAGTAAACCCATTTTGCATGTCATCCTTCTTGTGATACTAATAATTTCCCTTATGTGTTTCAGGTCTGCTATTTCCGTTATATAAGATTCTTTCCTTCGGGGAGGTTTCTTTACAAGGTTATTAACAAATTGATTGTTACGTGTAAATACTGAACTTTTGCTTTGAGCGGGTGTGTGTGTGAGAGGAAAAGGTCGTATCTGATAAACTCTGTGTTCATCTTTAATTCTCAGAATTCCTCTCAAAAAGTGAAAGACGTTGCAAAATCCATGAACTTTCGTGCATCTAAAACGGATTCTGTTTTCGGCGGCCACTACACATTGTCTGATGACAAGGTTTGGTTTTGTTATTTCCTTTTTGCAGCGAAAAAAATATTTTGTCTCAGGGAGGGAGTGAGAGAGGGGGTTGTTTTGAATTTTTTTTTTTTTTTTTGGTGTGCTTCTGCTCACCTGGTAGTCATTTGCTAATGGCAGGTTGAAGCGGCTCTTTTGTATCCGGGCACGCGGCCTACAGTTTTAAGAATCCGACTAAGGTACTTTTTGTGGTGCACTAACATCACCTTCATTTTTCGTCCAAAAAAAAAAAAAAAAAACCTCACCTTCATTCTAAGATCTTTATATATTCTTTTGGGTAACATGAGAATCAATTTTTGTTCATTTCAGGTATATGGTTATGAACAGCCTAAAATATTTTCATGCCAGAGATGATGATTTATGAATTCATGAAATTAGTTCTTTTTCTTTGCATACTTGCCTATCTTTCACTTCCCTAAACTCCTTTAGTACTAGATAAATAATGGAATAAATGGGAAGTGGACTGAAGATGCAGACGTTAACTGAACTGGCATCACATCCTTAGGACAATATAACATTTCCAGTTTTGTTCCATTAGTAAGTTGTGATGTTCCTGACTCCATTGCGTCCTCCCTCCTGCTTTCCCTTCTTGTTAAGACCCAAGAAATAAGGGCATGGAAAAAAGATTCAGGTGGTGCTTAGCTTGAGACTCTGAAGGAAGAATGAATCCTCTCTTGTTTTCTTGATGAGGCTGCTGAAATATTTCATCTTATAGGTTGAGAGGAACAACTGCAGGGGCCAACAACAGAATGGATATGCTATCCCTCGTTACAAGTGGAGTGAACGATGATGAGTTCCAGGGCGATGGAGAAGCAATCCTTGGAGTGGTTGAAGGGTGGCAGGATGATGAAACTCACAATCCAGATGTTCCTGCCATATTGCACAAGAGGGGTCTAACACCCTTTGTCTTTGTTCCGTTTGAAGAGGTGAGTGCTCCGTACTGGATATCCCACCTATCCAAAAGTTGATCCAGTTGAAAAGTCATATACTTCTGAGAAGTTGCTCCTAGGTTCTCTTTATTGTGGTAGCAATCGAGTTAAAGAGAGTAAGACAGAAGCAGTTGATACACGGAAATATTGTTAGATTGATGGGCTTTACCTGATGCTCCTACTTGTTAGGCCTATAGTATCTTGCGAAAAAGCAAACAATGAAACAAACCATATATATATAGTTAGAAATAAGTCAAAAGTGTATCTGGGAACTTGCCTAGTAGCTCAACAAACAATCTCCCTGCAGCTGCAGGATGTTTTCTGAGATATCCCCACATAGGTAAATAAAGATCGTTTGTCCCATCATCTAATTCAGGGGGATGAACTGAAACTTCAGTTGACTTAGCAATAATTAATAAAAAGAAGTGCAAACTTTGATTGGTTGTAAAAGATATGCATCCTTACATGCCTTGCTACGAAGTGCATCATATTAACTTCTCTACTATCAGCTGAACATCTCTTTACATTCGCCTTTTTAGTACAAATTGATCACGATTTATTTGAATGCTTGCCATATCTCCCCCCTTCTTTCTCTTTTCTCTTTTCTTGGATCTAAGCAAGTTTTTTTCAATGAAGTGGATGATTCTTTTTTGCCTTTGATTCATGTGCTTGACGTATATTTACACTGTACCCAGGTGGAAAAATCAGTTCTTAATCTTCCGGTCGATAAGATGGATTTCTTCGTACCTGGCTGACAATAAAACTGGGGTTCTTATAGGCATTTGGGCTTTGTTTTGTGTTTCTGTAAATAATCCCGCAAGCAAGTTGGGCATATTCGTACATGGTCCTAAAATATGTGTTCTTTCTTCTCTCTGTCGCCACTGTAAGATAAGATAAGGTCTGTTGGTGTTGTCTCATCATGGAATATTTCTTGTTTCCCCTGTTGGGGATTTGGAGGCAATTGTCATGCTTTTTATACAGCAGTTCGATTTGAAAGAATTTGCCAAATAATTGTGATTGCCATTAGTATTTTCCATAATGTAGAAGGAAGGTCTGTACATCGTGAATGCTCCTCTCAGTCCTGATGTTTGTTCAGAGTTCTGCACGACAGCTCTAGTTTGTGCTCTGCCGGGGATTTTGCTCCTTTTGCTGGGAGATTAATTGCGAAAATGGGAAAGGTTGCATTATCGTTAAGCCTAATAACAATCCTTATGATGAGATAGCGTAATTCTGCGTGATTATAGCCGGATCCCAGAAGAAATCTGCCGTCTGCTGCCGAAAAACAAGAAAGGTTTCTTAACCGTGGCGGACTCCGGAAAACCTTGATATTATGGCTTAATAATGTACCAATACTTATGACCCAAAAAAAATATAAAAAATGTACCAATACGATGGAGAAAGACGATATGCAGATAAGGGACTTCCGACCACAGAAAATACTTCTCCTGCTGTTTCCGCAGTGCGCCATTTATAGTGACGTTCTTTAAGGAAGGTAGCTACTAGCCAGGGCAGGAGTCTGGTAATAATAATGTCGGGTCTCGGCCTCCCTGCTTTCTTGGGTTTTTAGGCTTTCTACGGTCCCTCTTCCTTCTCTACTGTGGCAACTGGAATCCCAAAGTCGACAAGTCCGGAATCGCGCTCTGTGAATCTGGCACTCGGTCACCTTTCTCTATGATGTTACTAGGACTTTCCTTGATTTCCATGTACTTGCCGCACCTCTGATCTTCCACGGAATCGGGAGTTTTTCCATGTATCGCAATGATATGGTCGGAATGTGAACGAGAACCTATGCTGTTGTCCAAAAGCACTCGAATGAGGCTAGGGAATTAATATTTGATAGTGACCAGCTCGTCCTTAGCTGGTTTCGAGCTTCTTCTCTTTTTCCTGAGTTTGGTTGGGTTTCAAAGTCTGTCCTGAAACCAACCCCCTTTATTTGTTTTATTTTTGCCTCGTCGTTGAGCGGTCCTTTCGTCAAGGAATTTGATCAAAACTTTTTGGCTCCTGATTTATCCTCCATTTTAAATCTGATTGACCTGATTCTCGATACGTTGGATACGTTGGAAAGCTCATGACTTGAATTTTATGAGAAACAATTTTCAAAGTCACAAGTGTATTGACATCACCAAGATTGAATATCGGTGAACAATTCGAGATCAAACTGTTTGATTTGGATAAAATTGGGCAAACTTAGAAAGCTCCAATTATTCCATTTGATCAAATTTTTAGTGAAAATTTAATCACGCGATTCAATGTATAATTATGTGCCTACAAGAGTTGTTGCCCAATCCTGCCCGTTAAGAAAAAATGTCATAATTTTGTGGGTTGGACGGAGGTCAAATAAGGTCGGGTTGAGCCGTATAATCATAAGCCATTGTTTTCGGACTCCCCCAAATTTTCATTTCAGCCCTCGTGATTGTGGGCGGACCCATGTGCCGCCAAATTTGTGGGTCGCTAATCACCCGATCTAATACACTCCTAAACCAACCATTTGGCAAGGTGAAAAAGACGTCATTAGAGTGCTTTTGCAGCAAGTCCTTTTTTTTTTGGCTCAAAAGTTCATTTTGAAAGATCCAATGAATTTCTAACTTTTGATCAAAGCTTCAAGTAAGACTTACCACATCAAATATGGTAACCCAATAATTTGCATCATCTTTCACGAAATCATGAAGTGAAAAGATGTCTTGACTTTTGACGCATTTTGAAGATAATGAAAACATATTCGTACACTTATAGATGGACTGAACAGCTAATCCTAATATTCATCGTAGTATGAAGAAAAAAGAAAGCATTTGCTGGGGGGCAAAATTGGGCACTCTCCATCCTGCACGGTTGCTCCCCGTTGTTGGTATTGCGAGACAAATCCTCAATCGTTAATGTCCAAAAGTGAGATGCGCGTCGACGGTTGAGATAAGACGAGACGCTCGAAGACAGACAGCATCGTGCGGGACAGGACGCCTCCGTGCAGAGCGCTGGATCGTGCACCGTTCGATGCCGGATCGAGACGCTCCTCCTCCCCTCCCTCGCTCCCTCGCTCGCACATCTCCAGAAAATGCAGGCTCCAACGCACGCCTATGGAACAGAGCACACGCCACCCCCGAGCGCGTCCAGCTTCGCGAGCGGGCGAGACACAGAGAGAGAGAGAGAGAGAGAGAGAGAGAGATTCCTCGCTACCATGCGATGCGTCTTCTTCTTCTTCTCGTAGGGGCCCCACCTGCGTGCTTTTCGCTTCTTTGCCTTCCGTTCTACAAACAGACAGACAGTAAAATAATGCGAGAAAAAGCTGCCAGAAAAACCCACCGGGGTCAATAACACGGTGCAAGAGAACAGAGGAACAGAGTACGCTCCACCCACTAACCGAACCTCCTTAAAAATCGTTGATTTAAGCCATAGGCTGTGATGCACGGGCGGGAATTAGGGGCAGCTCCATTAAATTCAAACCCAAAACAAATGATTCTTTTTATTTGAATGTGAAGCAAGCAAGCACCCAAAAGCTGAAAAAGTGGGGGGGTTTTTTCTTTCTCTTTGTTTTTTGCATTATCTCTCTCTGGGTGTCGCTCCCTCTGGTTGCCTTCCCCATCACGTGGCCTCTCCTTCTTGATTTCTGCATTTTCATGGGGAACCCACGAATTATCTGCTGCTGCTTTCTGTGGGTTCCTCCTCGCTCGCAAATCTATCTGTAAACGAGTCAACTGACATTCTAAAGGGGGGTTCTTGCAGTTGCAGAGTTCTTTATTTTATTCGGGGGGGCGCTCTGCATTATCTTGTAACTCACGTCTGAGCCAGCGCCATCATTTTCGGGGGGCTTCTTTATCCGATTAGTTAATTACCACCCGACTGATCTCTCTGGGCCGTTGTTGATTCCAGTCAAAGGTACTCGCTTTTTTAGCCTTTTCTGCTCCTGCATTCTTCCGACTGTTTGTTCTTTTTTCCTTTAATGGGGCGCAGCGGTGTTCATTTCCTAGATGTGCTTCTGGGTTCTGGGAAGTTAAGAGGGGAGCTTTCGAGGTTGATGCCTGGCTGGCCATTGAAGTAGAGAGAGAGAGAGAGAGAGCGTGCTTGGGAATGGGCGTTTAGGGTTTTTGCACTCCTTGTTCTCTTGTTCTTGTAAAGGCCTCTGGGATCTTGTTTTCTCATGCAAGACGATCTTGAAAATGGTTGCTCTTAGCAGGTGAATAGTGCCCATCTTTGATTCTGCTCAGTTAGGCTTTCCTTCTAGTTCCTGCGCTGGAGATAGCAACTGGCTTAAAAAATATTTTCAGCAAAGGGCACTCCCCCAGTGGCTTACCAATAAAAATCTTTTCTTTATGGGCTAACTGAAGCTGGATAGATATTATCTTGCATTGGACTTTGTTATGTGGCTAGTTTTTCAATATGATCAGTGTTTAGTAAATTACGGGGGAATCTTTTGTGCCTTTTATCATTAGTTTGCTTTTCTTTCTTCTTTTTTTTTTTTGGTGGGGGGCTAAAGAGGTTGAATTTGAGCTTAGGTGAGATAATGACGGCTTGAGGGCTAGTTGAAAAGGATGTCCTTTCGTGATTGTACTGGAAAGATTGTAGATTCCATAATGGGTGTTGCAAAATTGCAAATTGATGCAGATTTGACCTGCCTGTGTAGTGCTAATTGACTAAAGGCAGGCGTGATGGAAAAGCGAAAATGGCTGTGGAAGAGGAAATCCTCTGATAAGAGCCCTGGTGATAGCGAGAGTTCAGAATCAATTTCTTCCCCTTCTGAGAAAGACTCTGATGGTCAGGTTGGGATCGCATCCATCTTCTGCACATTTTTCAGCTCGATACTCTCTCTTTTGTAGGCGTTGCTAGTTCTTTTTATTTTCTGGTGCTAAGGTTGGATTTCCCAGTACTTGACCGATTAAAACCGCAGTAACCAAGTGCAGGGCCTGTTTTTTCGTATTTCTTAATTAGCTTGTCATGAAATGTTTAGGTCGTTGGAGTTCCCAAGATAATGGTGTTATGTCTTCCCAGTCTTTGTATCAAATTGCTCTATGCAAGTTCTATTACCACAGATTGGAGATAGTCGCACAATTTCTATCTTTTCCTTGTCGTTACAGATTTTTGACTATGTTTCTTCTGAAGTAATAATGTTCACATAAATATCTGGATTCTAGACATGCATTCAATTGTTTGGTCAGCTGCAAACCTCGATCCTTCTGGTATGGTTGAGTAAGACTGTTGAGATATATAGATGATGAGAGCTTTGCCCTGCTGTTAATCTTAGCTTCACTGTGACAATAGAAAATGTACTCTCTATACTGGAAGTGCTTTGTTAGTTGAGATGGCATCTTTCTGATTATGTTTTCTGATTTCCTCCGTGAATAAATCTGGTCACTTTTAGCTTAGAGGTGGGAAACAGTCTCACTTGTTGGGGTTCACTTGGTAACAAATCTATATGTAATTGTGCTGTATGATTATTTATTAATAGCTTTCAGTAAAACTGCCAATCATAGACCAAAACTGCTGGTAGTGTGAAGTCTAAAGTATTTGATGACATGTGCTTTTTCCTAAAGATATAATTATGTTGTACGACATCGGATATGATGCATCAGATTTCATATCAACTAATGACTAGGAGAAGTAGTAAGGATATTGCCCATCAGAGTGCATGTGAATGCAGCTCCTCTCGCACCTTTGCTTGAACAAGCTGCAGTTTGCTATATGATTAATCGAGCCATGCACTTTTGCTTGAACTGTTCTACATTCGTTAGAGTCATAAGTGCTGTCTTCTGTCAAACTTGCCCATCCCTATAGAATTAATGATTGTTGCTCTAATTTTTCAAAGCAGGAAGCATCAAAGGCATCTCCTAGTCATGACAGTCATTCCCCTGAAGTCATGTCTAGAGCTGGAATGGCTGAAAATGATGTCAATGAAGTCATGAGGAGTTTGACAGAGAAACTGTCAGCTGCACTGGTGAATGTAAGTGCCAAAGAGGATTTGGTAAAACAGCATGCTAAAGTAGCCGAAGAAGCTGTTGCAGGTACTAATAAGTACTTGTACAGTTTTTCCTGCAATTTTCTACATCATTCACATTTTCCATCTGATTTTTTACTTGTAAGTTATGCTTTATTTCAAATATATGTAATAACTGTTAAATATTTACAGGCTGGGAAAAGGCTGAAAATGAAGCGGCAATTCTTAAGGAAAGACTAGAGGTCGCAATACAGCAGAAGAAATCATTAGAGGATAGGGTGAGTCACCTTGATGGGGCCCTAAAGGAATGTGTTAGGCAGTTAAGACAAGGTAGAGAGGAGCAGGAGCATAAGATTCATGAAGCTGTAGTGAAGACTACAAAGGAATGGGAGTTGACCAAAACCGAACTTGAGAATCAAATTCTCAAGTTCCAAAAGAAAGTGGATGCCTTGGAAAATCAACCTCCTGCAGATGCAGATCCTTATCTTTACCAAAAGCTCGAGCTTTTGGAGCGAGAGAATTCTTCTCTCAGGCGCGAGCTCCAACAACAAAATGAAGAGTTAGAGATTAGGACAATCGAGAGGGACTTGAGCACCCAGGCAGCAGAAGCAGCAAGCAAGCAAAATCTTGAGAGCATAAAGAGAGTTGCCAAACTTGAGGCTGAGTGCCGGAAGCTAAGAATTATGGCTACTAAGTCACCCTCAGGTGCTGATAATAGATCTGCCACTGCTTCATCGATATATGTTGAATCTTTAACAGATAGTCAATCAGACAATGGTGATCGGCTTAATGTGGTGGAAATGAGTAATGTGGAGACTGAAAAAAGTGAGGTAGGCCGCTCTGACACATGGCCATCAGCCCAAATTGCTGAACTCAATCGGTTCAAAAGCGAAAAAGGTGTCAACAGAACATCTGTTGAGATAGACCTTATGGATGATTTCCTTGAGATGGAACAGCTTGCTGCCTTACCTGAGGTTAGCAGAGAAGGATCAGAAGCAGTTCCAAAGGAGAGCATTGATGCTGGAAGCTCTCTTAAAGAGGAACTTAATATCGCTCTCAATCTTATAGCAGAACTGGAAAAGAAACTAGAGAAGCTGGAAAAGGAGAAAGGTGAACTCCACATGGCACTAGCTGAGAGCCAAATCTCTATTAATGCATCAGAGCTTCAGCTCAGAGCAGAACTTGACGCGATTACTAACCGTACGATCGAATTGGAAGCAAAGAAAGAGCAGCTGGAAAAGGAGAAAGCTGATCTCCAGATTGCTCTAGCTGAGAGAGAGATCTCTATAAATGCATCAGAGGTTCAGCTGAAGGCAGAGCTTGATGCAGCCATTAATCATACGATTGAAATGGAAGCAACGAAAGAGCAGCTTGAAAAAGAGAAGGCTGAACTCCAGATGGCTCTAGCTGAGAGCCAAATCTACATTAATGCATCAGAGATTCAGCTGAGGGCAGAACTTGATGCAGCGACTGGTTGTACAATAGAATTGGAAGCGAAGAGAGAGCAGCTGGAAAAGGAGAAAGATGAGTTGCGTTTGGCTCTAACTGCAAGTGGCGACTCTCTTGAGGCATTGGAGCTAAAGCTGAGAGAGGCTCTGTCGAAGATAGAAGAGCTACAAAAGGAGCTACATATGGCCAATGAGGAGAAGCAAGCCAAAGAGTCTCAACTGAGGAAACTGGAAACGGAAGCTCAGGTGAAGGACACTAAGGTTAGTGCATTGGAGGAAGAAGTGAAGAAGGAGAGAGCATTGTTTGACGAACTTACAATCAAGTGTGAAGAAATGGAGGAAGAGTTAGAAAGAAAAAAAGAGGAGCTTGATTCCCAGGAAATTGCAAGCTCAAATGGCCAACCAAAGGTAAAGCAGGTGGGTTTCATTTATTTTTTCAACCAGATATTTTTAAGCCTCAAGGGCACTTGTTTAGGCCGCTTAATGGTGCTTTGAAAATGAAAAGGTATCAAGTGGGGTTCATTGTTTTTTTATTTTCTTCTTTCCATGTTAGTGTACTTATCTTAATTTTAATACACAGAGTCTTGGAAGGATAATCTGTATTGATCATGACAAAGGACTTTGTTAATTGGTCTACTGAAACTCTACCGGGCATATCAAACTAAATATTGACAATACCATTTTAATGGTGGCTCTGTGACGTTTTAGGAGGATTTAGATGTGGCCGCGGGAAGACTTTCAGACTGCCAGAAGACAATAGTGTCTCTCAGAAAGCAGTTGGAATCTCTGGCAACACTTGAAGACTTCCTTATCGATACAACCAACATACCAGAATTCACTGCAGGCGGATCTATTGTTCCCAGAACCAATGGAGAGATGTGGAAGCTGCATTCGAACGGAACTTATTCGCCTAAACGAGATGCCAGTTCTCTCAAAATGCCGGGTGACAGTACGTGTCCTTCATTAAATCCAAGTGATACTGCAAAGCCGCCAGCATCTTCATTGTCATCAGTTTCATCTGCTGCGCCATTGGCTCAAGTCAGCTCGGAGAAGAATCGAAATGGATTTGCTAAATTCTTCTCCCGAACAAAAAATGGAATTCAGCTGGAAATCTAGGAAGATGGAGGAAAGGAAAGAACTACGGTACGATAGTTTCAAGACAGCAGTTGCAAGTTTTGGGTCCTTTGGGATTGGCTAACTTTTGCTGTTAGCCACATTTAAATGTTTTATATCATTGCTTCATTGATACGTGAAGGGTATCTTCAGCATGAGAAGTAGATTTGAAGTGTGAGTGATCTGTTTTAGAGTAGATGTGAAGTGTGAGTGATCTGTTTTAGTGCTGTTGTTTTGCTATTTCTGTTGGCCAATTTTTGTGTCAGACTATACCCCACTCTCATGGGCGATTGTATCTGGTTGGTGACTCAGGCGTATATATCAGAATTAGACAGCTTATGATAGTTTTCGTCGTGTGTTGTCAAATGGCCTTTCTGGTGTTACGCCATATAAAAATGTAGAAGGTGAGGGAGACAAAACTATATGATAGTGGAATGGTCTGCAGATGACCCAATATTTTTTCTGAAAAATGCTAAGGACTAGTAATGCGGCGGATCATTGTCGTTGAATGCGGTCCGCCTATCGAGCATGCACACTTGTTTTTTAATCACATCAGCTAGTAAGCTAATCTCTTAGATCTGTCTTAGTATATCATACTTCCATTAAATAAGAATAAAGCTGCACCAACTCCAGAGTCCATCAGTGTTTCTACTGGAGTCTTTTTCTTGTCAACGATTCTTGAGACAGTCCTCATCTACCTGCATGCGACGGCAGTACCGAAGACGTAGTTGGTTTACCAACGGTAAACTATGATCTAAATAGATTTTACAATGTTCATTACGGTTTTCCAAAAATGCATCAATTTAATATTTCAACACGCAAGACAATGTAAAGAATCAGATTTTACAAGATAGAACAAATTTATCTACTCTTGGGCTTGGCAATGGCATTCATACACAGAGACGGTCACTTTTTGAGGTCCACAGCTCTCTTTTAATAAGTCCTGAAGAGATCGATGCCAAGACTGACATTGAGCAAAGCTCGTACTGGCCATCCCAAATACAGCAAGGGGTGTGAGCACAGCAAATTTAGGTACTCTTGGGCTTGGCAATGGCATTCAATCACGGCGATGGTTACTCTTAGACGTCCACATCTCTCTCTTAAAAGCACCGAAGAGATCGATGCCAAGACCGATATTGAGCATGTTCATTCCAGCCATCCCAAACAAGGCAAGTGGCAACTCAATGCCCTTCTCGAATTTGGAAGCATCTATAATGAGCTTTGCTGTTATGAAAACATGAGCTGCTAGCCTCGCAACAAAGAAGGAGACCCAATTCAGAACCCACTCAGTCTTCACAACCATGCTCTTGGCATCGCGAATACCAGCCATTCTCCGTACTTTCCTCATGTGTAGAAATATGGAATGTATCTGTGCCATAAGGAGAGAACAACCACGTTTAGCAATATAAATGAAAGAAGCTCAATACGCCTATGGTTTTTTGCTTTGGCAGTTATCACCAAGTTCTAGCAAACCTAATTTAGAACATGATAATTTGAACTTTAAATTTTCTCTCACAGATAGTGCTCAGATTCTACTAGAATGCCAAAATGTTCTTTGCTCCATGTTTGAGACTCGCATGCTAATAGCAGACTATTGTCGAGATCGAATATTTCTATTGTGGGTTTGACTTGAGCCAAAACTGGGCTTTTAAAAGAAAGAAACTTTGAGATAGAATTATCCATGGGCATAAAGTAAAACAGATCTTTTCTAAGGAATTAATAGAAGCTAACCAGAGACAGCTATAGCAAGGAAAAAACATCAGCAGTGTCTAAACAACAAAAGTGAATCACACAGAAGGAAAAGATACTCAAATTTTCACATGCACATCACGATGCACCTACGTATGCTGTTTGAAAGCGCATTCACAGAATTCTTGGATTCATTTTACACAGCTGCTCTCAATTCAAACTACTCTTTCCTTTTAGGCTCAATTTCAGCTGCTCTCAAATTTTCACATGTGCATCATGATGCACGACATACATATGCTGGTTGAAATTACATGCACAGAATTCTTGGATTCATTTGACACAGCCGCTCTCAATTTCAGCTACTCTTTCCTTTTGGGCCCAATTTCAGGTAGTTTCAATTTCAGCTAGTTTACCCACCGGTAAGGTAAAAATGCATCATTAAGGCAAAGGTTGAATTCTTGGAAAAAAATATCATAGTATGAGACATGCACAAGTATGGGCTTTCTTGCAAGATGCAGGATATCAATAAGAAAAAAGGATATCACATAGACCATCATCAATTTGTTTGCATTCACACACATTGTAAACAGCTAACACGACTTTCTTGGGCTTATTTACAAGGCATATCCTGCATATACTCACCTAGTTTCTTACTACCTCATGGGCCCATTGTGATCTAAATTGGAAAAAGACAGCACACAGAAGGCAGAGAATGTCTTAAGTATGTCTAAATTTCAGAAAGAAAGCATACCATACCTCGCAAATGAGAGTCAAGATAAGATAGTTGATGGTCACATTTCGATATAGAGCGAGCGTAAAGCATATGAGGAGTATCAAATGATGCACTAGGATGGAAGGTATCCAACCGCTATATAGTCGGTACTGCAGCATATCCCATTGATCATACGCAAAATAACCACAGGAGAAGCATAATGCCCTGTATGCCCAAGGCCAGGTAGCCCCAACCAACTTTGAATGCTCAAAGATGTCCTTATAACCATCTTTTAACCACAAATTAAGTAAAATGAAGACCACTGCATAGGAAACAGATATCTATTATGGTCTAATCTACATATGAATAAGACCAAAAAATCAATACAGTGAATGCAGCTGACACTTTAATGGATGTCAAGCATGCAAAACATATAGAAGTCAATAGAAAGTGAGCAGACATCTAGCCTTGAAAAAGAAGAGAAATCCTCAGCATGGAAAAGTTTCAACAAACCTAAGCAGTACACCCAAAAGAACACGGAGACTTCAATTCACTACAATCAGAGCTAACACGTTCCAAAAAGGATGCTCCAATGAGGCTAGTATTTTAACGGTGCTCTCTCTCTCTCTCTCTCTCTCTCTCACACACACACATCTCTAATTGTCCTCAAGTCCTTGATATCTTATCGCCGCTCCCTCAGATGTCCTTATGCTCTTCCGTGGAGGGCGAACTGTCCAAGAAACCAGATACAAGTGAAACCCCTTCCAAAGACTTGTACAATTTCTAGACAATTGAAACTCCAAATTAGAGGAAATTGCACCTACCATTATTCGGAAATCAGTAATTTAGCATTGATCTACTCCTAACAATTCAGTGACAAGGGCACTCGACACTATCAGTTTGTTAACTCGCCGAAACGCCAGAGAAGGACTTAGTCTTTTAGCTTCCACCACACAAGGAAAGGCAGGACAAAAGCAGTGCGAACAGAATGCTGCAGAGTGGCTTCTTATGGACCGTGAATTCGCGAATAATGCATGCCAAGAAAACTTGGGTACTGGAGATTGCAGTGCAGTATTCTAGTAGGACGATCAAAATGCGAACTTGGACCTGCCGTCATTCAGGTTCTGAATTTCGTCGTAAGATAATCCCACAAAGCACGTACGGAGATAGAGAGGCAGAGCGTTATAAGTATCACTGGTATAATTGCCGGTACCCGCTTGCCACCGAACCACCCAATTCAAACGGAACGACCGAACCAGCTTCGACCCACGACGTCAGAAACAGAGGGGAGAGGAACCCAGAGAGAGAGAGAGAGAGAGAGAGAACCTGAGGAAGAGGTGACGGTGGCGTGCAGGAGGGAGACGGCGGTGTTGACGAACAGAGGGTCGCGGGAGACGCGGGACCGGACGACCCAATTGGCGGCCTGGTAGAAGCAGCACCCCGCGAGGACGGACAGCAGCTCCGTCCTCCCGTTGAAGGCCATCTCGAACAGCACCGAGACCAGCCACAGGATCAGCGTCGCCAGGAAGAACGCCCCGGCCCTGTTCTCGCCCCCCTCGCGGCCCGTCCTCCTCGCCATTCTGCGGCGCGGCGGCGTCTTTCCTCCCTCGCGAGCGAAGGAGCGCTGCTGCGGAACGGTACGGGAGGCGGTCGATTCTCGAGAGGTTGTCTTGTCTGGATTTCGACGCCGAACGTCACCATCATCTTCATCGCTTCAGGGCCCCTCCGCAACGCGTGGCCTCTGCTCTGGCCGTGGCCGTACGAATGTGGCATGAACCGTATCGTCACCCGACCCGACCCGACGCGGATCGGATGCTGTCGGCACGGTACACGTCTCCCCCCCGACCACGCTCGAAAGGCCTCGCCTATGAAATTAACTACTTGGGTCCCATTTCCTCGAAATAAAGGGATTTATTTATTAAAAATCCTAAAATTTATCGTAAAAATATATTTAAATCATAAAATTTTCAAAAGAATAATTAAGTCCTAAAATTTATCAAATTGATAGAATCGAGTTATAAACTTAACATTGTCAATTTGATTAATAGAGAATGCTTGACGTGATATTTTTAAATTAATTTTTATTTTTTTAGAGACGGTCGCTAGTCCTAGGCAAGGTTTGACGACTTTTGCTAGGCCCAGACTAAGCCTCATTGGCCCTTGCTTTGTGTTGGTGAGGCTTGCCCAAATCACAAGTGCTTCCCTCATGAGGGCAAACATGCCTAGATCTAGATACCTGAGCTCGACAAAGATTTTCAGCCCTCACCTAGGGTTGGAAAAGCCTCACCCTAGTCAGGCGAGGGCCAGCCACCCTCGCCTAAGGCCGACGATCGTCATCAACCCCTCCAGCAATGGGACGACCACAAAAGGGCCTACCAACAACCTTGCCATTTTCTTCCTTTTCTTTTCAATTTTGTTTTTAAATAAATTTAGCCTTTCCTTTTTAGTTTTTACATCTAACTTTAAATAATAGAAAACGCCTTGTGGAAAATAAAAATTAATTTGAAAATGCCACATTAACATTTTCTGTTAAGTAAATTGAGGATATTAACTTTTAAAACTTGATTGTACCGATTTAATAAATTTTACAATTTAATTACGATCTTTATAATTTTAGGATTGATTGTATTTTCGTGATAAGTTTTAAGACTTCTAATGAATATATTTGTAAAATAAAAATCTCAACTTCCGAATCAATCTCAATTTTGCCTTTTTTTTTTATCTAACGAAAAATCCACACGTGAAGTCTGGTTCCATTGCTAACCGAAACCCTTTTTCATCCAAAAAAATATAACTTTAAATTCAGTCCCATACATGCTCCGACAACTTTTTTTTTTCCTTAAAGATACTCCCAACCTCAGGCGACCAGACCCTACGTTTGGATTTTAATACGGCCCGATCCACCCTCATCTCTATCTTTTGAGTCAATTAGCATAACCAGATTTAGCTTTTAGTTTTTAACTGATTGGATGCGATTTTCCATTACTACCATTACTTGTTTCCCTTCCCCACCTCTGCATCGCCATCATCGCTCGAAACCGCAAGTTTGAACTTCTCATCCTCGTCTTTTGCCCTCCTTCCGTGTCGTCCGGAGGTCATGGCCATCAAACTTGGATGTATGAGATGTTCGGTCATATCGAGCTGATCATGGTGCGCTAGTAACAACTAATGGTTCGAACAATTCCGTCAAGCCGACTGATCCTGCAATATCTCAAGATTGGTAGTTGTTTTTCGGTGCAGACAGATCTCATTTTGCTTAGCCAGCAATGTTATCTGCAACATCCAGGAAATTCATCTACATGAAGACTTAGTAATTGCCTAGTGCACCATTTTTCTAGCACAACAGTCCTGAACCGTGATACCTCCTACCGAAGGAGGGAATCAAAGTGATGAAAGAACACACCCATACTAATGAACTGCACAGATATATACTAGGGCGTTACATTGTCAAGATATCTCAGTTGATAACTGGGATTTAACTGCCATAATAAGCACTTAAAGAAGTGTAAAACATGTCACTGTCTCGCATCAACCCTGGGCGGCTCAGACAGAACACCATAACTTCGATCCACACCAGTATATACAATTTCTAGGGTAAGAATGTACTACCGGTGAAAACTTTATGAGATACCTCATACAGGTTTCCATGCTGTAAGCACCTCCTGAAACATCTCCAGCATCAATTCCCTATCCGCCTGTCTGAAAAAGTTATTCATCTCCTCTCTAACATCGTATACCTTCCCAAAATCGAACAGGAACATCAAGCACCCCTTCTTAAGCTTGTCCAGCTGATACAGCCAAGCCTCCTGCAGCCTCTCGAGGACGTTGTTCGAACTAATGTCTTCCAACAGGCTGTCCTCGCATGCATCTTTTAGATCTGCGATTCCATATTTATTGGCTGCCCCGAGAAGCGTGAGACGATGCTTCCAGAAATCCTCTTGGTTTATGCATCCGTACAAGTACTTCAAAAGGGCCTTGCAGGACTCGAGGGACATGTCTTCGATGGAGATCACGGAAGACTCTTTTTCCTTTAGGTTGTGATGGAACATGCTTTGGAAAACTGGAGAGCTTGCGGATAAGATGGCCTTGTGGGCCCTCAAAGAGCCGTCAGATGTATTGATGGTGATGTCAGAATGGATGGCTTCTTCGAGCATTCGTGAGAGGCAATGGAGAGTCCTTTGAATTGCTGCAGATTGCACTAACCCACTCCCATCTCCGAGCCATACAGGAGTGGGCTCCCCTCCCTGATGGTCAGTTGGCAAAAGAGCAACATTAGAACGCCAAAAAAGTTAAGTTACATCATCAAGTTGCTCTCTTTTTTATGTCAGATATGATAATACTTTTCCTTCATATACAGATCTTCTAAATGATATAATTCTTTTATAGGTACTTAAATAATATAAATAATTATATAGTAGAAGAGGTAATGAAGCAAACTTGGCAGATATCGGCAATTCAACAATAGTTATGACACAGCACATTTAAGAGATATTTCTGATTACTAAGAAAGGAATAAACCAACATCAAATTTGTTATGCTGTTGACATAGTTCAGAAATTTCAGAAATTCTTATAAAGCCATGCAAACCCAACACGCTACAAGATTGAAGTGATTATTGATAAAATCTCACATTCGATGGGTAGATCTTCAGATCCAAAAACTCAACATCGATGATAAAACGTCCATGGAAGGCACAATCGATAGACCAACCAAAGTCGTCACATGTCCGAAGTAATTTGTCATGTACTGCAGATGAAATTTAATAGGCGAGACAATTAGAATAAAGATATAGCTGTACTGACATAATATTAGAAAGTTCTCAAAGCAATAGCGTCTATACTCGCCAGTATATTGAAATTTGAGATCATGTGCCTGTTACTGCCAACAAAGACTTTTTCATGTAACATTAGTATCATTTCTGCAACATTTAACTATATGATATTTGAATTGGAATATGATCAAAATCACTATAAAGAGCAAAGAACATCAGTCCGTTTCATCAACACCTATGTCGTCTAAAGTGGTGCTTTCCTCTTGAGATCATGCAATTATTGCTTCCTACCGTGATCAGGGAAATATCGCATGTCAGAGAAGCCTTTTTATTGCCTTGGAACTCTGGTTCCAGAAATGCATGCTCAATCATGCAAATCACGGTATGGACAGAAGAAGAAAGAAGGAAATCATACGAATGCGGATGACACCACCATGTCTTACTAGCCTAGCTAGAAATGATTTGATTTAGACCCAAAACTCCGACAAATTAGCTTCAACTGCCGCCGGCACAGCAAGCAACATGGGACTCAAAGTGCCAAATTTGAAATCAATGAAAAGCTACACAGGGCTACGAGTAAGCTCTCTAGTTCCACCATCCTATGCAACTTTGGAAGGCCAGAGAAAGGTAAATAAATTTGCATTAGGCTGTTTCAAGCTGCAGGTGAATTTTCTGTTTCTTCACACACCCCCTCCCCCTGCGCCAAGAAAAGAAAAGAAAGGGAAAAAAAAAAAACAACTCCTCTTCAACATGGAATGAGCAGCATGCCGCAATGATGATCCCCTAAAAACAGAGAGCACTTAAACACACCAAACACAAACAACGAAATCGCCCAAAAGAGCAACTTGATTCCTTCGAAAAGTCATAAAAATGTCAACCCTTTTTCTTCTCCCCTTTAAATTAACCAGATTTTCACTGATATATTATACAGTATATAAACAGGTCCATGGAATCTTGACACCCAAAACACTACCCAGAAAAAAGCTGGAAGCAAAACGACAAAAAAAGAAGAAGAGCAGATCATCAAGCATTCAGGAATATCCCCCGGAGACCCAGAACAATAGAATCATCAGATTGGAGAAAACATTTCACCTGGCGAAGTGAATAGCCTACGGCCAGAACCAGCAACCGAGACGCGCACGACGAATCGCGCGAGGGGCGGTTGTTCTTTGGAAATCCTCGAGAGCTCGGGGAACAAGCGCACGTTCAGATAGCGATTCCTCTCCACCGATAAGTGCCTGCCCAGAAAGAGAAAGAGAGCGAATGAGCACGAGCCGCTCTCGAAAAAGAAAAAAGAAAGGGGGAGCAGCAGGAATTGGTGAATCTTCGATCGATAGAGATGGAGAGCCCCCCGACCCACCCACCAGTTCCAGATACCCATTTTGAAAGGCTCCGACTTTCGGTAAGAGGAGGGTCCGAAGCCGTCGATCCTCCACTGGGCGAGCCGCGACAGCGTCTCCACCTTGGAGTCGGCCATGGCGGCTGGGTTCGGCGGCGGCCCGAGCTTCCTTCGCTTCTCCACAAGGTTCTCCGACTCTCTCTCAAGCTTCTTGGGACTCACGAGTAGAGTGAGCCGCACTCGTCGCACAGAGAGAGAGAGAGAGAGAGAGAGGCAGAGGGCGTCTCTGCGTGACCTTGTTATGGAAGCTTTCAGAAAGCTAAAGCCTGGAAAAAAGAAAGAGCGAAAGGCATCGCCCCGGTCGGATCCATAGAAAATGATGGAAGGCGACCCTCCTTTGTTTTGCTCGCAAGCATTAGGCAGAACAGTGGTGTAGATATTTCTTTTGAAAAAAGAAAAAAGTTTGGCAAATAATCCTTATCCTAAAATTTTAATTTATTCAATACGACCGTAAACTTTAATCTAATACAATCCATGAATTTTTCATTTATTCAATACTATCCTCGATCTTTTAATACGTGTTCAATTTAGTCCATCAACTAAATAATTCGGGGGCTAGATTGAATATTAAAGAAACATTCGTATAATTAGCCATTTCTTTTTCGGCCATCATTTATTTCCCAAAAAAGTAATCTAGAAAAATATTTTAAAAACTGAATAAACATGTATTATTTTCATCATTCACGATAATGAAAATTGACTATTTATTTTAAATGATACAAGCGCGGCGATTTTTAGAAAATTATTTTCTAAATCATTCATTTTTTATGAATTAACTTTTTTTTAAATAAGGGTCGTATCCATGTATATAACTACATTCACTTCGATTAAACTGAAAGAAATTCTTTCCTTTTATTTATGTAAGATGTAGTTGACACGATCAAGAGTATCGTATCTTTCCTCTAATGATAGCAATATGTCATTCTATTTTTATTTTTAGATTCTACCTTTGTACATCTTAGCTTTTACTTAAAAAAGAAATTTTTATAAATCTAGTTCTTTTTCCATATTATCGAGTAAACTTATGGATTAATCGTGTCAAGTAGAAAAATGTAAACATAAATAACTTTTTAACAAGTCAATGTTTATAAAACTATTTTTATTATGACAATTTATCATCAAACTCTTTCTCATCATTTATCTTGATATATTGGGATGACCGATGAAAAAAGAAGAAGAAGAAATCCTTATTAAGGATTTGCCAAAATAAAAACACAATTACAATCCCAACGAGAAAATTTAAATAAAAAAATAAAGTCAGAATTTTGTATAAAGTAGGTTAAAGTTTTATAATGATAGCTAAATTTTGTTCATTTTAGATTAACAAAAATTAGTACCATCCACGGAGTTTCTATAATAAAAATTATCAAATTGCCTCGATTTGCATTGCTTTTCTATATCATAAATTTTTATATATTTTATATATAAGTATATTGCTGATAGTATATAAACAAAACTTCAATTATAAAATAGAGCAAATAAAGAGACTTAATTTTTTTAAAGACAGAATAAACAATAAATTCACCATGAATGTGAGCAAGTAAGTGCCTAGGAGAGGGCACATACTTTATACTCATTGGTTTCAAAATTTTAGAACCTAAAACCTCTTTTGTAACCTCTAAAATTACCCTAAAATTTTACCCGGTCATATTAACTTTATTAGGCCCATAGATTCTACAGGTTCTCCAGCACATCCCAATGGGTAAGTCAGGCCTAAAAGAGAAGCTTTACTTATTATTCAAGTATTTTAGAACCTACAACTTATCTTGCAAGTTGCTACCTCTAAAATTACCTTGATAATTTAACTTTACAAGGCCCCTAGATTCTATAGCTTCTCCCGCACATCCTAGTGGCCAAGTCGGGCCTAAAAGAGAAGCTCTATTTTAGGGAAAATGTCACAAATGGTCAATATATTTTTATTTAATGTGCAATTTCGTCCTTGAACTTTTAATTTGCTCAATTTGATATTTGAACTATTGATAAATGTCCGATCTAGTTCTCGAACTTTCGATCGGCTCAATTTGGTTCATGACCTATTGATAAATGTCCGATCTAATCCTTTGTTATTGTTTTTTCTTTTTTTTCTTTTTTTTGCTTCTTCTCTCTTCCCTCCGCTAGCTCCAGCAAAGGGAAGCCAGCGTCTTGCGAGGGTCGCTGGCATCGAGCGAGGGCCGTCCTCGCTAGACGCAGGTGAGGGTCGCCCTCGCCAGATCTGCGAGGGAGCCCCTCACCCGACGCCGGCTTCCCTTCGCCGGCTCTGGCGGAGGAAAGAGAGAAAAAACAAAAAAAGAAAAGAAAAGGAAAAACAGTAACGAAGGATTAGATCGGATATTTATCAATAGTTCAGAGACCAAATTGAGCCAATCGAAAATTTAGGGACTGGATCGAACATTTATCAATAGTTCAGGGACCAAATTAAGCTGATCGAAAGTTCATGGAAAAAATTGCACATTAAATAAAAGTATAAGGACTATTTGTAACATTTTTCCCTCTATTTATTACTTGAGTACCTTCCTCTGGAAAAAAAAAAAAAAGAAAAAAAGAAAAAAAGAAAGGCACCTTCTTGATAGGAAAATGCAAGTGGATGTTTTGTTTTGGCTGGCTTCTCTCTAAGAATATCTGGCATGTGATATTATTGCAACCCCATCTCGAAAAGAAGAGTTGAACGCGAACTTAAGCTGTTATTACGTACACGTTACTTTGAAAGGTCTTTTTAATTGACGATTTAAAAGGACTGTTTTACACATCAGACTTCAAAAAGTTTATCTTTCCTTTGCTTACTATCATGTGATTGGATTCTTAAACTTTTGTTCAGTACAGTTAAATACTCTAAATTATTCTAATAGTGCAATCGAGCCTTTTCGACTTTTACCTAGCAATCGTTAGGAACTCTCTTACTTAGCTATAATCTTATTACTAACTTGGTTAAAAAAATTGACAAATGATGCCTAGTCGACGCCACAAGCACCGTGTTAGCAACGACAACCTTCATAAGAGTTCAATGAAGGCACATGAAGAAAATCCAAAAGGACATGCAAGTTGGGATCTTTAACAAAGAAACACACGTATTGTTGATATCTACATAAACAGAATATTTAACATAAGGCATCTTTCATGCTTTCTAAACACTAACAAAAAAAAAATATTGCTTGATTAAAAGGAAGAACCGACCATCTATATAATAATCGTTAGCTTGATGTGACCAAGTTCTCACTCTCCACAGTGTCAACATGCCAATTTGACTAAACTATATAATAATCTAATTTCCATTTGATTTTGGGTCCCCTCCGAAGTTGTTTATTTTCCCCAAAGCTAGCAAAAAAAAAAAAAAAAAAAAAAAAACTATCTACGACTTTTAAGGGTTCCCCATCACTGTCCGAAAACTAGCTCGTGATTTATGATAATTTCAATATAGTTTTTGGATTTTCAAATCCGTGCAACTTAGTCTTCCCATAAGACATCATAATCTTTGCAGCAATGTCAATCGATATCTTTTGCAACAAAATAAAGAGTTTTTCCTTACGGGGGCACTATTTTTTTTTTTTTCAACGTAAGAATAATTTGATTACGCGAGAAAATTAATTAAGCCGATTGTTTATCCTGGTACCGGAGCTAAGCTTGGGGCCTTTCGCTCTATGTAAATTTTATTCAAGTAATTAATTAAACGAGCTCCTTCTAGCATCGAACAATTGTCAGAGTTTCACAAATTTCGAAATCAAGGAGCTTGTCTAAATTCCATGATTAGAGTAATGATATGCTAATGAAAAGTTTAACAAGCTCTAGTCTACTAAATGAGTCGGCAATCTATGAGGATCTAGCCGCATCATTTAGAAAAGCTAGGTCATCCTAAAAGAAATTAAAAAAAAAATAAACAAAAAATAGAGAGAGAAGAAAAAGAAAAAATGACACAAATAATCTATAAACTTTGGTCTAATGTGTAATATACTCCCTAAACTTTTAATTTGTTCCAATTTTTTTCCCAAAATCTTTCTTATGAATTTCATTTTCTGGTTTTGACATTTTTTTCACCTTTATTTGCTGACTCAATGTCCACTAAAGAGCACGTTATGGCCACGTCAACATTAGGAATACCAAAGTTAACAAACCTTCAGTAAGTCTTGGACTATTCCTCTCTCATGAATAAAAAAGATGATTTTTCTGTCTCTCTCTAATATATAGTGCGATGAACTCTAAAAAAAAAGTTATATTTGAAGAAACTATTTTCAAAATGATCTTATATGATAGAGAAAATCATTTGATACTTGCAACACCAGTCATAAGGCCAAAAAACCACAGTCTCGAAAAGGTACTAGGTTCACTAGCCACAAATAGTTAACCATTTCCAACAAGCCTACAATAAAAAAAGGTTTTGTGTGAAGCAATTACGATCCGCATATTATATTTATACCATTTTGAAATTTCTAGGAGTTTAATCAGACTCACGTCAGATTTAAATCGAGAAACGTAGAAGATTTTCTCTCTTTCAAAATACAGTCAGGTGAAAAATTTTCGAGACATGATGATTCTAGCAACGCTTCAGTCTCAAAATCATTTCAGAAAGTCAACTATTTCCTTTGGAGCGTGGCACCCAATTGCAAGGCGTGACACGCCGCTCCACCCGATTGGGCCGACCTCACTCGCTCGTTGGCCGACGCGTGGAGGGGCCCCAAGTGTTGGTGGGGATGGGCCCTCCCCCGCTCCGTTCACATGCTTATTAATATTTTCATATTTCCACCGATATTTGCATTTTTGTCAATATTTATAATACTTGAAATTCCAAAAAAAAAAAAAAAAATTGAGTGGGGTTCAAGACGTGGATGAGGGATGGAAAAATTTATAAGTCAAGATGTGGATGAGGGATATATGTCATCATTCTCACTTTTTTTTTTTTTCATTTCAAAATTACTCTTTACAATACTGAATGAGCGCCCCTTTTTTTTTTTTTCAAGTATAACCACATTTTTGTCTCACTTTTTTATGAATGCAAAAATTTTCACGACACTTCTTTACCGAAACGAATGGACTATATAATTTTGCAACTTATACTTTTTGTCCTTATAATGAAATTACAGGATGGATTCATTGAATTTGATTCAATATTATTTCAGGAATCATTGTGGACAAGCGCGGTGCATGCCAAGTAGTATATAGTACATTAGCAAACAAAACTCGCCTAGCAACAATAAACTTGGTAATCACACCTAAACAAAAGATGGAAAACCACCAACCATGTTCAAGAAGCTCGAAACATGTCACGAGCAATGGCTACCTTATATTTTTGGTATTTGCCAAATCACGTGAAAAGATTATCCAGCTTTTAGCATATCGATAGGCTGTGATGACGGGTTCATACATTTATACTTGAACTAAGTATGACACAAAATCTAAAATTTGAGCATTTAGTAATACAACGGTGACTCTGACTCTTATAGAGGCCATTTCACCCATCAGTATTAAAAAGCCAAAATATGAAAAGAAACACATATAAATATAATAGCATAAATGGTCATGAATTTTAGTTTAACATGTAATATTGTTTTTAAATTTTTAACTTTTTTAATGTAATATTTTATTAAAAGTTGGATGAAACTTTAGAGGTAGGTCATTTTTCCACGACACGAAATGACGGGTTGGTCCACGCGCTTGGTCACAGAGTGACAGAGAAAACGACTGTCCTTAAAACGAAGCCACCTCGGATGCTTTCATCTCTCTGTTCGGTCTCGGTCGGTGCTGTCCCGAGTCCAGCAACGTTCGACAGCGTGGATTCCCCCGTCTCCCCCCCGCACTGATTTCGCCGTCGTCATCTCCTTCGATTCTCCGATTCCCCTTCTCCTCCTCCTCCTCCTCCTCCGCAGCTTTCGCCCCCTTCGAGTTGTCACCGCGTCGAGCGGCGATCGGGGACATGGCGGATTCGATGTTTCTCGAAGACGCGCCCCGGGGCGCGACGCGGAGTCCCTTCTCGCGCTCCGCTTCCGTCAAGGACGTCACCTACAGGTACCGATTCCAGCTCCTTCTCGCCTTCGATTCGCTTTCGGGTTAATGGGTTGGAGATTGAACCGTTGCATGAGGCTATCTGATATACTCGGGTTGATTTCGGTGGGGAATCCTGGACTCTTTTGAGCTTGGGAGATGGTAAAGTTTTCGTTTTTTCGTGTTTTTGTTCTCGGGTCGTGAAGAAAGGGGTTTCTTTTCGTTCGTGGAATGGTCAATGACCTAGGCGTGAAGAAGGGGTTTTCTGTTCGTTCGTGGATGGGTGGGGTGTCGATATGGCGCGATTGATTGAAGGTTGTGGTCAACTTGATCGATCGTTTTCGGTTGACTCTTGATGCTTGACATTTCGTCTCACAGAGATTGGAGAAATTGATTCTTCGAGGATAAGCCGATTCTCGAGCTTGCTTCTCGCCCACCTGAGTTTTGAGATTGAACTGGCGAAAGGGGAGCCTGTTCAGCTGATAAGCCACTTTACCAGAACCTTTTTCAACTAATTCGTTAGCTGAATTCCCTTGTAGTGTTGTTGATGCTACTTTTGCGACATCTTGAGATCATCTTTCATAGAGTTTTTTCCAGTTTGAAGTGCTCACTGCTCTTTTGATGAATGTTCCGCAAAGCGATTGCTGGATTTAGCCAAAATCGATTCTTGATGCAAATATATGATTTCGAATGGCAGGAGTATTGTTTTGAATGTGAGGCACTGAAATTTAAAGTTTTGCCTGAACATCTGAAAAGGACTAGATTATGCCTAAAAATTTCTCCCCCAAGGTAGGGAGAGGGTTTTGGGGGGTGCGGGAGCACTAATACCTTGGTTTGCCTCTGGTTTCGAGTGTATGCATAATCAACCATGTGCTTGTATTGTAAAATAAAAATTTCGGTCTTTACGAAAGTAATCCTTGAGAATTAAAGCTCTGTGTCTAAGCATGTTTTCTTGATTCTTGGCCACTTTGCTTTATGTAGTTGTATTTCTAAAATCAGGGGCATCGCAAATCTTTTATTCTTATGTGATTTGCCCTGAATGACTGACTAGCAATGGTCCAAGAATGCGCCTTCCTGACTTTCTGTGTGATTGTGCTGTCTGAAATCAATTTCTTTATTTACACATTTTTTGATCCGCCAATTCTGGGTTGCTGAACTTTCAACAACTGAAAATGCAACAAGTAGTGGTCATCCAAAAATATTACCTAAGGAGGCAACTTGTTTGCAACAATTGTCACAAGGTCAGAAGTTTATTACTGCTTCATGAGGATTCAAGCATCTGTCTTTGTATAAACTAGACGTTCATGTCTCTTGCAGTACTTGGGCTGAAATTCTTCGATAGGGTTAGAATTGTTGTAATCATAGTGGGTGAGGATAGTGTTTGCTAGCCTTTTCCTGAGAAATTTGACTTGACTTTTCCACATGATAGATATTGTTCTTAATCCTGACTAATAAACGCACTACTCTTAATCTCTCACCACACTTACGACATGTGTGCACACCCTTGCATGCACAGTTGTGCAATCATACATACACATGACATGTTTGTGCATTCTGATGTGGTGTGAATAGGAAGCCACAAAAGCTGTTTGTAATATTCTCTTTTCTTTGCAGCTGTGGCTCTTGTGGATACGAGCTAAACCTCAGCTCCTTAAATCGGAACATGTCAACAATTGGATCTAAATACAGTAAGTCCATAAAGAAGGGGATCATATCATTCCGTAATGTTGATGAGAGTAGATTTACACTGGTTGATGAGCTGCAGTGCATACCTTACTTCTCGAAACGATCATGGGGTTTGTTTAGGCGGAGAACCAAACTTCTTTGCCGTAAGTGTGGCAACCGTATTGGAATTGCATATGATCCAATCACTTCATCTGATTCACTTGTATCAGATGGACTAGAATCATTTTCGTCCAGTGAAGTTCCTAGTCAACGTAAATACGATGTAAGAATTCGTGCCTTACAGCCATCATCCTCTGAGGAATCATCGATGTCCCCCTTTGTATGATAAATACGATTCCCATTGGGTTGGATCAAGTCAAGGCGACCGAAAAGTTCCCCTGAGAGTTTTTCCCTGTCTAAAGGTGGAATGCTACTGTCATGTTTGTAACTTTTGCATTTGTAATAAGGGATTACATGTATAGAATACGAAGAACACTGGATGCTGGGAACTGTGAGGTATTTGAATGATTAAGTTGTGTTTAATTTTTACCCGTGAATTTGGGAAGTGATGCTGCTACTTTGAGGGTCGATCCGTCTTTTACTAATCGAAATTATAGATGCTACATACGGAAATGGATATCACCATGCTTCTGTGGGGAAAACTAATTTGTGAAGTGATGCTGGTCATTGTTAAATTTTGCTGATCAACACGTTTTAGCATGTGCATATTGGTTTTGTGGTTGACATGGATTTGGTGAATTTAATGAACAAACATATTGAGAAAGATACAAGTAGACACAGAACTTTGTGTTCGATGTTGTGTAGAGACTGCAGTTTTATATGTTGCAGTTGCACGAGCCAATATTTTTTTCATGTGGAACGACCTCCAAGCTAGCATAGTTCTGGGAACTTAGGAGTTCATTAGTGGCATATAATCCCATTGTCAATTTAGTCTACAATTACTGCTTAGGAACTGGAAGGATCTGGTGACTTGAATGGAATTTACCCTTATGAAGTTGAGGTCGTGTAGCATACAAGTCGTCATATAATGCTGGTGAAATCACTGAATGCTTTCCTTTATTAGAGATACGGACCGGTTGCAAACTCTGAAATTTTTCTGAAACTCTTTCCAGTTACTTTCAGTCTCTTTGATCTGTTGGCTTTTAGACTTGTATCGAGATAGAATTGTTTATCACATGAGAAGGTTGTCTCTGAGAAACATCCAATCCGCATGTTTGATAGCTGCTTGCATAGTTACGCATGATTTGCGTGGAACACAAGTTCACATTCCGTCGATATGTAAAGTTCTATTTGGGGCATCGACTGATCGGAACTTTTATCTTGTATGGATTGGCATTCCTCAATGTTGAACTATCAAATTGTTGGGACCGTGAAAACAACAATTCCACAGTATTGCGGTGATTATGCATTCTTGTTCTCGTTCCTAGATGAACGATATGATCATATAGTGGCATGGTGGATCTTGATCGATTGTGGTCATTTTAAATGAAGCAACATTGCATGCAAGTGGAGACTGACATCCATTTTTCACTCTCCTTTTTCTTCCTAACCTCAATTTAGCCTTGCATGCATGTCAAAGGACGATGAAACCGACAAATCATCAAATCCAACAATCAAACATTCCATTATGTTGAAAAGAGTCACGAGACAACGTCGTCCCCCCTTTGTCTGCTTTCTCTCTGTTAAGGCCACATGCAAATAAACAGTATATTCCTCTCTCTCTCTCTCTCTCTCTCTCTCTGTGCAACACATGACTAAGGCAGCCAATGTGTTTTGGGTAACATGGTTCACCCAACAATTAACAATTAGGGGACAAATTAACCCGAAAAAGAGGATGATAATTCGGGTTGATAATGCAAGTACTCCAGAATTTCAAATTAGGCACCAGTCAGAAGCCTACATAAGAAAGCGTAAGCCGCATTTTTCCATTGGTAGTAGCTGAAAGAATATCCTGTGGCGTGGACTGTTCTGGTCCGGTTATTCTAAGGTGAGGATCTAAGGCGCAGCTAGAGGCCTAACAGGGGTAGCTATAAGCTTTCATTTCAAGGGCTGTATATATATATATATATATAAGTTGGGTACATTTTGGGAATTGGATCTGTGTGGATAAGAATATCATATCACTCTTTGATATTGGTGTGACCAAACGATATGGCCTTTCCAAAAGTTGTTTTGACTTGAGGCGCTCCCTAAAGAAGCTTTTTTTCTTCTCTCTTTTCCAGTCATCTTACAAGAAAAAGGAGCTAAAGCTCTTGCTAGGCTTTCATGCTCTGGCTCTGACCCTTTATCTTTATCCCATCTTTAGATCTCTCTGGTTGGATGGAGGAGATATAGGTGGTGGTGACCAGCTTTGCCCTACCGGAGACTTGCTTGGCATAGGCACATGCATGTCCTTTGGCCTGAGTCCAAATACAGTCCCTCTCTCTCTCTCTCTCTCTCTCTCCATGGGCAAAGAGAACCTTTTGCAGAATATTACCTACAAAACAGAACACAAGACTAAGAAAATGGGAGTTCTTGGCCTTGGTAAAAATGAAATGGAAAGTGATGAAAATTATATGTTTCTTTTGGCACATAGGGTGCTAAGAGGTAACAGTCTGTACAGCTTATTTGCCCTTCAAGTTAGGACCAATTTGAGGGCTCATGCCCTGTGGTCTCTAGGTCAAAATCACTCACTTTAAAAAATGTCGATTTTTTTAATCAATTCAAGTGTTAACATTGTACTTGTTAAAAAAACGTTAAAGTGTTATTACACATGAAACAAAAGTTACCAAAAGTTGCAAAAGCCACAAGCACAAATTAAACTTTTCTTAGACATACCGTTAATGCTTTTTTCCATGATAAAAATGGAGGGAAAAAGCAACTAGCACTAGTGGCCTCCCGTCAGCATTACCTATCTCACCCTGTTATGAAGTTTGTTACTAATTGCAATCTAAATGTTCGAGAGTGTCCTGTCATCGCAATCTTATTGAGATATTAATAGGTAAGAAATCTCTTCACATGAGATATTTTAAAGTTACGCAATGCAACAAAAGCTGTTTAAATATTCTTTGATGATGTGAATCGAATTTGGATGGTTTCTTGGAAGAGAAAAGAGATGATTTTTCTCCTCAATAGGCCAATAACCTTGATGCTTAGATATAAGGTTGACATGATATGCATCTGAAAGACTGGCAAGTGAAATTTACTGTCTAGGGGGGATGAAGTGTGTGGAGCTCTATTGAGAATCATATTTGCCCTCAGCCTAGCCCAGCTAGGAGCTACTAGCTCCATATGTAGACATTTTTCAAACATCCATCAGTCACTTCCATGTGACACTAATGCACCCGTCTTTAAAATAGTCAATTCGCCAC
The DNA here is from genome assembly GCA_014182375.1 of Eucalyptus virginea. Taxonomy (NCBI): domain Eukaryota; kingdom Viridiplantae; phylum Streptophyta; class Magnoliopsida; order Myrtales; family Myrtaceae; genus Eucalyptus; species Eucalyptus virginea. The sequence goes on from CM024519.1 coordinate 54,290,633, forward strand.
CGAATTTATAGGAGCTATACATTTCCTTACTTAGATTAAAGATATAGCGTATTTCCTTTTAAAATTAGCCTACCGAGGTTTAGGTTTATTTGTAGCCTCGTTGAAGATATATGTACTATCCATCAGCTATATTCGTGCCACAACATTTGTCATCACTTTTCCGAAAGTAATTGTTTTGTTCTTTAGTGCAACATTATGGTATATAAAGCCATTTAATCTTTGTAAAAATGATACAATAAATTCTAATCCAATGAAGAGATGACATCGTAAGTTAAGGAATCACATTATATAAATTAAAAGTTTAAGAATGTTCAGAAATCATTTATATTATTATTTCTTAACCTTTCTTTCAGAACTCTCTTGAAAAGACCTATGCAACTAAGGGTCCTTTGTCAAGTTGCCCCCCTAATTGCCCCACGAGGTGATAATGTTGCGTTAGGAGGTCAGCCTCGACGCCTACGCGGCACAAGGTTTCGATCCTCATCAGATGCTTCGCTCGATCTCACCGAACGAGGCAGGACTCGATGATTCACGACGCTCTTGGAAATTTTAAGGGCCACGGCACCTTCGCAAACGTGAGTTTTCCCCCCTTATTAGCCAAAGGGAGGCGGCAGATATTGCCTAAGTTTCGTTAGGTTAGTCAAACCGCATGAACCACATGAATCACCGTTAGGCTTCGTTCATCTTCCCCTTGGACAGTCGTTGGGAGTTGGGTGCACATTCATGTCTTGTCATTTTCGTCCTCCCCATTCGAAACTAAACAAACAGATTTGTGGTCCTAAAACAACAGCTTTTGGTCCCATATTCCAAGCTCTTCACCCTTCAAATACAGACTGCCCCTGTGAAGGGCTCTTGCACTACCCAACAAAGAAGGCCTAAATGGACCTTGCACGTGCGGAGAAAATTTCTAGCGAAATGATTATTCTTCACGTCCATCAATCAAATTTTCAGAAGACTAAAAAATGGAATTTGGCATCTATCCGCTATAGATGAGTAATTTAAAATCAAAATTAGAATCCTCTGAGTGCTCTGCAACAAAGGGACAGGTATTGCTCCATCAAGACAACTATGGGACAAGCACTTCTTTAGCATTGTACACATGGTCCATCATTGTTTACTTTTGCCCCATATCTTCAGAGGATATCAAAATGATGCCTTTCATGACGTTTTAAGAAATTACATGTGCCATTTTAAGCCCTAAACAACTTTTCTTTTTGTCTGATTTTCTGTTCTGGCTACAACCATGAGAAGCAAAAGGGGTTTTAGATAAATATACAAGAATCCGGAGAGCATTCAGAAAGGAAAGCACTTACTCAAGCTATTCTTTGACTCTGTCGGTCTCAATAGTATCAAACTTTACAGTCACACTTTGCAGGCCCCAAAAGAAAATACCCAAAAAGAAGGGGACTCGTTCTTTTCTTTTGAAACCCTCTCTCTTTTCCTTTTTTCATTCTTTGGTCCTCCTCTTTGTGAGAGTCCTCATCCAGCCACTCCTCACCTTCACCCCCTCCACCTTGGTGCCCACGTGGCAGACGCTCCCCTTGCTCTTGCTGGACCTCTTCCATCTCATGAGCTGGAACAAGTGGCCAATCCGCTTCCGCCACCTCAGCGAGGCGCGCGGCTTGGCATGCTCGACCACGGTCTTGTTATTGGTACTGCTTTCCTTAGAGGCTGTGGTAGCGGGGATAGTCTTCTTGCTCGTGCTGTGAGGCCATGAAGCCTTGCAATTGTCAAAGGACACCTTAGAAGCTGTGTTTTTTTCCCACGACGCAAGACCATTGTCCTCAAATTTGATTGATATGAAAGAATCTGCATGAATCATGAACTCTCTTAGTGATTATTAACAAGGAAAAGAAAGAGGAGAATCTCGATTTATGATGAATTAAATAAAGCCTGGAGGCTGGCATGTATGTTCTTACAGTTCTTCTGTTTCAGTATTAGAAACATAGAACACAATCCTATTAACAATATTTTAATGAAACTTATAGCAGAAGTAGCCCTGCTCAAGATATGATGGGTAATGAAATCACATCAAATGGATGTTGGCCATGGCCCAGCAAACATGTCCCCCTCGAATTCTCAGTGCACCGACCTGAATGATCTCATCTTCTACCATCTAACTCTATCTGTTCACTTTAATGTGAATAGTCATCTTTTTTTATTTAATTTTTCTTTTTTATTATCTCCAAGCAATTCTACCACCTTTTTTTCTCGAGACTGTGAATTTGTATGTGAGACCAAATTTCACATCAGATCCAGAGTGATTTACGTCCTATTTATTATCTAAAATATTCACTCTTGTACAAAAATAAGAGGACAGAAGATCAAACCAAACCCGAGCATCACTCCTTCCAATGTGAGCCATTTGGCCTTATTTCCTTGTAGGCTTGTACCCATTGTATGCATGCAATAATTTCTTTCCCCAGACAACACAGCAAGTGATGGCAATGGCTGAGACAAGACAGCCCTAGCAAAAACTCCCACCTATTCACTACTTGCAAAGGTGCAAACTTTTTCTCAGATTCAAACTCTGGGATCTTGAAAGGTAGGGAGAAGAACCATAAGAAATGAGAAAAATTTACCTTCTGGGCTAGGGGAAGCCTCTTCATAGGCGATAGAACCAGATTTCCAATGCCGGAATTCGAGGCGATTGAGGAAAGATCCAAAAGCAAAGATCTTGGGAAGACCAGCAACAGGTGGCTTCTTGTTGGGGTTATTGCTCTGGCTCTGAGCTCTGTGGCCATGGCTGCTTCTGGTTGAATGAGGATGAAGATGGTGGTGGTGGTTGTTGTGCGCCTGCTTTGCTGCCAAAACTAGAAGCCTCTCGTTCAAGCACAAGGGACAGACCCCAACAATTACTTCTTGAGGATGGAAATAGCAGCATGTCGAGTTGCCTTCTCTGTAGTCATTCATGCTCTGCTTTCTGAAGCTTACTGTGCAGGGGGAGCGCAGAGAGAGAGAGAGAGAGAGAGAGGGGGGAGAGGAGAGAGAGAATAGTCCAAGAATGCGTGAGCTGCTATTCATTTATATTGGGATGAAACATGGAGTCTGTAGGAGTCGGTGAGTTCATCACCACACACTATGGCCCGCAAAAAATTTCATCTCAAGAGGCACTTCAAAAAGAATTGGAAATGAAATTTTAGTTAGACGCACATAAATTTGAATGCGACGTAACTCCTATCCTTTTAATAACTTCTCTCGATTTACAATAATGTCGAAAGTCACATCTATTCTCTCGATTTTTAGAATCTTAATCGGTACATATTACAAGATGGTTTGTTAAACTTAATCCGATTACAAGGCATTGGATATGGATACCCTTGTCATGAAATGGGAAAAAGGAAAGGAATATTTTATCTTCGGGAGAGGTAAGGACGGGGCAAAGGCCAAGGCGTTAGGGCCACAATCCAGAGGCAAATTTCACCTTTTTTTTACCAGCCGAAGCAGAATTCGCATTTGTCTTATTTACTGGTTTTTACTGTGCGCCTCGGTTGCAACGAGGTGGAGAGGTTAGGTAAAGGTACTGTTTCACCTTTGACCCCCTCATAAGGGGCAACGAGATTTGCAGTGTCTGCAAAGGAGTCACATGAGTGCAGTAAACCCTCCTAATCGCTTGTCTTGTCTAGATTATGATATAATATTAAGCGTGGGAAAACATTCCATTGTTAACGGCAACAATCTGATCTTTTGCAGCATCTAGAACCCATCCGGTTCAAGCTTCATGCCCGGTCTTCCTTTGGAGGAGGTGGTCAAAGTTGGACCCCCCCTCTTCTTGGATCTGTTTTAGGTTGCACTTTTATCATGGCATAATCTCAAGCACAACTTGCATTGCCACCGTGGGGAAAATTTTCATCATTCGATGCCGTCCGGTCCTTGGAGATTCCCGTTTATACTTATGTCGTGATCGTGATATCTCGTCGAGAAAAACAAGGGTATTTCATGTACCTTTCATTGGATACTTATAAGGTATAGTATTGTACGGCACAACATTATCTTAAGATGATCTTGTGACATGTTATGATACTATCATATTTAGTTAAAATGGCGCAGTGTAATTATACAGAGCAATAAGTGTGCCTTAGAAGTTTCCCCTTCATTGCAATATACATTGATAATTCTAACCATCTTCGACCCAAGAAACGGGCAGAACTTGCAGGAGGAGGTTGGATTAGGTTTTTTTGTTTAGTTGAACGAGGGGGAAGGAGAGTGCCCATCTCGGAGACACGTCTTTTTAGAAGAAGCGGTTGGATCGCAGCGCTTCTTCTCAAGCCAAGGTCAAATTTGGCTTGAAGTTGTAACCATGTCAATAAAGAGTGACTAAAGGAGTATATTATAATGGGGGCAAGGCTGTGGATTAAGTCAAACATTGCAGCTTGAGACTGCTCCCTGTGGGTTGTGGACCATAAAAAGCAAGAAAAAAAGGAAATTAAAAAAAAAATACATTTGCGGAAAAGTAGTATGGACTATGGAGGGTGAGAAAAGTATAAATATAAATGACAAGAAAAAGCAGGTGCTAGGCACACTTTAGCTTGACTCTAATGCCCTTTTAGGGGAAAAAAAAAGAAAAAGAAACAGATTTATTGCAATATCTTTTTTTCCTCCACAAGAAATGATTCCTGATAATGCAAAAGTCCTTTTGATGAAGCTTTTGCCCGTTTCCCTTTCTTCTTTTACAATTTCTTTCCTTTTCTTTTTTGATTCCTTTTCTTATCCAAAGCAGATCTTATATAAAAGTTTGTGACTTGGATTGCACTAGTCAAAATCCCGTGCACTGCAAGGTTTTGATTTTTGATTCATTATAGCTTAGTTGGATAGCCGAGAATTATACGAAGAGTACATAATTTTTATATTTTATGACATCTACACAAATGAAAATCAATTTGAAACAAAGAAAATGTTCAAACACTTCAATTTCATTGGTGTTCCTTTGACATATTCTTTTGATTTGAGAATTTTGTTGTGCTGAAATATATAAATAGAGGTATTGCAGCATTTTGACTATTCTTTAATTTAAATTTTATGACTCAGTGTTGGATATTGCCAACTTTTTGAATTTTATTGATAATATAAAATATAGGGTTGCTCGAGGAAGTATGATAATCTAAATACTAATTAGATGAATTAGGGCTTCTGTGTATTATGTTTATTCTCCATGGTAGCCCATATACTGGGAACATGAATACATGTTACATAATAATATTATTGATTATTAATTTATGTCCTCTTCCAGTCGCCTGATCATGTCTATTGCATGTGTGGAAAAAAAAAACTCTTTAAGGAATGAAGAAAATACATATTTTTTGAATTTTATATAATTAGGAAGATTTTTAATTACTTATGATTTTTTAATTAATATGCTCAAATGACAATTAATCCTTCCCTTTTCATTTTTTCACTTATCTAATATATATTTTTATGCTCTTTACATGTTATGTTATATGGGTTGATAATCATATATATATATATATATTTGTTATAGGGCAATTTTAAGTAATAAGAGGTGACTCATCTAGATCATAGGCGTCGGAACTTAGCTTGATGAGGCAACCGTCGAATTGGTTTTTCGTTGTTCAAATTTGCCATTTTGATTTACATGCCAAGTTTATCCCCCGTTATTTATGCTAAGTTTGGGACATCTAGGTACAGAAAATTGTGAGAGAAGACATCCTTCCGTAAGTTAAGTTGGATTTTTCATCAAAACAAAACAAAGTGGGAGACTACACCCGCTACAAGTCTCAATACAACTCAAATGTCCAAGAAAAACCAAACGAAGAATAGCAGCAAAAAAGCTAAGGAAAAAAAATATAGAAAAACAAGACATCGGAGAATAGCAGAATCATTCAACCAAAACTCTCCATTTAAGCATGTGAAGATTTGACCCCATCAATCTGCATCATTTTCTCCCCACTCCATATGCAATTATGCATCAAAGATTCTGATTTTAACAGCCAACTTCACATTAAAAAAAAAAAAGGCTTGGATAGAAACAAGATAATCTGGTCTAGCTCAAGGCCAAATCCGTGTGAGTTCCTTATCATACCAACTACTTTAGCCATAGGACCAAGGAAGAAACGTAGAACACCCTTCTTAGAAAATTATCCATTAAAATTCTATGTAGCTTCAACAAATCCCTCAACCACATCAATTTTTCCTCTTGGCTCCTCTCATTGAAAATTCAGCTCAAATTTTCATTCTCCAAGTTTCCTTTCCTTTCCCAAATAAAGCATTAAAGATTGCGACACAAGAAATGTTTCGAGTTATCTTTTCCAGTGCAATGCCCACTAACAAATCGTATGGAGTGATTATGAGTGAGGACAACTATTTAGCAACTTAATCATCATATTTGTTCATTTTGTGGGAAAAGAAGAAGGCAAGGCAAACAAGAGGATATCTGAATCTACAAGAAATATTTCTGTACCACGGATATAGAAGGCAATAGTGATAACGTGGAGCAATCAAGCAATCATCATTACTCCCGTGTTATGAATATATTTAATTAAGTGATATTTTGCTCTAGCTTTCGATTGGGTTGGTTAGAATATGTGTGCTGTCGCAGTGGTGCATCCGTTATAGATAATACTTCTCCAAAGGTTAGGCATGCTAAAGAAGTATTTCTAAAGGCAATGACTTCCACTCCAAAAATTAGGCATACCAAAAACTTTTGTTCCTCTCTCTCTCCTCTCTCTATCAAATCTAAGATGATATTTTACCGAAAAAATACCTAAGATGATTAACTAGTCTATGTGGAAAACAGAGGTCGCTAGCTTCGGTCACGAATAAATGTAGTGATCGTGCAACTACATGGTCCTAGGACGAAGGCTATTGCAGAAAAGAAGATAGAAAGGGAAAGATTAGGCTGATTATTTTTGTATTTTCATCATTTATCAAAACTGAGATTAAAGGCAGCTATGAGTTAGCATTTGGATATGTCGCTCTCTAATCAAGACCAGTCAAAAGGAAACATAGACCTTTCAGGAAAGCTAGGAGCTAAATACAACTCTTGACTTTTTTTTCGGCTTGCCAAGTACATTTTAAATACCATATCTCTTGCTAAATATGTACTAAGTTAATATCACTTGGGATCTTTCTTTTATCTTTTAAGACATAGAAAACCATCTAAAGCCATACCGTGTGCTTGCACATACATTAAAGGAATCATCTAAAATCAACATGAGACATAAATTCGCGACATGATGTTAATTCTTCTACATGCGGGTTGCAGGGATTCCGTGTATAGCATCCCTAGTTAACTCACTCAAGATATCATCCGTCTTAACCTATCTTATAACGAGTCTCACAGTTGTCATTTGGCATACAAGTAAGCGCTTTTCCAGAATATCACCTATTTTGATAGTATTCTAGCCTAAACACACTTAAAAATGAAGTTCCAAAGCTAAGGTTGCCATTAGGTATCTCCGTAAATTAATTTTAGTTTTCATAAATTTATCCCCACTAGCTCTCCCCCGATTCAGTGTGTTATTCAGTTCATTTCTACCTCATTCACTATCCTAAAAGCCTATTAGGAGCTGCTCCTTATTTGAGTCATTTGATCTTGGCGACCACTCCCCAGTCTTGTTAGACCAGGTCATTATAGGCTCACCAACTTTTGCACAGTGTGTCCCTAAACCACACATCTACTGGAAAGCCACTTTGATATCATATTATGACATCATTAGTAACTCACTCGAGGTATTGTTAGTTTTGGCCTATTTCATACCGAACCTCGCAATTTTGTCTTTGAGCATATAGGCAGGCACTTTCCTCAGAAGTCACCCATTCTAATAATACCCTAACCTAAGCAAAGTAAAATTTGTTGTTCAATCAAAACATGTCTTTGAGTTAATTTTAGTTTTCACGAATATATTCTACGCTCGCTCTCTCCCAATTTAATGTGTAATTCGGTTCATTTCTGCCTCCTTCACCGTACTAAAAACCTGCCATGAGCCGCTCCTTGTTTGAACCCTTTGACCTCCGCAACCACTTTTTACCTTCGTCAGATCAGATTGTTACACCATGAGTTCTTCATGTACCCAAATCCCACGCCATGCTCCTGTATTACATTACAGAAAAAAATGGCATCAGCCTTGCCGGGCTACTTCCAAGTTGCCAACTTAATACATTAAAATAAACTATGCACATGAAAGATACGTTAACTTTTAAGTTGAAGTAATCAGCAGGCTTCTGTAAAATGCGCGCGCGCCCCAATTACATTAGCATTTGAATTAGTGACTAATAACCTTTTTTCCCATGTCAGCTCGTGAGAGTGAGATGGAGTTCTACACCGGATGGAAAATGATGTAAACTTGATCTCTAAAAATGGGTTAAAAGACTCGAAACCAAAGCATTACCACCAACCTGACCATACTCACTTCCATCCCTTGTTGAATGTAAGTGACGATAATTCGTGCCATGCGCTGTTGTTTCGACGCCAAAGCATTCCCCAGACAAAGTCGAGTTCCCTCCTCGGGGTCATGTTATAGCCTATATGATTTTGAATCGATGGTTCTCGTGTCATGTTAAATTCACATTTCGCACAACAACTTTGGCCATGATCATGCTATGTCGTTGTAGGCCATGATCATGCTATGTTGTCGTGTCCAAATCCGAAATGGCCACCTCCACTGGATTACAAACTTGGTCGGCGGTAAGAACTCGAGGTAGAGATGGCAGCTTTAAAAAGTTTTTTCACTTTCATTCTCGGCTTGACTCTGAAAAGCTGAAAAGGGGAGGAAAATGGTAACTTTGTTACTAGGAACACGTGAACGACACGATCGCGAAAAGAGAGTTGCGCACAGTTCATAAATCTATGTTGGATTCGACCTCCACAAGAGAGGACGAGAGGGGTCCCTGTCCGAAAGAAGACACAGTGGAAATCTACAGAAAAACAACTCATTTTCATCTTCATCTTCATCATGCCACGTACTCTCTCTAGTCGGACGCTTAAGGGGTTCGCTCTTTCTCAAACCATCCGATGGTTCTCAACCAAAATGGGTGGCCTCATTTTTTCGACAACGAGTTTTATGACTAGGGTCGAATGACCAGATAACAGGTAACCTTATCCTCCACGATCGAGGTTAATAAGCTCCACGGTGCATTCCACGGAGCAGTCGAGATGGTCAATGTTTCCTCGCTTCGTCTAGCGTCGAATTCGCATCCAAAAGAAAGAGAAATGCTTGGTCGCGGAAAGCATTGCAAAATGGACCACCATACTTTTGAGTAATTTCTCCATGGAGCTTTCACGTCCATGACAATGTGTTGAGAGAGAGAGAGAGAGAGAGAGAGAGAGAGAGGGAGGGAGTCAAAAAAGCAATGAGTGGGGTGAAGGTGAGGGGGTGGGGGTGGGGGTGGGGGTGGGGGAAAGGAGTGTCGATGAAACAAGCTTGAAAAGGGGAGGGTTCAAAAGCGATGGGAACAAACAAGCTACTGGTCACATGGGGCGGGGGTGAGGAGGAGGAGAGCTGTTTCCATTCTGGTTGGCTTCGAGTCAATTCCACATCATGGACCAAAGTTGAATGTGGGTCTCTCTCTCTCTCTCTCTCTCTCTCACTCACTCGACAAGACACATACCCTTTTCTTCCAACTAACCCCTCCAAACTTCTTAAATAGGTACTTCCCCCCATTTCACCTTTTCCTTAATTTTCCTTTTTCCTTTTTTTTCTTCTCCTTTCCCTTTCACATACTGTTGAGCTGTGGCTTTGCCCACAAAGGGGCAACCGGCTTGGAAGTGGGCTATTCTCACTACCATACGACAACGGCTGCATTTGCATTGAGATAAGCCCGCCCTAAAGGAATTCAGTTAGATGCTGCCTTTCGCATGCATGGTGTAGCCTCTTTCTCTTCCTCAATGTAATTTTATTTGCTCAAAACCTATGAGGACAATGGCAATATCCTCTAGACTCGTAGAGACTGTTCAAAGTTAGATCATCCTTAATCACGAGGCAATGTATCGTCAGGTGCATGCTTAGCCTCGGTACAATAAAATGCTTTCGATCTTAAGAAAGAGAAGAGATTAACAGATGAAGCTGAGACTTCCAGAGACTGTCTTGTGCCAGAGGTACATATTCAAGCGAATCATGTCTTCTTATGCTTCCGGTTCTTATTGACTTATTATATCACCATTGACTTGTTATATCACCCCGGAAACGAAAGATAGTCATTTGATTTTTCAAGACTCACAACAGTATTCCTAAACCAATGAAAAACAAGGTGTTTCCGCGATATAGAAAATGGAAGAGCAGGGTAGCCATCTTTCATACAGGAATACCTGGTATCCACTTCCGCCATGTAATAATCTCTAAAGATCCAAAATTACCCAAAAAAAAGTGGGAAAGACTTCGCAATCTTTTGTACTGGCGACAACTTTGCTCTCTGTTTCTACTTTCTACTATAACACACTAAGGTGCTGGAGGGGGAAAAAGGCAAATAGACGGGAAGTAGTGGGATTTGTTCAATCTGGAGAAGTCCCATCAGTAGTGAACAGAGAGCAGAATAATTTTCAATATAAATGGCAATGGTCCAGGAAGTGAGAACCATAGTTGAAGTACTTTTCTTTCTAGAAGACAATGAATGTGGAAGACAGCAATAATTGATCCGGGGAAGCTACGTAAACTCAACTGTCTGGTGTGATAGCTTACACTTTACTCAGCCTGCAAATTGAGCACGGTGCCCTATTATAACAGGAGATTGCTGACAAGACAGCAGGTATGAAATTGAGTAAACGAGCAAAATTGAGAAAGATTTCGACATCATGGTGCGCTGTTGAAGATTCTGTAAGAACCAGCCCCTGTTTAGTACATTAATCATGCATACAACTTGGAGAGGTCCTCTGAGAATGTTTTTCTGATGATATCTCTCTTGAGCTTGAGAGCTGCTGTAACTAGGCCAGATTCGGGAGTCCATGGATTTGGAAGCAATTTAATCTTTGCGGGGATCTCGAATTTCTCCAAACGTGCCTCCTTGGCTGCCTGTCAATTATGAAGTAATAGAAGAGATTAGGAACAGGATAGGACGAAGTGAATCCACTCAAGGATGGGGCCGCATTGTCATTCTTGAAAGCTCATTATGTATATCAAACAGGCTAATCAGTCAAATGAAAAAGATCTTCTATAATGATATTCTTAAGCTGCACTATTGCTCATTATACAAGACTGCACGCAAGAATAAAACCCAGCTTAAAATTGAGTCCCATTGACTCACAGTTCACACTTAGTATGTCCATGCATAGCCTACCACAAGTAATTAATATGGCCTAAGAACAGGAAATTACTACATGGAGCTTCTAGTTTTTATCCCTCCATCTCTATCTGGCCAATCTCAGTATGCAAAATCTGTATCTAGCATCTTTTTTTCAGTTATAAAACAAAAATTCATTGATAAAGAACCAAGAGGGTGCGAACCACTGAACAAGATAAACTAAGAAGAAAGAATCCATGAGCTCTAGAATATCTGACGGTCGGAAAAAGCGTGAGGCTTACAATCTACAGTTCAATTGAATAATGAGTCCCTAACTCGACAACCTCTACCATTATCGACCATCTGCACCACTTATATTTAGGAAAAGAAAATCTCACATGCAAGTATTCTTCTAAGAAAGGAGCATACCTTGACAAGTGAAGAATGCACTTCTTTTATTGTTTCTTCCCTCTCACAAAGTCCAGCAAAATCAGAGAAAGAAACTCCTTTCTTTGAAGCCCACTCTTCCACTGCATGCTGTGATGCCACCACAAGAGCCACACAATAACTATGAAAAGGATCAGCATGGATCATTAGATTGTCAACGTATAGGCTCACAACCAGCGCAGCCTCAACCTACAGATTAGGCAAGATTAGTACCTGGGGAAGATTTGATGAGAATAAGTTCATCAGTGAGAGTTCAAAATTCAAACCTTCCCTAAGGAGACATATTCGCCGTGCTGAAGTTTAACTATATCCTTCTTGCGATCAACAATCTCAAGGCAACCGTCAGCATGGAATTGTCCTATGTCTCCTGTGTAGAACCACTTCATTCCTCTCTCATCCACCTTTACAGAGAAAATATTTCACCAATTAAGGATCTTAACAATCAATTTCAGACCATGAAATTTCACTCATATGAGAAAGACTACCTTATATACTTCGTTTGTTTTCCCATCATTCTTGAAATAACCAAGTGTAACATTAGGACCACCAATTACTATTTCCCCACGAGGCATTGGTGAATCAGTTGTTAGATATCCACCTTCAGGCCAATCTACTACCTGAAACAGAGAATATCAACATTTCATACTTTCTTCATGTCACTAAATATGTGAAAAATGAATTAAATATGGATCATGCAGAGTGTCATGACTACATAGCACATTACATCCTATGTTAAACTACACATTGTAGATAAGTAGCATTACTCACTCCACATTTAACACGTTTAGAACAAAGAGAAGCATGAAAAATACATGGATAATGTATGGATGTGAAAAAGACAGTGGAATGGTCATATGTAGAAACAATGGCTATTCGCAATAGTTGAAAAGCAGAACAATGGCCATTCATTTTGACCAGTAAGCTGTAGGTAGAGATATCAAAGGGATGCACTCTCTTTAAACTACAGTTTATCCTACCAATGCACGGTTCGTTATACTTGGAAGCAAAACATAGTGGAAATTGATGACCAGCTAAGAAAGATGGATAGCTTCTATGACCAAGTAAATTACAAAACCTGCAGAAATAAAGTTTGAAGTAGATGACATTCAAGTAAATAAGTAGTGTCTACTAGTGACTAAGAACTTCGGGATGGCACCACCCCATTCGGTGGCTGTGTTGGTATGCGCTCAGACCCTCGATGCGGAGGGCGAGAGTTCAAACCCCCAAGGTTGCATACTGCGCAGTTTATTAGTGGTCTTAAGTGCAACGTCGTGGTGGTGGGTCCTGCGCTAGCGTTGCTCCAGGTTTACGTCGCCGGCTTCCGGCTGTACGACGGTTCCTAGGTATCAAAAAAAAAAAAGAACTTCGGGATGGCAAACTCTAAATCTTTTCAGTATTTATCAAAAGAATTAATCCCATAGTCCCTTTAGGGTGAGCGCCAGGAGGGCAGATTCTGCATTGATAAAGTGAATATAAGGAAAAAAGAGCTTGCCAACTGTTATGTCACTTTCCTCATGTCATTGTCTGATTAAACCACAAATCAGATGACTAAGGTCAAGGAGCTTGTGCCACAAAGGGGATACAACAAGGGGCGAGGTTGGATTACTAATTCCCATGCTGTTCAAGTCACAACAGTATGCTTACTGGGAAGAGTTGATGTTACTATATGATGAACTTCAAACAAATTTCCCAAACATCTTCTCTTGCCACAAGGTTAATATAAATTCATGTCAAGAAGTCATTCTGAACTCCTTAAGGTCAGACCAGCTTTGAGAGCTCATCTTCAGAGTCGAAGAAAGAAATTATTCAGTATATTTTCCTCACCTTGACAAATGAACAAGGAAGTGGAGCGCCAACACGGCCCACAGATGTATCATCAAATTCGGAGAATGTCCCGCCAGCACAAGTCTCTGTGAGTCCATACCCTTGACCAATGGGAGCCCTTGAAACCATCGCATACTTAGCATGTGATGTTAAGAAAAATAATAAGCAAGTAGGCTTTCAGAATCCAGAAAAAGCATCCATGAAAAGATCTGGTCTCAGTTATGACCCTTAGTCTGGTGTAAGCAAGTGAACATAGATGGCAAGTCACCCATCTGTTCTCAAATTGACATGGTTTCTCAATGATCTTTCTTCATAATTGTTTTCTGTGACTCCAGTTATAGGTCACAATGCATCTGTTTCATGATGACATTTAAATGGGCTAACAGTCTGTATGTAAGAAGGAAAATTATCAGCTGGATTGAAGCAAAAAGCAACACAAGGGCAATAGCCACCCTCCTTAATATCGTTTCATTGTGGTAATTTACGTATCTTCTCTATCTGCTTCACTGAACAAACTTTCTAGTCAGGTCATGCTAATTACAGTCTAACTCATCAAGGGACCTAATGTGTCTGCTTAAAAAAGACAATCTAATTTTGTGAGAGACAAGATTATTTATGAATATTCAAGTTCAACCTCTTCTCCATGTATCAATAGAATTCCACCACAAACAAAAGTAGTGCTGGATGCAAATGACTTAAACCAGCCAAGTGTAATTTATTACACATTGGAGAGGTAATCATCATAAATAATAAGAGACAAAACTGATAACCTTCTCAGTGACTTCCACTGTAAAAGAAAGATGAATGAAATTTATTTAGGTTAAGAAGCTATAAACATAAGAGCTAGGTCACCTGTAGCCCAAGGGCAGTTGACAAACTCATGCAACTCATCTGTTAGATGGCAAAATAGAGCCTTGACGCAACTTCTACATCCAAAACTATAACTATGTTGGTACTCATTCATATTCAGGAGAATTGGCGATCAGGTTAAGGGCATCCAGATGCGAGATACCATCAGAGCTAAGCTACTGCTTGCATAATAGTTAGGCCCATCAACACTTAGCATCACATCCAAAAAGTGTCACTATTCATTGTGGAGATTGGCACCATCTATGTTTGGATATTCTCATCTTATATTTGTCAGGAGAAATGGTGATCCGTGACAACCACCAATTACCTTTCTGTTGCTTGACAAAAGCAACTTTCTCGTTTTGTCGTAAGATTTGAGAGCCAAGAACAGAAGATTGCATCTTTGTAGCTTGTTACCAACAGAATTCTTTTTCTAGTTAAAAATCTTCCCCAAACACGAATTTTCATATGTAAAGCAACCAAATAGTGACAAGCACATGAGCTAGAGTGTCCAGAAAAATGCATATATGCAAAGCCTAGAGATAAAAAAGGCAAGTCTCACTAGAAAATTCACCAGGCATCATGAAGATAATACTAACCCAAGGCATATGTTGATAAATCTTTGGGTATCAGCAGAAAGAGGAGCGCCTCCAGAAAGTATGAAGCGGATACGACCTCCAAGAATTGCTTGAACCTTCCGGAACACCAGAATGTTCCACAGAAGCCTCTCAAGGCCCCAAGCTCCAAACCAGCTGCCATTTATTGCAGACAACCGACGAGCATATGCTATATCAAAAAGTCTTTTGGAGAATCCACCTTTTGCATCTAGCTGCAGTAAATGGAAAGGTCCAGTAACTGCCATACATAATGAATATTCCTTTTTAATGAGTAAAGATGGCATTTTGGTCATTCTCTCAGATTCTCTTGTAAGTAACCCTAAGAACATTCTTCAGTTTATCTATTTCATCAAAAGAGGTAGTGCAACGAAAGTGACAAACCTTCTTCCGCACCCCATCTCGCACTCGATCAAGAATTGCTGGGACAGCTGTCATCACTGTTGGTGCCAAGGCGGTGGCATCCCCTCTCGTTCCCTTCTTTATCTTGCTTGATGTGTCAGTAAGAGTCAATGTAGTTCCATAGCCTATTGCACTTCCCACAGCAGCAATGACATTCTATAGTATGCACAGACACCAATTCCGAAATACTTTATCAAAAATTTATCATGGAAAGAGAAAAAATTACCAAAAAAAGGACCCTATTCTGTGACTTATTAGTTGACAGATGAGATACCTCAGCTGCCAATTCAAGGATGTGAGCCAGGGGAAGGTATGCCAGGTAAACATCTTTGCTTCCCAGGCCAGGAACAATAGTCATTACAGCAGAAACAGTAGCCAGCACATTGGCATGTGTCATCATTACTCCCTGCATGAAGTATGAAAGTAAGAAGGCAACAATTGGGAAATCAAATTGAATATGTCTGACTTGTAAGGACATTATGCTTTCTCATAGTGTAAGCATAGATATAAATCCTGATACCAAGTCACTAGCTATCCTGACTTGTATATCAGCAGTATCTTGCATCCTGTAACAAATTTTAAGAAGCATAATGATTGGAGATAGCACATGCACATCGTCGGTACGTATGCTGCAATGACTAAGTAAAAAGTTACATTCCCAGCCAAAAATCTACCCACAGACTCAAAAGAAAAATAAATGGTAACAAAGAAAATATTTTGTACTTTCTCATATATTTGACAGCACTAGAAAAGTATTCTAGGTCACTATCCAAACAAAATGCTGATATGTATATTGATTTTTGTAGACGCATTTGCAGTTGTACATTGGATGGAAACATTGATTCTGCTACACTTGGCAGGGACCAACTTCCATTCAGCACCTTTATCTTTCAGTAAAAGTGGCTCAGCCAGAATCAATATAGTATGGACATTGAGAATTTTATATGATAAACTATATTATCCAACAATAACTAACAGCTCACAAACGATTAGCAATTCTACACACAGTATAATCATACATTTTTCTATCGCATGTCATGCTTGAATCCTTGTCAAAGATAAAAGAAAAGCATCAATTAGGTGCAACTAAAAACTTATAAGAAGAAGACTCCATTCACATATTAAGTGTACATACACAGTAAAATATTCCAGCAGATTAAGATGCACCAGCCAAAAAAAAAACACTAATGATGTAGCGCAATGTTTGGATAACAAAATTGGTTTACTTATGCTCCTAAGGAAGAAGTAAATGCCTTACTAACCTTAGGCAAACCAGTACTTCCACTTGTATACATTATGACAGCTACATCAGAAGGGAGTGGTAAATCAGCATCGACAGGGTTCTCTCGGCCAATTCTTTCTACATCAGGAAAAGAACTGATGATCCAGCTAGTGCTCCGGTCAACCAATGCAACATTAGAAGGTACCTCATTATCCAAACAAATAACACGTTCCACTGTATCAAGCTGTCCAGAAATGTCTACAAGCTTCTTTAGCTCTTTTTGGCCACAAATGACAGTCGTTACCTCCGTCTACAAAAACATTCAAAAAGCTAGTGAAGCACTTTCTGATGATTATTATATAAGAGAAGAAAAAAAACTGTCGAGTCCTCTCATGATGTTGGAATCCCAATACATGATTAATATTGCCATCAAGACTTCAATGAGAAATTAGAAGAGCATTTGTCAGCTGCATCTCACATGCAGATACGATAATGTTGGATGAGAAAAAGAAGTGATCCTAAAATCCATTCTGTCTTCAAGGGTTTTAGACAACGAACATTAAATTTTAATTTAGGCCTGATGGGCCTAGCTTTTTAGGTTAGTTTCATTTACTGCGCAATTAGAATCTGTAATGATATCAATCAGATGAAAATCATTTCACACAGGAGAAGAATCATAAAACTAGTTATTTAGAAATAAAAGCGAGGTGCAGCTCACATGGGTGAAACAACATGATGTTGAGAAGAAAATTCATGTGCACTAATTATGACCTTAAAAATCAACAAGCTCATATACATGACAACATTATCATCGCATTATTATAATCGCAATAAAGAAATTATAGCTCTACCCAACCTTATACATGACAACTCCCACATTTATCCTTCTGGTATCACCTACAAACATCTACATGTTGGTTCAGTTAAAAAAAAAAGTTGTCTTAATGCACATCAGAAAATTTTCTTTCAGTTGCTTCAAGACCCCTTCGATAGAAGAGGTAATCAAATATGCTAAAAAACTATCATTGTATGAGAGAACATGTGTGCATACGCAAGAGAAGATAGAGAGAGAGAGAGAGAGAGAGAGAGAGAGAACCTCATTCAACGAGTGACACAAAGCCTCCTCTCCCAGGGAAGCATATATAGTAACAACAGTTATATTCCGTCTAAAGCAAGCCTAACAAAGGGAAAAAGGAGCGACAATATAAGAATTCTATGATATCTCATATATTCTGCAGGCGTACACAACTGCAATACACAAGCTGATAAAATGGTTGTAGCAATTTAAACACTTCAGAGACCTATCTTCCATTTGACTTGTAACTAATAAATTATGAATGTTAAGGAGAAAAGAAAGCAGTACAATTGTAAAAATTGCATAACTGAACCAAAAGCGAGGAAATATGATGTGTTAGACTATCTGGTGACTTAAAAGACAAGCACCTGCAATGCTATAAACCATTCTTCTCTAGTATCAGCAAAGATTGCTGCACGTTCTCCTCTTTTATGTCCCAGCTGCGCCAAACCAGAGGCAAAGTTACACACAGATTCAAATGTTCTGCCATATGTTAGCCACTCATAGTCTCCCAAGTGAAGCTTCTCAAATGATCTTCCATCTGGAGTAACTTCAGTCTCTCTTGCAATCAATTTCCGAGTTCCAAGCAGCGGTTTGTTTGGATGCTGCTTGCATGACTGTTCAAAAAGTTCTGCAAGAGTCGAGATTCCTTCCCACCAACTAGATACTGGGGCTGTGAAACGACGGTTTCTAATTGCATACCCAGGTTCTCCACCAACTTCAACAGGCAATCCCCGCTTCTTTCCTTTCTTTGAATTTTGGAAGATAAGGGTAACTACAAGAGGAACAAGAATGCCAGCGAGATATGGACTCATCTTTGATGGATACACGGTCCCAAAATATTAAATCCTTCAAAAAGAACCCACAAAAAAAAAAAAATGAGACCATGGGAAAAACTAATTTCTAGAATATAGAGAAGGCATACACTAGAATAGCATAAGGAGGGCATGCAACACTCAACGACATGTCAAATTTCAAATAGGAGCACACGCTGCCAAGTCAGTTTTTTGGCCAGTACCAATAATTACATTGAACGCCCAAAACTTAAATAGCACAAATCTTATTGCTTAATGTTAAGCAAAATACACTTTAAAAGCTTGGCAGAAGGATTTTCCATTCAAAGAATGTTGGTAGGTCTCGATACCCCTTTTCAGCATAAAATGGCATTCTAGTATGCTAAATGTTTGAAAATTTTCTTTTGGGATTTGATTATTCAGACTATACCAGGATTTAAATAAGGCATGCTGGAGTCAACTGTCATCCTCAACTTATAAAAGAAACTCCCAGGAATGATTCACGCTGGATGCCTAAATACTGATAATTGAAATGAGTTGTGTAAAATCTGATTGGGCCAATGAGAAGCATGAACATATCACAAGGTCCAATAAATGCGAACCAATAAAAAACTACTGAAATTTTCCAAAACGTCAGTGAGCGTCTCATCATAACATCAGCACAGCAAAAACTGTGTTATCATGTTGAGGTAGATTTGGAAAGAGGATCCAAATAAATAGTGAACAAGAGAAGACACAGAGAACATCGAGAAATGACAGATTACACGAATCAGTACCACAATCCAATTTGGTGGGATCAATCCAAAGATTATTCTGCTTCTTTCAAGCTATAGGATCACATTTTCCTCAATAAGATTTTCATCAGCATCTCATTTCCTACATCACGCCACGAAATTAACTATCTTAAAAGGCATCACAAAATGCGAACGCCCCTGTCAGGAAGTCGGGACATCCATGGCTACGGGGAATGACCCATGAACACACGACTGAACCTGCGCGAGTGCCTAGCCCAGCATTAACCATTACAGACCACCAACTCACTCAAAATTAACTTCTTATCCGGACCACGATCGCGTCCTCAATGGACCGACTCCCCAGCCACCACCGAGGACTCACGTAAAGCACGAAATACAGAAGCACGAACTCTGCCAAGCTCCTCTACCCTCTTCCAAAATTTCCATTTTTTCCCGCAAAGAACCGACCTTTTTCCCAATCGAACCAAAGAGCTAATCTGGGTCCCCGAGAATCAGCATTTCTAGACAATAAAACAAACAGCACAATCAATCACCAGCGCATGCAAAGAGCAACGGCACACAACGCGGAGCGCGACCCAATCGACGCCGCACGACAAGGCACGGCGCGGCACATTCAGGGCGCCACTGCACAGAACGACGTCCGCAAGCTCGAACAATCGCGTCCGACTTCGCGTGCGGACCAAGCGGTCGATGATACCGACGACGACGACGACGACGACGACGACGATACCTTCGAGAGGGAGAGGCGGCTAAGGCCTCGAGCAATGCGGCGGGAATTGAGTGGAGCGGCGGTGGCAGCAGGTGAGGGAGTCCCCGCCGAGACGGAAGCTGCGGTACGTTGTATTTAATGGAGGAGAGAAGGGACGACGGAGATTTCGAGAGCGCTGGAGGTTGGAGTTTCAGACAGAAGTAGCCTCCAGCTCGCCCCTTCTTTTGAAACTCTTTCCTGTTTTTTTTCTGTCTTCTCCTGTCCTCCTTTAGGGTCCCAAAAAAACACCCTAAAAAAGATAATTTTATGAAATTAGGTTTGATCAATCTTAATTTTTTTTTGTCAGTCATATTCAATTCTTATTCTAACTTTCATTCTCAAACTTTTGCCATATCTTCTTGCAGGACGTGAGTCGAAACCCACATTTGAAATTATATCATCTTCACTCAACCCCTGAAAAAGTGTGAATTCGAACTTTCCACATCCCCCTTCCACGTTGAAAGAATGGCTACTGGAGTTAATTCATCTTAATCAAACATTAATATTTTTGTCATAATTAAAGGAATTTTTTTGGGCGCCCAAAGTCATGGTTGAAGGAATTATGGCGGTTATATGTCATTAATTTTGTCCATCAAATTCTGTGAATTGCCCTAAAATTAATTAATTTATTAATACTTTTAGTATTTTGACATATGAGTTTCACTTCATTTTCAATAACTCTTTTTATGGTCTCGATTTTTTTCTTTTTAGCAATAGAATTTAAACAACCAATGTTTCTCTCCTTTGTTCATATTTCTTTTTGATGAAGATAAAAGATCAAAGTCTAGTTTAGTAATTTGTCTAGCAATTATATTCTCACTCAGTAAATTACATCATTTTGGTACTTTGCATGCGTGTAACATGTTTCCATCTACTCACAACCAAGCAGATTTCAGGCACCCAATTACTTTTAATCTTCGTAATTTATAATCATTGTAAATTAAATCTTAACAAAATGAATTCTCCTTCTACTTCCCACCAGTTATCTTTTGAAAACGGAAAAAGTTATTAGTTTGAAAAATGTGATTAATTATGGTAACGCCTTGGATTTATTACATCATTTCCTTCATTCGATGCAGGGGATAATTAGGGAAGGGTCAAGACACGTTTGATGTAGGGTTGCAAGGCACTCGCTTACCCACACCGCATGCACTTTTTCAATAAACACAAGCAATTTTCCCCCTCTTTTTTTTTTGAAGGCATCAAGTACTTCTTATTAATTCTAAAAAGTAGTGGACAATTTTCTATTTTTCTGCTCTTTTAAAACTTCAACCTTCGAAAGTAAAAGAAGAAAAAAGGAATTTTTTTTTTCTTTCAAAGATAGTAAACAACGTAAGAATAAATTGGAAAAAATTAAGAGCGAGACCGACCATCATTTCCACTCGATTTTTCACTTAATAGGTAGAAAGATATCATTTTGAAACCAATTTTCTATACCAGCCAAAAAAAAAAAACCAATTTTCTATTATCTATTTTTCTAACATCATGCCAAGGAGAAGACAAAAAGAAGGGATCATGCACAAAACACAACTGGCAACTCCTGTGGCCATACGTTTGGGGCTGAGGCAGATGCATTTTGAGACCCCACGAAACTTAATGTTTTGGATGTGGCACTTGCGGCCCCTATTTATGTGTGATCCAATCATCGAACCTCCTCGGTCATCATGACAAGTAAAAGTAGAGACCTTTCTAAAAGGTACTTTTCATGACTTTTTAAAATTTTTGGGAAAATCAAACAGGACAATTATCATTTTTTTCTCGTGAATTCGGGCACCAATCTATCAAACTGAGTTAGCCATTGCCGATCGATATAGATTATTTACTCAAGCATTTCATTTGCATTTTGAGCCTAAATGGGTTTAGGCTAGCCTAACCACCAATCTCATGATCACATCTATCATTTTGAGTCCATTTCCTTTTGCCACTTCTCATATTTTATTTGCATTAAGCTCTTCCCATCAAAATATTATTTCTCATTATATCATATCATCCCTCGAGGTCACGGTCCCCAAGTAAGTGTATTGTATTTTAAACCCACTCCTTAAATGTTGTTTGACTTGAATTTCAACTGGTATAGGGATGTTCCCATACCTTTTTCTTCCCAAATTACTTAGTGCAATACTCTTCCATGGATAAAATTTCCATGATTGATCCGACCGAATTGGCCTAAAAGGAAACTTTATGTGCGAGTGAGACGTGAGTAGATAGAAAAGCTGACGGGTGATTTGAATCGAAACAAAACCTGAAACTTTAAGCTCAATTTGCCATACTCCAAAGTCAAAGTTTGAGGAACGACATGAGGATTTTTCCTCTTCAAACCCACGGTAGAAGGAAACCCGTACCCACACGGTTCAAGAGTCGCTAAACCACCCCATAGTGCACGACCATCAAGTGGCTCCTGTGCTGCTAGAACCGTTCTATATCCCAAATGGTGTGATCCGAATGCAAGATGTAATTATCATATTGAGACATTAGGGCATTATACAAAAAAATCCACCGCGTTTGAAATCGGGCCTTCATAGTCGGGTTTGATCTCGAGAAAATGAAAATGCATCCCAAAGTTAATGTCCGTCTCATTCAAGCTTATCAAGTACCATTGAAAGAGGTGCAATGATGGACCGTCATTGCAAGTCTTTTATGATTACAATGTGTCATCACCTATCCTTACTAGAATATTGTACAAGAATGAGCAACAATAGTAGATTGAAATGTCTATCCTTTTTCCCATTGGATAAATAGGATAATCACACGATAGAGAAGTGTTCATCCAACCCCGTCTTTTTTCATTTCTTTGGAGCAGCCAAATTTTCTACTCGAGTAATCCCCATGAATCCAAACAAGTCATATTCATCCATGGACATACGGTAGCTGATGGTGAAGTCACCTTGAACCTTCATGATCTGTGCAAGTGGACAAAGAGCGGGCAATCTCGGCATTCCATGTTGGGCATACAACGTACGGAGGTTTTAGGTACAAACATATGCCCCCTAGCTCATCTGTCCTGATTAAAAAGGGTTTGCGATGAAGACGCTTTTTTCATGGTTAGATAACTATTCGCCTCGCCGACAACATGTGAAAAGTTACTGAGAATTCAATTATCAAAATTTGCATGGCTAAAGTTAGGATTTGCCCCTCATATGCTTGGAAACGTTACGGATACGACAACAATGCTAGCTTAAAATTTCAGAAGACTCGCGGTAGTGGCGTTCGTCGAAAGCAACAATGGTAATGGTCGGGAAGCCATGGCTATGGAAGTTGAAATGAAGCGGCAACGGCAGTTTGACATGCATGAGTCTCATTTCTATCTGGAGTTGTATTCGTTTATCCTTTCCAAATCTCATCTCCCTCCTGTCATAGGCTGCCTTATCGCCCTCTATATTTGCTCTTAGGAATCATCCCTCATCATCCTGACTAGCATATTGACCAGGAAACCTGACATTCCAGAGGATCCAAACAACCCGGTAGCCTCGAATTGCAAATCCAACGTTGTCGTGCCTCGAGTCTTGGGAGACTACAATGACGACTGGACTTTCCAAAGATGCATCGATTGCGAAACGGACAGTTGCTCAAAGTCTTACATTTGAAGCTTCACATAATTGAATGAGCCATACTCTGGTTAAGCAGTCGCAGCAGGCCCCTAATGCACATGTACTACTCAAGAGTCGCCATTTCTTTGCAGGGTAGCTAATAAAACATTGTTGCCAGACCACAGGATCCGAATCAAAAGATGTTACATAGGCTGGATCTCCACTGTTCCAGTCCCCAAGGTGAATACAAACCATCTTAAACCTCAGCCATATGATGACACAAGTGACTTAGGGCGCGTTTGTTTGCAACTTGTTTCGTTAGAACAAAAATTTCATTTTTTTTTGTTCCCTGAACAAAAAAATGTAAACGCGTTTGTTTACGTTTTGTCCAAAACTATTTTTGTTAAAACACATTTGAAACAGAAATAAGAAACAAAATCTAGAAACACTTCTCTTTTTTTTTTTTTTTTTCTTTTCTTCTTCTTTTTTCTTTCTTTTTTCTTTGGCCGGCGGCCTCGCCGGATCTGGGCGAGATCGAGGCCGAGCTCGAGCTTGCCCAGCCAAGGCGAGGCCGCCAGCCCTCGTCGGCCGGTCGCCGGCCATGGGCCGAGGCCGGCGACCGGCCAAAAGAAGAAAAAAAGAAAAAAGAAAAAAAAGGAAAAATAAATAAATAAAAAATATAAAGAAAATAGAAAAATAAAATAAAAATATTAAAAAATAAAAAGAAATAAAAAATTATACAAATTTACCAAACATGTTTTATTCTTTTTATATTTTAAGCAATTTACCTGGCTTAGCGTTTTTTTGTTCAAAAATTGTTCGCCTGGAACGTAAACACTTTTTTCTATTTTCGTTAGAAACAATTTTTAAACGTAAACGTTACCAAACGCACTCTTAATGTCGGTCGCAGCAATCAAATTTTCACTGGTGTGGGTTCTTGAAAATCTATTCTCCCACTATGCAATTGTTCCTTTCTCACCAAGCAAACCATAAATTTGTGCTCCCACTCTATAGTGAAGCAAAACCTACGGCCAATTATGCACAAAGTAACAGGAGAAGCATGTGGCCGACTATTAACTGCAGGTTGCATTTGGAATCCGTCGTAGAAACTCAACAAATAGCTATTGACACTTTAATACTACTCCCCATTGCAAGATATTTGAAATTGAAGCTCCAGAAATAAACATAAAACTCGACATTTACCAATGGCATTTTCATTGGAATAGATCTTTTTGAATCTAATAATTAACAAAGCTAGTATATCAATGAATTGTGAAAGACTAGCAGAATATTGATCAGGATGATCACTGTCCCCATCCTCAAAATCTGCCCATCTACATAAAAAACTGAGTAGCCTTCATCAGGTGTTTTCTTGCATAGTCCGGTGTCCCTGTGATGTTTTTACTTTTGCCAAGTAGAGACACTGCAAGCTGGGGCAGTAAATTCTCATGGATGAACTTTCCACAACTGTCACGTAGAAAACTTGGCAATAGCTACACTAACTATCATAAAAAGAACATAGATACCCACAAGAGAGAATCCCCAAAACCTTTGCACCCGAAATCTGCACCATGTTATCACTAAGAGAGAGCCCATCAGACTTAGAAGCAGAAACACAAATGCAATAACGATACCAACATGGAAGTGAAGTACATAAGCTTCTGGATACATATTGGCAGTCTGCATAACCAAAGCAGTTCCAAGCCCAACAAGCATGTTGAACATTGGCCCAGCAAAACACCCAGCCATGGCCATTGCCGGTTGGCCAGCCTTAGCAATGGCCACATCGGCAACCAGGTCCCCCACCGAATTTCCCCATGCAAGCACTGTTAGCCCCAGAAGTGAGGGGGGCAGATCAAGAAGTGTCCCAAGAGCTGCAAGGCAATTCAAAAGCTCTCCTGCTATGGTGGATATCCAGAAGACACTCATCACAAATGCTACCAAAATGACAAACAGTTGCTCCGTCTTCGGTGGTTCTTTCTCCATGATGAAGTGAAGAATGGCGAGAGAGGAGCTTGTGAAGAGAACAATGAGCCACAGTGGAAAATGGGTATTCGGAACAAGGAAAACGATGGGATGATCTATTGGCATGAAGGAGTTGCAAGCGTATAAAAGAGCCAATGGGCAAAAAATAATGTTGAGAGATAAGTATAATCTGTTCCATTCTGAAGGTGAAGTTTGCGGGATAGTGAGCTTCAGAAGAAAAGAGACAGGAACTTCCCAAGCCTTAGAAATCTGTTCACATTAGAAAATACAAGTAAGATCAAAATAAAACAAGTCTAGATGAAAAAACTCCACAGTTAGCCATGTCAAGGGTTTCTTAGATGGCCAGAGGTTAGTCCCATCTTTTATTCTTATTCAATGTCATTCACATCTTTGTCAACATTGATGTCAGTAAGATACCTCCTCTTTCTTCGCAAATTATTAGACACGTGATTGTGTTCCAACATCTTAACCATCCTTTACATCAGCTTTATCCTCACTCGATGAGTTAAATGACAAAGAAATTGCAACTTCAATAACATTGATTGAGCTATAAATGTAATCTGTTCAACAGCTTTATTCTCAACTCTCTTCTCTCAGAATCCTTACAGATTTCATCAATTCCTTGAAAAATTCCTTCAGACCCTAAGATTCCAGAGCAGCAGCACCCTCTTCTATACACACCCATATGGTGGGATTTGCTTCCGTAGTCAATAGAATAAGTATTGCAGAACAATATATTTTTAAGTAAAACTAATATATTCGCAACTTGTCACATTGTTCTAGCATAGTCCCTGAAATTAAAATAATACTAACGGATTGTTAATGAAGAAAATTCTCAAAACACGCCATTATCACCCTGAACCCCTAAAATGTCGTATCAACAATGGAATTGCCAGGAAATTTCACTCTGAGCCCCAATATCTGTGTCTATTTCCAAACTTCCCCAAGAAGATCCTTCTTGATGTAAGTCAAATGATCAGATCTGAATTACTTGATGGCCCTCAAAAAATAAATCTATGCATCAAGGAGCAGAACTTTGAAAACAAAGTCTTGGCCCTTTAACAATATATAACCACCAAATTACTTTCTGATGAAAATGTTATTATCAACCATAACAGTAATAAAACATGTTAAACTAGTTAGCTTCAAGAATCCTTGTCACGGAAAAGGTATGGATCTCATTATTAAGTGAACCTTTTCCCCTACTCTTATTAACAAAACCGTTAAAACTTCATTCCAGTCTCCAACCTATAATGAGTGACTTCTGTGAGGCATTTATAGCATTTCTCAGAGAAGGAATTAGTTTTCTGAAGAAAGAAGATGTCACACATGAAGTCGACCTTTCTGAATTACCTTATTAAGAGTGCGATGCAATCTGGAAGTTGCTTTGAGCCTTCGCATGCTACCATCAATGCTTCCCCTCTCGCAATCAGATGCTGTATTTGATAATTCACTGTGTCCAACCAAACCCACCTCGGCCCCACCCTTTGCTCTCTCTGATCCCAAATCCATCCAAAATACAAAGACAACAAAAAAAACATAAAATCCAACAAATCCAAATGCCTGCCATATAAAAATCTCCCCACTCAAGTATACCCAAAACAAAAACAATGTCGCAATCATGTAAAAGAGCACATCTCTCACGAACTGTGTTGCATCCAAGGAAAAAGGTGCAGCATAAATTGCAACGAAACCAACGACAAATGCTGATACAAATGTGCCAGCAGAAAGTATAGCACCAAACCCTGTCCTATATTGTCCAGATCGGACAGCAGCAACCGAAGAGAACACATCAGGGGAACCATTTCCCAGGGCAAGAAGGGTAACTGCACCCATACTGGGAGTCAAATTCAGGTGAGAGGAGAGCTTGGTGGTGACAATAGAGAAATGGTCTTGTGCAGTTTTGATAAGGATATAGAAATGAATAAGGAGAAATAAAGATAGAAAAGGGATTGAAAGATATCGGTTTTGGTCAAAGAGACAAAAGTGGAGAGCGGAGTAGTCAACAATCCCATTGTGGTCAGCCAAGGGAGAACAAGGTTTGGCTATGATGGGGTTGACATTGCTGCTAAGGGATCGCCGAGGAACTGTGGGTAAAGGAAGAATGTAAGATGAAGAGGGTGGTGGGACAATAAAAAGGAAAAAGGCGAGAGCTGAGAGGATAACGAGGAAGATTGTGCATTTCTTGATGGATGAAAAAGAGAGACGGAGACCAGAACCTCCATGGCCATGGTTGTCCACTTCCATAAAGATGCTTGAGGGTGACATCCAATTACTCCTCCAGTAATTACAGTGGCTTCGCTTTGTCCCTTCAGAATAATGATCAATCAGAATATTAGGGCAGAGCATGCACCTCAATCAACGACCACAAAACAGATCTACTCCCTTTTTAATTGAAAAAAACAGAAACACACATGAGGGTGAAGAATTATGAACTTAAAGACTATACATGACCCTGACATACACTTACCCGAAACTTCCAAAACCCCAAGTAAAGAAGAAGAAGAGCAATTTTTCTAAGAAATAACGTCATTAGAAGATGCTTACCATCATAATAACTGATATGGCGATGCCTCTGGATAACAGGTGGTGAAGTTCCACTTATCAGACACAAAACACAATGATTTGGGTCAGATTCAGTCTGGTGTGAGTTCAAATCTGAATTTTCCTACATGAACCACGTGTTACATGCATCAAACAGAATCTGATAATTATATATAACTAGAACAGGGATCAAGATGCACCTGAATATAGGCATCATAATCTGCTGGTACTAACTTCTTCGGTCCTTCCCATGTGAAACCTCCTCGCCGAAGAAGATTCCTTACGTATTCATAGTGCCTTTTTAGACAATCACAATGACTATTCACTAAATCATTTATAAAGTGCAATCTGAAAACCTTGTTGAATGGATAAACCCGATCTCTCCAAGCCTCATCATTTAAAGTGAAACCAAGTTTATTTCCTTTATTCACCTGCTCTAGCATAAGGTCTATGAAGTAAATGTATATAGGAGGCGTCCAGACAGCTCCTGAACAATCACTTTCCCACAGTCTTCAACCTTCTTGCTCCTGCATGCAGAAAAAGCTAAAGAATAATTACAGAAACTCATTGTAGAGAGCAGGAGGAGATGGACAGGTAAAGACAGGCCAAGCAGCTTCATGGACACTAGGATACAGCAAAAAGGGGAAATCCACATAACAACATACCAAAGCAATCAGCTCCATGGTCACATGAGATCGCATTAAATTAGCACCATAAAATTTTCCTGCAATCACACACCGAAAAGGGTGCAACGCCTGAAATCAAGCCACCTCCAGAAAAGCTTGAAAGCAGCTCAAAGAACAACCACTTTTACAGGTAATTTTACATATATACATGCATGTCTGTGTGTGGTTTCACTGATTTGTATTTTTACTTCACAAGAAATGATCACATTGCCCTCTGTTTGTTAACTGCAATGAAAACACAATATCCTCATGGGTTTTTCTTTTCTCCAACAAAAACGGGAAAGATAGCATCAAGTGCATTCTCTTTGGTTGCACATAAAGTAGCGCCTGCCTTCCACATTTACAGGTGATTTTACAATTTCCATTCACTTCGTTTCCTTTCTTTCCTTTCCCATCCATTTCCCACCAAACTTAAATTACCAAAAATGCATAAGACTGTACAAGATTTTGTTCCAGATTAATCTAGCATAAACATGTTTCTATACAGATCAATTAATAATATGGTCGGCAGTAGGATCTCGCATAAGTACCCCAAATCAAGACGATGAACCTGAATTGCAGTTCATGAAGGAGTCAAGTGCTCTCGGTAACATTAATCTAGACAGAGATTAAACTTGAAGAAATGCTACGTTCAGCACAATCTAGCTGAATTTTGAGATACCATAGCTTGCCAAGCACCTCACTAACCTAACACGGATCTTCTCCCACCCTTCTGTTTTATGGAAACCGTACTCCACTGTAAAACTTTTCCAGCTTTCATGTTTCATCGCTTCAGAAGAACTCCTATCAGTTAACAGGCCCATCCAATAGAGGTTGAATCTAGGCCGGAAACTACAAGTTGCCAAATATCGATTGTGAAGCAGGCCTGGAGCTTGCGAGTGTCAAGCTAGCTGCAGAGTTTTGATTTGGCAATCCGGCATCTAATGATCCACTAATTTCAGATAAAGAAGCAATATGCACTACATGCGCTATACTTCATTTCAGCTAGCTAGCACAAGCATTCTGAAAGGTTCCTCGTCCCAAGTCCTCCATCAAAAAAAAAAAAAAAAAGCAAAGATTTTTTCCACCTTTCCCACACACCCTTTGATCCTAACAAGGTT
Source organism: Eucalyptus virginea (assembly GCA_014182375.1). Lineage (NCBI taxonomy): Eukaryota > Viridiplantae > Streptophyta > Magnoliopsida > Myrtales > Myrtaceae > Eucalyptus > Eucalyptus virginea. The sequence goes on from CM024519.1 coordinate 54,320,378, forward strand.
CCCCTTCTCATCCTCCGAAACCAAATAGGAAAAGAGAATGTCCGGCAGAAAGAAACTGTCTTGATGAAGGCCAATACGCACAAATTGTCAGAGGTTCTAAATTGCAATTACACGAGTGTCGGCCCAAAACCAAACGAACCCCCCAAAAATAAAATAAAAAAACTACCAATTTGAACTGGTGCGGGAGTGCGAGTCAAGCTCGATCGCCTCGAATATGGAATACGACCTTCGAAACAATCAAACGCGTCCAACCCATGAGGAATCAAAGCATCTGCGGGAAAACGCAAAACCGACGCGACAAACCACCCCCGCCCTCCGAGGCCGCAAGCATCGGAAACTGCCCCGACGCTTCACAGTCGACCAGGACGAGAGATTGCGAAAATCTCGACAGATCAGACAGCATTCGCTCGCGGACGCGGCAGAGCCAAGCACGACCGACATGGAAATGTTACCTCGCAAGCTGGGGAATCCTGCGTCGCCGGAGCGCGGAACTCGCGAGGATCGCAGGTTGGTGCCGGACGAGGAAGATGCTCGCGTTTCTCGAATCGAATTCCGACCGCGAGCGAGGGAATGGAAATCGGCAATATTCGCAGATCGCGCGTGGAGTTGCAGAAACATACAGCTTGACAGATTTTTGGAAGACGAGTGAGAATAATGATTTTTGTTAATAATTATATTTGGCGTCCTAATTTTGAGATAAATAAAATTTGTCATTTAAACTTCTTCTTTTTTTTTAATTTTGAGTGTCCTAATTAAGGATAGACCAAGTTCTTTGCATGCACGATTTGTGCATGGATTTTTCAATATGTTGAAAATATAAATTAGTGACCGAGAAAAATATGTATGGTCGTGTAAATGGAACAATTTATGGTTAATCTAATTTTTTGCAAGAGTATTGACAATATGAATATCATTTTAATAGATCAAGCAAAATTTCAAGTCGTTTTATTATGCTCTCTCGTAAAATTTAGCAAAGTAAAAATCTAATGTATAAATCATTAAAATTGGATTTGGGTGGATATGTTAGATGACACCACTTAATCCAAATCTAGCTTCCGCTTCCATTAAGTTTCTGCTAAGTACACACTCAAATCTTTAACGGCATCATTGGACGAAAACTTGATATTGGCCATATTTGGATATCAACTGAAAGTTTATTTTTTTATGAGAAAACAAAAAGTCTGGTTCAAAATTGAAATCCAACTTAACGTAAGTATTTTTTACGGGACAAATAAAATGGGTCAAAATTGGAGCTAGTGATAAAATCGGTGCTCTTTTTACGGGAATTAGACCCATTTATTTTTATTTTTTACATATAGCAAACCTTGTGTCTAGTTTCAATGTCAACATTAACCCACGTCCATGAATTCTTTTGGCATTAACTGTATAGAATATTTAAGATATTGACCAACAAATTCATAAATAGGCAACGTGACTTCATTGAGCCACGAAAAAAATTAAAATCTCCTTAAATCCCGCTTATTAAAATTTAATTGTGATTTTACCACCGACATCTTAATTATGACATATAAAATGCAGAGAAGTCAAAGTTCGACCATCATTTTGATCTTTTCCGATGCATCAAGAATCTTTGATGAATCATGTGACGGATTGTAGGCATGGGACCAAGAAGCTAAGGATCCTAGATCGACAACCCAAGGACGAACGAAAAACAAAGAACCGTGAAGGCCAAAAGACGTCCTCATCATCATCGAGATGAAAACTAGGTTTTAGAAACATTTTCGTACTGAAGCGTACTGTTCAGTCGGGGATCAACCATACAAAGCTAATGCGTTGCTATGAGAATTTGTCAAATCATTATCAATTATTTTAAAAATTTAATCTTTTAGATCAAGGCTGATCTAATACTTAAATGTTCCAACACTTTTCCATCATACTTAATCGGATCTTTTTGTCTAAGTATTGAACGTGAACATATATAATTGGGAAAATATTTGAACTCATAATATTTTGTTTCAATATCATGTGTGAACTTGTAAAATCATTACCAATTATTCTAAAAATTTAAGCTTTTAGATGAATGTTAATTTACTAATTCAATATCTCAACAATCACGATTTTCGTTTGGAACTAAAAGCCGCTATTGCTGGTCGCGGAAGCATTGATGAGAGTAGCTAATGCAAGTCCACCCCAGACACAAGGACGTTAGATTGGATTCGAGGTAGGGGCCACTCCGGAAAAAGTGTGCACCCTATCAACAAAATCACTCTATGCGAGTTCTGCTTAGCATATGCAAAATTCACTCGTTCCCAAAAAAGATATATAACATTTACCCAAAGCTCTGGCATCGCAAGCATTGATTATGGTTAAGATTTGATCTAGCATAAGCAAATTCACTCGTTCCCAAAAAAGATATATAACATTAACCCAAATCTCAGGCATTGCAAGCATTAATTATGGTTTGGGCAGCTTGTGTCACCCCCCCAAATCTCAGGCATTGCAAGCATTGATTATGGTTAGGGCAGCTCGTGTCACCCCGTAAGATTCAATCAGCTTGTGTCACCCCTATAAGATTCCATCGTAACATTTTGCGACCAAAACAAAACACTTGACCACTCAACAAATTCCATGTGTACGCATCAAGATGTGCTAATACATCATGCATTAACCGCCAGTCCAAATCGTGACAATGGTATGACATTGAGGTAAAATTAATTCCAAATTCACTTGTTGAAATAGTTCATCTCATTACTTTCGCAATTTGAGTTCCAAATTTTTACCATCACCAAGGTGGCCACATGACATTTCATAAACGACCCATACAACCTCTGTATAGAAGCTTTCAGTACTCTTTTTATCCATTATTCTTGAGTGCTTTGACTGCAAATTTTTCAGTCAAAGGAACGACACAATTAAAAAAAGACTAAAATTTGCTCCAATCATCTAAATTTGAAACCAGGGTATTGATTTGCACCCCTGCCATTTCCATTTCCAAGGAGGGAGAGGGAAAGAGAGAGAGAGAGTCTCATCCCATCTCCACAGATCTCTACATCATCCGATAGACACCTACCCATTTTTAGATTCTACATGATTAAAGGTCTTCCCCTGGTCCTAGATTTCTATAATTATTACACATAACCAGCTAAAATTCATATCATATGATCTAAATATTAAACCCCTTCTTGGGATTCCGCACCTGCTACTGCTACTATACTACAAATACAGCAATGATGCTAGACTGGAGGAAATTAACAACTTCACATGATTATTAAAAACACAGGCGAAAAAGGGACCCAAATTCAGGCCAAGAGCCAGAAGTTCTTCTGCCATCTGGTGCTGATGAGATAACCACCCACGCCCCTGCTCTGCTTCCTCACTCCAATGGTCAGGCAATCCGCTCCGTTGATGCATTGCTCCACGAACTCCTCAGATCTGCTGGCCCCGCACAGGCTGCCCCGGAAGAAGAAGAAGAAGAGGAAGAAAGAAGCCCGTTAAAAATATGGTTTTTAATACGCAAAGTGGGGGGTTTCCCAACGACGTCGAAACAGCAGAGAGGTCAAAGATCTTGATGTGCGGGATCGTGGGAAGAGGCGAAGCCACGATTTGCGAACTAAAAGAAGTGGAGAAAAGGAGATGGTTTTGACCCACCAATGGACGAGAGTCGACGGTTTCTTCTGGCCCAGCACCAGCACCGAGACCTCCAGCTTCTTCACCTGGCTCATCACGGTGGCCATCTTGGGACCTTGGATCACTAGCGCCTCCACGTCCACCTGCGCGAACCGTCGTTGACCCGTCAAACCAAATCCAGTTTGGCAATAGGAATGACTAATCTCTCTCTCTCTCTCTCTGTGAGCTTAGCTGAGCTGGGCTGAGAGCAGGGGGGATTCTTTTTGAAAAAAATGGAAATAAAGAAAGGAGTCTGAAAAAGAAAAGAACCCGGAAGAGAAGGACAGACCAAGTTCTGAAAAAGAAAAGAGAAAAAGATGACCGAAGACAGAATGGAGCTCGCATAATAGTGTCCCCTGCATGCAACCTCCAAAGAAGAGAAAGCAGGAAATACTACGCCAGAGCCCAGAGGATGCATTGGATCTGACAGCATAATTAAGCAAAAACACACGTCTTCATTTGGCTAAAAATGAGTGAACCACTCTGCATTTCCAAAGGATCTACAGATCTGAGGCCTAATCTGTCACTTGTCACCGGCGGCCAAAACGTGGCAGGCTGGAGCCAATGGAAAATGACCGGAACGCGAACATTGGTTAATGCATTTCGTCAAAACCAGGAAAAGCAGAGCAAAACAAACGAAGCAACATTAATCCACACGCTCACCTCCGGCCTGGAAGCCTTGCAGAGAGACCCGAGTGAATTGGCAAGATACGGAGAAGTTGTTGAGGAAGAAGAAGAAGAAGAGGACGCATCAGAGGAAGGAGGAGAAGAAGATCTCTCGGCTCCAGGAGGTACGACGTGGAGCAGGGTGAGCAAGTCGCCCTTGTTGGCGACATGAGTGAGGGCCCACATCATTGCATGCTTGGAATGCGAGCTCTCGTCCACCACCACCATCACCCGCTTCCTCATCACCAGCCCGCCGTTCTCGCCGCCGCCTCCGTACATCTGCTCGAGCCCTTCCATCGGGTCCAAGCTCCCCCCGGCGCTGGCGGAACCGTACCTCTTGCTCCCGCTCCCGCTCCCGACGCCTGCGACCCACCTCTTCGAGGTCGAGCTCCAAGCTTCTTTCCCACTGAGCTGCCTCAGAAGCGAACCCGAGCTTGGCATTTTCTCTGCGCCTATGCGTGTGCCAATAATAGAGAGAGAGAAAGAGAGAGAGAGAGAGAGCTCCTGTGCAGAAGAGTTTGTGAACCCAAGGCGGTCAGAGAGTTTGCTGTAAGCCTGCAGCAGAGAGAGAGAGAGAGAAGATGGTTTGTTTCCTGCTAGATATACTGCAATGGTGAGCAGAACAGTGATGATGTTTGATATCCTTTGCCATATTGAACTTTTTATAAAAATTAAAAAAAAAAATCATTTATACAAAGATAAATAATTATTTAAATAAGTGGGTTCCTAACTTAAATATTTGCTTAAAATTTTTGATATCCTTTGCCGAAATGAACTTTTTATAAAAATTAATAAAAAATCATTTATACAAAGATAAATAATTATTTAAATAAGTGGGTTCCTAACTTAAATATTTGCTTAAAATTTCTGCTTTCCTTAATAAATTAATTCTACAAATATTTCTGGTACTGCTCTTATGAAAAACAGATGGTGAGACAAATTTCAGATACCGATGCCCCATAACGAATTTTTTTCGGTCCTACATTACTTATTACATAAGGTCATCATCCATCATGTCTAACTCCGATGTGGTTTGGACCAGTCTCATATTGTCTTTTTAAGTACGCGATGTGGAGATGGGGCCGTGTACATTTATTTTATATAGTTTCGTGGACTTTACAGCAAGATATGAGGAGGGTTTCGGGCAATAAATTAGGATCACGAGACCACATAATGCATTCGACTCCCTAAACCGGGACCTCTCCCTTATCTTATAGATTGCAAGACCACGAGGGACCTCTCCGCAAAAAGATTTAATAAGGCGGGACCGTTTAGCTATTTTCGCTGAGCCACGGGCCCTTCCTGATAAAATCAAGTTAGGATGGGGCATGAGGGGTGGGATTTGATGAACGATGATGGGAAAAGGCCATGATTCTTCGCGTTTGCTGCAGCAAGGTTAAAGGAGTTCACGGGAAACCGCTCTGTCTTCTTGCGTCTTTTCCTTCCCTTTTTACCAGAGAGATAAAAATTTGGGGTTTTGGTCAGTTTTGTGATGATGAAAGTTGAGAGGATTCTTTTGTACCTTCTTTTCCACACACGCTTCAGATCCTCCCTCCTTGCTTATTTTCAATTTCCTTGCCCATGATCTGCTTTTTGGAACCTCTGACAGACAAAACATCCCCCAAGAAAAAGAGTTATATTCTTGCAAATTGATCTGTAGTCTTTTAATATGTTGCTGTTGGTTTCAAATTTGATGGATTGATGGTGTTTGGTATTTCGTGCCCCATCTGGGAAGTGCGCTCTGCTGGCGACCAAAGGGGCCTCATGAATGGATGGGGGTTGGTTTTCTTCGTTCATTCATGTCGCGCCGGTCCTTTCCGCCTTCCTTCGTCTTATTAGCTCATTCAATCTGCCGCTGCTGCTGTTCTAATTACGTGAGCAGTACCTTTTCAGATGACCCACATAGCGGGGACTACGCCGTGGGTCATGGGGCTCGGCTATAGACAAAATTGAGTTCCTGGACCTCTCACTCTTTTTTCTTGTCCGGTAGAATTCATATTAGTCGGAACTTCCAATTATTTCTGTAAGAATTCGATATCTTCCATTCCATCTTAACAAATTCTTCACTTGTTCCTATCTGCGGCAGTAATTTTTGTGGAACATTAGGTAATGATCAACATAATTGATTTGATAAAAAAGAAGGAAGGACATATACTTTTTTCGACTCTTCTCTCTAGGCTTTTTACTTTTTCTTTTTTTAATTTTCTCAAGAGATCCCAATAAAAAGTACACAGCATTCCTTCCTTTTTATCATAGCCATTATCTACATTCCGCAAAAATTATCACCACAAATAGAAACTAATAAAAAAAAACTCTTCCTTCTCTTTTTTCTTTTTTATTGGTCTCGAGGCTTTTTACTTCAATGGGCATGAAATGTTCACTACTTCAATTTGGTGAAACCAAGAACTGGAAACGAGATTACAGGCCTAAGCAGCTTTCATCCCAGCATTATCTCCATGGCATCAAGAATGACGAAAAGAGGATGGCAGGGCTGTAATATTCATGGACAAGGGTTGGTGGGATCCAACTGCATCTTCAGTGTAATCAATTTAAAATTAACTCCCCTTATTCCCAGTTTTTTAATTTCCCCTTTCTCCTGACCCTAATAAATAACTCAGATTTTAATAAAAAATTACCGAAAAAATTATATATCTATTATACTTATACTAATTTAGTCATAAATCTTTTAATAATATTTTTTTATCCCTCTCATCTCTTCTATATATATATATATACATATATATATATATATATGTATATATGTATGCGGTGTTTATAAGGATCAAACTTTAGACCTCATACTCACCAAGCCCACCCCCAAATCACTTTATTAGCAGAGCTGCATGCTTGTTAGCTTCACTTGTGCCAATTAAGTCAGCACATTTACATAATTTTTCAATTGAATCCATCTTATTAATTTTGATCGAAATTGCGATGTGAATGCCGAATGTCTTACGTGATATGGTCAGTGATGATATTAATAATTTTTAATAATATTTTGATGTATATTTTTAAAATTTTATTTTTTCCATTTTCTTTGCTATTCTTCATCTTTTTTTTTTTTTTATGGCCAACGCAGGTCTTCGGACCCTCACTAATTACTAAGCAATGGTCACTAGGCCCTTGCCTAGCCTTGTCCATATCATCACAATGGCGAGTGAGACCAACGAGGGCGTTACCACTTGCCAATCACAGTAAAGAGAAAAGAATGAAAATAAAATAACATTAAAAGATATTTACAAAAAAATAAAATTGTTCATATTAATGCTAGTTGTGTTACGGAAGACGGCCTGCATCCACATCAATAATTTGCAGTCAAAATTGTTTGGATGAAAATAATAGACAAAATATAATAAGATTTACTATTCAATTGACATGATTTTCTGATAAAAAAATAATACAATTGCAAAATTCAAAATTGAATTAACATGAATTTAATAGACTTAGGGTTTTTTTTTATTTCTTCTTAATTTTAATTCGTGATATATTTCCTTATAGGGCCGGTATTCAAAAGGGGGGTCGAAACTATGGTCACTTCAGTCTACAGTTGTTTTTGGCAATGCTACGTACTGATTTTCTCATCTCCCTGTCAATCACTCAAATCTCTGATCAGGACAGGCGCTCAGGCCTCAGTAAAGAATCCCGTCCGGACAGCCTATAATAATTCACACGAGACTTCACCCAAAAAAGAAGATAAAATTAGAAAAGATTAAAAAAAAAAAGGGCTGCGGAAAATACACGTACGGAGATGCAAAATACGTATAAATTAATTAAACGGGGGGAATTAAAGCGGGGAAAATGTCGGGGAGTGGGGCCCAGGTCGCGGGATCGGGGTCCTTCTGGGGGTTGATTCGAGTCGGGGAAGTCGGTACTTCCAAATAATTGCTCCCCAGTAAAAACTCGCTGCATGCGGATTGGGTCTGCTGGGTAGGTGTGGTGAATTATTCCCATGCGCTTCTACTTTTAAAAAAAATATATATATATATTTTTTTTGGTTTCATCTCGAAATCATCTATTGAGAACGCACGTAATAATCATTATATTTTTAGCAAAAATTATTTCTCTAATTTGGAGAAAAGATTTGAAACAAAAATCTGTTTGGCAATAAAATTTTATTTTTTTAATTCTGAAATAAATTTTTGTTCAAGAATAAATTTTCGAATAGAAATAAAAAATAAAAATTATTATCACGTTCATCTCATTACTAGCTAGTTGCTCACTTGCTGATTGCCACTAGTTGTCGTTTGCCCCCACCACCTGGAAATGAGAAATTTTGTGTTGTCATCAAATGATTTTCTATTGCGGGAAAAAAATTATCGATATCGAATGTATATTTTTGCTTAAAAACTCGTCTAATGAATAGAATTAAAAAATCTATTTCTTATCATAAATTGATTTACGGAATAGTATGGTTATTATTCACACATTTACCAATTAGTTTAGAAAATTCTATGGTCCTAGCGTCTCGGCTTTTTATTTATATGAGGGTCTTTTCGCAGAATTTATCGATGATTCCGTTAAGGACAATTAGAGGTGTAAATAGTACAATTTTGAGATAGTTAAAATAAAAAACAATAACTTATGTGTTTCAATAGAATTTCTTAACTACTTCGAATGATGAACTTTTAAATTTTCAAATAGCATTTAGGACAGTGCGAAATATGAAATTTATTTCGCACGACATGACTATTCTGTAAAATTTACCTAAGTGAAACACGAGTACCAACTTACACTTAATCACATCTTTCTTGTTTAGTAGGATGCCCGGTCTAGTAATCCTTAAGCAAATATGTCCATCCAATTCATCATGTCTTTGAATCGCGTGAATCTCACATGAATTCATCTTGAGATCGGTGCTCGAGCACATTAGGTGCACGGCCAATCGGTAATATATGGGTTGACTTTTTCACCATGCAATTGCAACCATCCCAGTTTATCAGAGCGTGGTAGATTGGGCTCATGAACGATGGCCAAAGCTTATCTGGGAATCCCCGTTAGAAATAATTCAAAATATGTGATTGATAAATGGTGGTCAGCTTTAACGGCGCCGTAATAAAAGATTTCGCTGTAATGCGTGAGATATAAATTAGATACTTTAAAATCGAAGTGGACTTTAAACATTACATAAGTCACTCGAAAAATCTTCTTTGTTAGAATATGTCTTGGATCCGAATACCTAATTGCAACTCGGCCCCGATGGAAGCGTGTTAAAGTCCAGCCAGAAGTAAGGAACGTCCAGATAGCACTTGTTTCTGACTTGGAGAATGGGAATTCCGATCCATGTCGAAGCCGGCCGTATCGTGCTCCATGCTTATACGCATACATCAGATGCAACGCTCGAGGGGCTGCTACTCGGGTCGAGCGAGGCCGTGAATTACGGGTTCACAATACATGTCAAACGAGGCGAGTCGAGCCAAAGGTGGGAAGTGGGAAGGGATTGGCTCTTCCTCCCCAAACGACACGGTCCCAATTCTCGCCCCTAATCAGCGCCAGGGCGCGACAGATGAGGCGATATAAATTAGGAAAGAGATATTGTACGTCAAGAACGAATTTTTTAAGAAGAGGGAATTGAAAAGAAAGGGGGGGAAAGGAAAGGAAAGGACGGAGGGGAGGTGTGGGAAGGGGGTTTATCCATGGCGTCACGGTATCAGTTCAGTTCCATGGGAAGCTGTGTCGAGGGGGAATGCGGACGGTTTAGCGTTCAGCAGCAAGTGCTGCGGCAGCAGCATCTTCTTCCCTTCCTACTCTTCCCACTTTCTCGTGAATCGTCGTGCATGGCGACAGCAGTGACAACTCTCTCTCTCTCTCTCGTGGCCGGTGGCTTTCATTCGCTTTTTCTTAGAGCCCGGTCCCCTCACTTCTTCTTCCAAACCTTCCCTTTACAACGGGGATGGCAATTTATAACGCGACCCGGACCGCCCGGCTCGAACGCCGCGAGAGGTTGACGGATTCGAGCTCACGTGACTTGGTGCTCCTGTCGTGTGTTGTTTTTTAGTTGCGATCCGTGGCGTCGTGGATCGCCACTTGACTTACCCATTATGCGGGAATTATCGACATGAATCTTTGTCCCGTGGGTAATGGGAATCACGGGCATTTTAGTTGGTTATCTGCAACGGGCATTAAACCATTTTCCATCGATTAGGTAAGAAAATTTGTGAATGCATTAATTATTTTTCCTAAAGTTACTTCATCGTGTTTAAGCTAACTGTGTTTGACTTACCAGACACGTCAAATTTGTGAATAAGCCACAGAGATTCTTCTCTTTTTTTTTCGGGAGGGGGATTGGTGTTTCCAAGATGCTATTCAATTGTTCAGCTCACATTTGAGTTCGATCGACTGAGTCGGACTCATTTACTTAAAGCAGATTAATGCAGGTAGTGTTGTACTTACCTATTTTGATAAAATGATCCCGTTTAGTCAAGTATCGGATGAGATTATTAAATAGGTCTCATCTAGGTCGACTTATGTAATAGTTTATATCAAAGTTAACATGATGCAAGCACATTTCATAAGTCTAAATTGTCGCTTGTAGGAAAAATTTCAAAAATCAACCGGGCACCACAAGGAAGTTAACTAGGAAAAATCAATGGCTTGAACTTCATGTGATCTAGACATGCTTAAAGATGCTACAATGACATTAAAAGCTGATGGAACCTCCGAATCTATATATAAAAGCTTGTGTGTTGAGGCAGTTGATCTTTCTCCACACTAGTGATGACGTAAGGGACCTAAGCAAGTCCTTAAAATATTTCATCTAGGTTCTCCTTCAGAATTGGGCTCGTTAAATAGATAGAGGGTATTGTTGGGTATAGAGCAAGAAAAACATACTGCACTAATTGGGGGCATAGAGCATGTGGGCGACAACACGTTAAACTAAATGAACTTATTCATAGAGCCCGCCACACTTACAAATTAAATGGACAGGCCACAGGGGCCCCAATTTCGACTCCTTTCTTATGGTGAGATTACACTTTGTAACCAACATCCTATGGTCCACAAGAAGCAATTGATCCTTCTGCACACCAGTGGCGACGTGTGGGCTATAGGCCATGCTCAGCCTTGTCCGTTTCGTGCTTAGTGCTGGCCTGGCCCATCCATCCTCGCGCTCGTGCTCACGTCTCGATCAAGACATCATTGTAAGCTGTTCCCGGGTCGTTTACCAACTAGCCCATTCCTATCTTTCGTCAAATGACCGGTACGCGAGTACAAGATTCCAGTCCAGCGACTAGCCATTGTAGGAAATATGGACCCGGCAATTAGACCCGTTAAACGGGTAAGTGAATCGGGTTTGGGTCGGGTCGTAAATGGTCCTACCCAAATTGACCCATTTAACCCGTTTATGACTCATTTATTGTAATGCAAATTTTTTTTACCCATACCCGACCCGACCCATACCCAACCCGTTTAACTAAATTTAAGAAAGTTTATTTCTTATATATATATATTTATTTATTAAAAAATGGTATTGCTAAAACAGTTTTATACAACACAAATTTAATGGATAATTTTTATAATTTTTTAAAATAATTATTTTTAAAAATCGATTTTTAATTATTTTTTAATATAATTTTCTTTTTTCTTTTTCTTTTTGTTCTTCTTCTTCTTTGGCCGGCCACAAGCGAGCCTCGAGCTCGCCTAGCTCGGGCCGACGCCGGTGAGCTTGAGGCTCGCCGGATCCTCGCGAGTTCGAGCTCACCCTCGCCGGATTTGGCGAGGCTCGAGCCTGCCCAGGCGTCGGCGAGACCTTTGCTTCACCAGATCTGGTGAGCTCAAGGCTCGCCTAGCTGGTTGCCGGCCATCACTGTGCCGGTGACCGGAGGAAGAAGAAAGAAAAAGAAAAAAAGAATAAAGAAAGAAAAATAAATAAATATAAAAATAATTATAATTATAATTTCAGTTTTTATAAAAAAATATTTTTGTAAAGCTAAAGAGAGAAAAGAGAGATTGTGAGGTTTTGAGTGAAAATGGGTTTTAAACTCGACTAATTTAAAACCCATTTAAGATCCACCTATCTTAAGTCTTTAGCTGTTAAATCCATTTAACTAACTTATTCAAAAAACAAGTGACATATATGACCCATTTATGATTTAAATGGGTCATATATGGGTCTAGGACCCATTTTGCCACCTCTACTGGCAATACATGAGTAAAAGTGAGCAAACAATGCATTTAAATCTCTCTTGCAACTTCAATTGTTCCAGGCTTTTGCCGGTTGAAGCTCCGATCTTGTTTGGAGTTTATTCAAGAATACATTCAATCATCAATGTCTCCTGCTCGTTTGGTGAGAAGTGTCAAGCTAGACGTACCTGTCGAATATAATAATATTTTGAAGTCGAATAGGCCATCCATGAGGTACCTTATTAGAGCTTCGACGCCCAATTTGCCACCCCTAAACCATGCCGATATAATCTCTACATGTACACAATTACTGTACAAATTTATGCTGCCCAAAATATGATGACAATACATTAATTATTTCTCTTTAGTCAATTCGTAGTCTCTCGTCTTTTCCATATCGTAATTTGGATTTCAAACTACCATAGATTTCACTGATGTAAAATTTTTGGTGTAAGTGCATAGCACCAGCAATCGCTAGTACTTAATAAGCTTCGAGATGTTGATTCTTACCTTGAATTAGATATTCAAATGACAATTAGACTACCTTTTACATATATCAATATTATTTTTCTGAAAAGAGTTATGTCAAGAATGTGTAATTAAAGGGTTTCATTTTCGAATGCACAAGCGCCCGCACCATCAAAAAGGTAATGTTTCAAAGATGAATTTTATCTAGTCCACAAAAAAGCACTAGAGAATGCAAAATCATGTTTTTGAATTTAGGGAGTACAAAATGAAATTACCTAAGATTTTATTGTGAAACCGTGATCTATTCCTCATATTTTATCAATCTGACTAATCCAATAATTCTCACGGCTAGCTTTATTTTATTTTTATTTTTCAAACAAGTACTACCAAAAACCTTGAACACCTAAACTCGCCTACTATACTATAAATATCCAAACTTTTTTTTGTGTCACTAAAAAATTGAAATATATACATATCCGATCCATATATTATTAATTATAGATTCATCAAGGGTATATTGTCATCCCAATTTAAGTTTGGGATTTTTAGGTTTGAAGTATTTGTATCATAATAGGCAAGCTAAAAAAAAAAAATTGGGTTATTTGTGTCGCAATTGCATAGTTTGGGGTTTTTATGTTATTGATCATTTTTCTTATGGTTCATAAGTAGAAAATATATTTTTAGGATTGATATTATGAAAAATCCCAGATTAATATACTTGCGATAAATTTAACCCGAAAAAATTTATAAAAAACCTTAAATTGATACATTTGTAATAATTTTATCTTTCTTTGGTTTTTGTTAATTGGACTAATATCGCAAAAAATTATAAATTTGTACACCTGTGATAATTTATCATGAATGTATGAGTTTAGATTTTTTTAGGGAAAAAGCCACCAAAAACCCTCAACTTTGCCTCGAGTGACAGATTTACCCCGAACTTTGTTTTGTGACGTGAAAAACCCCGAAGTTTGCTAAGCGTGACACATTTACCCCATTAAGGGTATTTTCGTCTTTTATTTTATTTTTTTATTTTTATTTTTTTATTTTTCTTCTTCTCTCTCCCTCTCGCCGGCGGGCGGAGGGGAGCGGCGTCCGGCGAGGGCAGCCCTCGCCGGCGTCGGCGAGGGTCGCCCTCGCGGCGTCGGGCGAGGGAGGCCCTCGGCGGATCGGACGAGGGCCTCCCTCTCGTCGGCGGACGAGGGCCTCCTCGCCCGACGCCGCCGAGAGCGACCCAGCCGGATCCGGCGAGGGGTGCTCTCGCGGCGTCGGCGAGGTGCCCTCGCCAGATCTGGGCGAGGGAGGCCCTCGTCCGACGTCGACGAGGGCCACCCGCGCTGCGTCGGGCGAGGGTGCCCTCGCCCGGAGTCCTGGTGAGGGAGGCCCTCGTCGGATCCGATCGAGGGCCTCCCTCGCCCGACGCCCCGGCGAGGGAGGCCCTCGTCCGATCCGCCGAGGGCCTCCCTCGCCCGACGCCGCGAGGGCACTGGCGAGGGTGCCCTCGCCGTCGAGCGAGGGCTTCCTCGGCGGCGTCGGGCGAGGGCTTCCTCGGCCGATCCGGCGAGGAGGCCCTCGCCCGACGCCGACGAGGGCCGCCCGCCCGCGTCGGGCGAGGGGTGCCCTCGCCGGCGTCGGCGAGGGTTTCCTCGGCCGATCCGGCGAGGGAGGCCCTCGCCCGATGCGGCGAGGGCCGCCCTCGCCCGCGTCGGGGGGGTGCCCTCGCCGGCGTCGGCGAGGGTGCCCTCGCAGATCTAGCGAGGGAGGCCCTCGCCGGACGCCGGCTTCCCTCCGCCGGCTCCGCCATGGCAGGCGGAGGGAAGGAAGAAGAAGAAAAAAAAAAGAAAAAAAGAAAAAAAAGGAAAAAAATTTTAAAAGTAAAAATACCAAAATACCCTTATGATTTAGAGTAAATATGTCACACAAATAAAAGTTCGGGGTTTTTGTGTCACAAATAAAAGTTTGGGGTAAATGTGTCATGTTAAGAAACTTCGGGGTTTTTCACGCCACAAAAACAAAGTTCGGGATAAATGCGTCACTCGGCGAAAGTTGGGGGTTTTTGGTGGCTTTTTCCTTTTTTTATGGTATTCACTCTATTTTTAAACCATATTTCCGGAGAAAAAAAGGGGAAAAGGAAAGGAGTTCAAAAAAGGGCGATAAAACCCTATCGGCGAGCGAGCAGGCGATTTTGAAATTTTCGAGTTGACGAGCGCATCGGACCGCCGACCGATTCCCCCCGAGGTTTCGATCGTACGGCTAGGAATCTCGCTCGCACCGTCTTCCCCTCTATTCGGGCACACTCCCACCGCCCTCCGCTCCTCCTTCTTCCGCACTCGAAAGCTCGTTGAAGTCCCCCGCCCGACAGCGCAACGCTCCACCGCAACACGCGTTCCGACCCGATTCGCTCCCGTCTCCGGGGCCCGAATCCAGCCGAATTCCGCACGCCGTTACCGCCCCCGGGAGCCGGCCGGCGCGGGGCCATGGAGGACGACGAGGCGGCGCGCAGCGGCGCCGGCGCCGTGGCGGCGTCGGCGGCGGGGGCCCGGGGTTCGCCGGAGGACATGGAGTCGCAGATCAAGGCCGCCATGCAGTCTCGCGTTTCTCATTTCAAGGAGGAGGCCGAGTGCGTGGCTTCTCTGCCCCCCCTTTTTCAGCTTTCGATTGTGCGCGCGTAGTTGTTGGAACGGTGGGTAGGGCGAGGATAGGGCTGAGGTCGTGCTTAGCGTCGGTGTCGATTGTTCCCTATCTCATGTGCTGATTAGGCGGCTGTTTTCGTTCGGGGGTGCTTGCTTGCGGGGGGGCGGATGATCTCGTGGAATTTTGAATTTTTCTCCCCTAGTGCTGGGGCGGCGTGTTGGGTCGTCGTGTGTTGTTTTGCTCTTGCAGTAGTAAGCGAGATAACCTAAAAGGGAATGGCAGTTTGGTGTCTGGACTGTCGCGTAGAAAAACTGCTCTTAATACTTACGATTTGACAGTAATTTGTTTTGGCGAGTGATCTGATGATAATAGCCGGAAATTGTGGGCTCGTGTCGTGGAAAGAATCTAGATAACCTCTAATTACATGCGGTGGGTTTTTGTTATTTTTCTCAAATTGGGACCTTTTTTAGTTTTTCTGATTTAAATGCGTCTCTCTGTCATCGTTGTTCTACGGTTTCTGCTAGTAATCGTGCTTTTGAATTAGGAACTTGTTAGTTTGATGTGTTTTATGAACAAATTGATGAGCTTGGTTTTTATGTCTTCGATAAAGACTGAATTGGAATGTATAAACTTTTTCTAAATGCAGCTTGTTGACCTTCGAGGGCGTGCGGAGATTAATAGAGAAGGACTTAGGCCTGGATATGCATGCATTGGATATTCATAAGAGATTTATAAAGCAATGTTTACTGGAGGTAACTTTTGAAATTCGATTTTCTTGCTCCCACTGTGCCATGCAATTATGAGTTTGCAATGATCCTTGCTCATGCTCTTTGGTATAGTGTTTGGAGCCCACTTCACGTGAGTAATTTAAACTTTAAATAAAGAGTAAAGAAAGTAGCGAAGCTTATGTGCAATGATGAATATGTCTCTTTTAAGAAATTGATTAGAACTTTCCAGATGATATAAGTTATTGAAATAGATAGCTATGAGTAAAATTGTGGATGTTCCGAACTTAGTTATTCTCCTGACGTGAAATGCCTCCTAAGACTGCAAGTGGCATGACAGTGAGATCTCCGCTGAGATTACTGCAGAACCTGCTTGCAACAGGTGGAGAGCCTGTTGACTTATCATTCAAGAATGCTGAAGCCACCAGTACTCTGCCTTCTGTTAGCCAGAATCTGCTGTTGAAAGATGGACATGATAAATTCACCACATATGACTGGATATCGTGCTTTTTGTTGGGCATCGCCACGCCTGACTTATTAGTATTTACTGGTGAATTTGATGTCCTTATTTTCCTTTTTTCTTCCTCCATTCATATGAAGCTTCATTTTGAGTTTTAGCCAGTTTACCTCCAAGTGTGCGAGAGTAACTATACTTTTCTAAGGACCGATCTTGGCGCATCTAGAGGATGGTAACTAAGTAATGTCTAATTAGGTGGTGTTGCTGGTCCCAATAGGGCAGTAAAGAGAGGTGGCTTGAATTATTCAAGAAAGAGTGTTGTGATAAAGCTATATATTGTATGTTGTTGGACATTCATGAGGCCCACACCATATACAGCACAGATCTTTTATTGAGGGTCTTCTTGAAAGGGATACTAAAAAGAAAGATCACTTCATTTAGTGCTCGCTCAAAGCACCTATAGTTTTTACACTAATTGGATCACAAATTAAAACCTTAAGTAAGGTAACATGGGAAGTCGTTGCTAGTGCTCTTATTTCTCCTATATTCCTGCTGGCTTCTATTTAAGAACTATGTAAATGTATCACAGCGACATTGTTTAGATTCTTTTTAACCTTGTAAAAAGATGATTCGGTATTATAGAATGTGAAGGGGATTAGGTTTTATCGTCAGATGGATTAAAACTGGCACAAAGGTATATTGGCTATACTATTTTTTTATTGGGATAATTCCATCTGCAACTCTGGTGAATCAAGCATAACATAGTTATTTTTATTTTACAAACCAAATTGTAGATAGCTATTCCCTTGATGCTTTGCTCTTTTATTTCTATTCTCATAGAATATATTCCATTTCATCCAAGTGTGGTATTTCTGTTGGGGACACGTTTGTCTTTTCTTTTCTGAAGTATCTTTTTGTTGGAAGATAAGGGCAGAAATGGGCAACTAGCTTTTCTACTTTCTTAAGGCATTGCCATGAGGGTCCTACATTTTCGATAGAATGAACTCACTATGATATCATCAAATGTGAGATTCGGTGAAATCGTCACTCACTTACACTGGCAACCCCTTTGTAGCAAGTAGGCAAGTCCTGTCAATGTAAACCCTTGAAGTGCTAGAGGTCTAGAACCAATATAGACATGCCTGTGCTACTACTGTAAGTGGGTTTGACCTCATAAACTTGTGTTTGTAGAATATTAGCCTGTACTGTTGGGCCATCATCACCAGTGGTTTTTCTTTCTAAATTTTGAAAGTGAAGATTGAATGGAATTTTGTGGAAATGTTGCTAATTGTTTATTAGTGTAAGAAAAGTGATAGCTGGTGCAGACTCTCTTAGGACTGTATCAAAGCAGTTAGGTTTCAAATCGGGACTCCTGGGATGGCATTGATTATTAGATTGTATCCTTCTGGATTGTAACATTCATGTTAAGTTCCTGCCACTGTAAAGATCTCAGTTGATTAAGTTTCTGAATCAGGATCACTGGGATGGCATGAGAAGGTCAAGTTGCTTGGGCTTTTACTCTTTTTGTAAATGAGAGTAATGCTCTTTCTGTAGTCCATGTTGCCATCCAAGGAAATTTCAAAGAATTGGATTATATTCAGAAAAGAATTCCTGGTTTTAATGATTGAGAATTTTGCCTTCTCTAGTTTTGGTTGCTGGAGAGTAAGAGTTCTGCTGTAAAACGATGAACCTGTGATTTTCTAATGATGGTCATCAGATATTAGAGCGAATTCCTTTCTGAGGAATCTTTCGACTGCTTTTCTTTTGATTCTTGTTTGTTGGTTATAACACACTTCTGTTTATTAGTTTCTAATCTGTTCAAATACCTTTTTTTTTTGGTGACGCATATCAGTGCCTGGAAGGAGGTGACGATAATGCCTCTAAGAGTTCTGGTGAGTCTCTGCAAAATAATGTGTCTTCTATTAAAGGAGAGATGGAGGAATTGTCTGAAGGTCCTCAGTCAAAGAATGAAGTTAAGAAATCTAACTCTGGAAGTGAAGAGAAAATGGAAGACTCGCCAGTTATGGGTCTCTTGACTGCAAAAAAAGCTCTTCATTCAGAGGCTGAGAAAACTCAAGGCAATGGAAGTAAAGCCAGTATAACTGAGAGCATGATAAACAAAGCCATTAAGAAGAGAGCTGCTTATTTTCGAGCAAATTCAGAGTATGTCTATTTATATCTCCTGTCCTTAGCTTCTTGTAAAAGTGCTTCTGTGCGGTCTGCTTAACAACGTGGGATGTCGGGGTGGCTTTTCTCGTCATGTCTAAAGGGCATTTACATAATTTTCTGCAGGAAAGTTACAATGGCTGGAGTTCGTCGTCTTCTAGAGAAAGATC